>JACVVK020000001.1:2955000-3050000 GCA_018292915.2 Batillaria attramentaria | reverse complement strand
GCCAGAATAATGATGATAATAATAATAATAATAAATGATCAGCCAGAATAACAGCCAGAATAATGATGATAATAATAATAATAATAAATGATCAGCCAGAATAACAGCCAGAATAATGATGATAATAATAATAATAATAAATGATCAGCCAGAATAACAGCCAGAATAATGATGATAATAATAATAATAATAAATGATCAGCCAGAATAACAGCCAGAATAATGATGATAATAATAATAATAATAAATGATCAGCCAGAATAACAGTCAGAATAATGATGATAATAATAATAATAATAAATGATCAGCCAGAATAACAGTCAGAATAATGATGATAATAATAATAATAATAATGATCAGCCAGAATAACAGTCAGAATAATGATGATAATAATAATAATAATAAATGATCAGCCAGAATAACAGCCAGAATAATGATGATAATAATAATAATAATAAATGATCAGCCAGAATAACAGTCAGAATAATGATGATAATAATAATAATAATAAATGATCAGCCAGAATAACAGTCAGAATAATGATGATAATAATAATAATAATAATAATAAATGATCAGCCAGAATAACAGCCAGAATAATGATGATAATAATAATAATAATAATAATAAATGATCAGCCAGAATAACAGTCAGAATAATGATGATAATAATAATAATAATAAATGATCAGCCAGAATAACAGCCAGAATAATGATGATAATAATAATAATAATAATAATAAATGATCAGCCAGAATAACAGCCAGAATAATGATGATAATAATAATAATAATAATAATAAATGATCAGCCAGAATAACAGCCAGAATAATGATGATAATAATAATAATAATAATAATAAATGATCAGCCAGAATAACAGCCAGAATAATGATGATAATAATAATAATAATAATAATAAATGATCAGCCAGAATAACAGCCAGAATAATGATGATAATAATAATAATAATAATAATAAATGATCAGCCAGAATAACAGTCAGAATAATGATGATAATAATAATAATAATAATAATAAATGATCAGCCAGAATAACAGTCAGAATAATGATGATAATAATAATAATAATAAATGATCAGCCAGAATAACAGCCAGAATAATGATGATAATAATAATAATAATAATAAATGATCAGCCAGAATAACAGCCAGAATAATGATGATAATAATAATAATAATAATAATAAATGATCAGCCAGAATAACAGCCAGAATAATGATGATAATAATAATAATAATAATAATAAATGATCAGCCAGAATAACAGTCAGAATAATGATGATAATAATAATAATAATAATAATAAATGATCAGCCAGAATAACAGCCAGAATAATGATGATAATAATAATAATAATAATAATAAATGATCAGCCAGAATAACAGTCAGAATAATGATGATAATAATAATAATAATAATAATAAATGATCAGCCAGAATAACAGCCAGAATAATGATGATAATAATAATAATAATAATAATAAATGATCAGCCAGAATAACAGTCAGAATAATGATGATAATAATAATAATAATAATAATAAATGATCAGCCAGAATAACAGCCAGAATAATGATGATAATAATAATAATAATAAATGATCAGCCAGAATAACAGTCAGAATAATGATGATAATAATAATAAAATAATAGCAACAATAATAATTTAAAAAATTAATTAATTAATTAATTAATTATCAGTCAGAACATATTTGCCGTACGTTCTTTTTTTAAAAAAAATTGTGCAGTGTACCATTTCAGTTGGCCAGAGTGGGTGGGTGGGTGTTTGGGGGTTTAACGTCCTTTTCCACCACATAGGATGATATCAAAGACGGGGCAACGATGAAAAAGCCAGCACAAATATTTGGCCCCAGCCAGGATCGAACTCACGACCCGAGCATTAGAACAGTTGGCCAGGACATTCTGAGCGAAACAATAAGAAGTGACGAGAATGTTTTGCACGAACACTCTGCCATTCCTTCAAGAACTGTGCAGGGAGTAGGTGGCCCTCTGTCGTCTCTCAGTTTCTTTGTATTCATGACTAGAAGCGCATCGACTTCTTACATGAGAACTGAAGCGATTGGTCCAGATTGCAGTATCATTTTAAAGCATATACAGCAACACGATAAATTACAGTGAGCACCTCTAAAGCGGAACGATCGATTTGTTGTTTAACACGAAGTGCATGCCTGTGTTTTGTTTAACACGAAGTGCATGCCTGTGTTTTGTTTAACACGAAGTGCATGCCTGTGTTTTGTTTAACACGAAGTGCATGCCTGTGTTTTGTTTAACACGAAGTGCATGCCTGTGTTTTGTTTAACACGAAGTGCATGCCTGTGTTTCCCTTGCAGAAGATCGACACTTTGCAGTTTGTGACGATGACTAAGGTGGCGGTTCCAGACCATCCGCTGTTCTTTCCATGGTCTGAACCGAGGGAAAAAGAGGTAGAAATGGCGCGCGCACGCACGCACACACACACACACACACACACACACACACACACACACACACACACACACACACACACACACACACACACACACACACACACACACACACACACACACACACACACACACACACACACACACGCGCGCACACACACACACACACACACACACACACACACACACACACACACACAGAGGCACGCTCGCACGCACGCACATACATGAGTCTGTCCATTACCCAGAGCAATGTAAACAACAATAAAATCGACTTCTAAATTTTACGACAATGCTGCTGGTCAGTGATGACGTTGTTTCTGACGACGACGACGACGACGATGATGATGATGATGATGATGATGATAATGGTGATGATGTGGATGATGGTGGTGGCGATGATGATGATGATGATGATTCAGGTGCACACTAACATCCACAAGATGAAATCTGGCGGGGAAGAGGTGAACCTCTGGATCATTATCGGCGGCATCCTCGGCGGTCTCCTTCTTCTGCTCATCATCGCTCTCGTCGCCTGGAAGGTCCGTGTTTTATAATTACGTCATTTCTGACGTGTCAATTTTTTTTTCTCACGAAAATTTGGGCTTCAGGGGGCTAATTCAACCATTTATATTCTCACAGATAGTTCTGGGCCCGCATGTAAAAGTCGAGGTTAGGGCTTTTAGCCCAGGGTTAGAGTCTAACCTTGAACTAAACTAGCTCTAGGTTTAATTTTCTGTTGTTTTGTTGTTTAACCAGGAAACGGGTCCATTCCACCATAGTGCCTAAGACGTTAGAGAAGGATTTTTTTCCTACCTTTCTTCGCTTCCTTTTTTTTAAAATTTAATTTTGGTTTTGGGTTTCTTGTGTCCTAGTCTGGGCTATGCCTGTAGCCGTGGGTAACATTAACATTAACCTCGTGTTTTACATACGGGCCCTGGGCTGTTTTCTGTCGGTATCTGTCATCACACCATTTAGACACCTGCACAGTGTCAAGGTCGATCTCTGCTAAGCTTATGTTTTGGAACAGTTTTGCTCGGGAGTGCGCGGCGTCAGTGTACGTTCGAAATACTCTATCTTGATGATTAGTACAGCTCGTGAACGCGATACAATGTTGTTTACACTTTGCGCGAGCGGTAGAACATTCAGATTCTACAACTGTTGTTACGGGGCTACTGGAGCGCTCAGTGTGGTCGCCGCGTCCATCGAGTACGCTTCAGTTTGACTCAGTGCCAGCATTACAGACGCTGTCACTGTTCAGGTGTCTAAGTGGTGTGATGATAGATACATGTACATGTACCACGAAAACAGGTCAGAACTTGTGACGTGTGAGCATAAAAAATGGTAGCATTAACCTCTAAATAAAAAAACAAACCCTGATTGATTGATTGATTGATTGATTGATTGATTGATTGATTGATTGATTGATTGATTGATTGATTGATTGATTGATTGATTGATTGATTGATTGATTGATTGATTGATTGATTTGCTTTACTGACCGAATGACTGACACTGATATAATGAATATAAATATGGATCTTATCCACAGCTGGGATTCTTCAGACGCAAGGACCGGGCGAAGCTGGAGAAACTCAAGCGGCAGAGCGGCTTCTACAACGACAGCAACCGGCGAAGCACGAAGAGCACCAAGTCCCGTTCTTCCAGCACAGGCAGCTCGGTCAAAGAAAAGAAGTAGCGAGGATTACGATCACACCACTGTGCACACTACTGAGTGTTTTTGTTTGTTTGTTTGTCTCCATCAGCTCGTTTCTTGGCTGAGACATACGGAGAACCCTTTGTCCAGATCTCAAAATCTCTCTTCTTGTATACTGTTGTTTTATGTATTGTTGTTGTATCGTATCGTATCGTATCGTATCGTATCGTATCGTATCGTATTGTATCGTATCGTATCGTATCGTATTGGGCGGTCTAAAAGCCAGAGCCCGGGTTTAAACGTTACTGTGTGCATGAGTCAAGTCAAGTCAAGTCAAGTCAAGTCAAAATAGCGGGCGAGCATAAGACACATAAAGAAGTTAAGATCACTAAATTCATATAATTGTACTCACACACACACACACACACACACACACACACACACACACACACACACACACACACACACACACACACACACACACACACACACACACAGATATCCTGCACTTGGTGACTAACCGGAGAATTATAAGCATGAGGCAACTAAAAAAAACAACAACAACAAAACATCACAGACAAGTATCACAAGCATCACAGAAGCGGAATCAGCAGCTTATTAAAATACATCACAGTAATTATGGCACTCAGTTCGCTGATGATGATGATAATGATGATGATGATGATGATGATGATGATGATGACTCTGATCAGCAAGTTGGTTTGTTGGTGCTTATTTTTGTTGTTTCATGTTGGGTTTTTTTCTTGTTGTCTTTGTTTGTTTGGTTGGTTGGTTGGTTGGTTGTTTTTTTGTTTTGTTTTTTGTTTTTTTTAGAAGGGGTGTATCTTCTTGAGGTATTTTCCATGTATTGATTGCTCGATTGTATGTATGTTTTGAGAATTATCTCAGCGTTCAATTCGACGCTGCTTTAGTCTGCTTCTGGCTTCTTATGTAAAAGGCGATGAGCCGGCCATCTTCACAGACTGAAAACGGAGGCAGAAACGACCCACCAGCAAAATACCTGTTCAGTCTCGAACAGCTTTGATTTCAAGCCGTCAGCTCATGTGCCGCATGCGCGCGGAACACACACACACACACACACACACACACACACACACACACACACACACACACACACACACACACACACACCATACAAAATTGGTCTGTTCAGTGCACTGAGTTAACTTGAGTCTCCTCAGTCATCCGGGCAGTGTTTCGTGAGATTTCCACATACTAATTAAAGAATCAGAAATCTCAGTGGTAGCCTTATGAACAGGTGCCGGTTTTGTTTGTTTGTTTGTTTTTACATGTATATTCAACGTTATTTACGCCTCAACATGGTTTCTGTGTTTGTTGAATTGTATCCCGGCGCAGAGACTCAGATCATGTATGTGTCAATGCTGGGACTTCTTGATGTGGTTCAGTAATTTGACTGCGGCCGCGTAGTAGTAATACGCATGGACACATGCAGCTATCCGCAGCACCCTGAACCGGGTCCTCATTGGTTGAATCGTTCACTTCCTACTTCGGGCAGTGAACAGATCATATTTTGTGTATCTCGGTTCGCAAAGGTATCGGACATACTGCTCGTTTGACGCGAAACAGAGGACTGATGTGAATGCATGCTAAGACTATATTGCGTGTAGCAAGCTTCAAAACTGTTCCAATCTGATTTTTTAGCAGGCAAGCGGAAGCATTTCAGACGAATGCAACATGGCTGTTCTCTCTTGCTCTCTGTTATAATTTTTTTTTTTATATGTTATAGTATATTCACTGCAGTGATTTTCTCGTATAAGATTTAGTAAAATGAAACATCATTTGCAAGTTATTTGTAAAAGAAAAAAGAAAAAAATACAACAACATAAGAGACCAGTCTGTCTGCCTCACACTTGTGTGTGAACGGAAGTAAGAAGTGAATGATTCAACCAAAGGGGGCCCGGTTCAGGTTGCAGCGAATAGCTGCATGTCGCATTGACGACGTGAGGTCGACTGCTCAGTTATAGTATATAGGTATAGTTCTCCTGCCCGTTAGCGAGTTGCAAATGCATACCGCCAGTCATTTGCAGGGGGAGCAAATGTACACCAGCTGAGCGGTACGGGGTGCAAATGTATCCTGGATTTGGGTCTCACCAATTGAAATCACCTGACAGCTAACGTCGTTTCAGTTATGAATGTAACGTAAACGAAAGCATTAATCGAATCAGTGTAGCCATCAGATGGTGACGATACATGTGCGTGCATAGTATCTGTCGTAATTTGTAACCGTTTCGCTTTCCGGCAACGAGCCTTTCGATGAAAATAGCATGGCAATATCGCGACAGCGGCTGACCGGCCGGACTGAAGGGCGGGGCCCACTGTGAATCGCCCTACTGAGTGGAGAGTTGGAGTGAATAAAGTTTGCTCCCCTGCACATACAGCCTTTACAAAAAGTTAAGGACCACTTGCAAATATCATTCAACTTTTGTCGTGGTGGCATGTTGGTGTAGTGCTGAACATCGCTGAAACGGCGGTTTATGTAGGCAAACAAATCAGTGAGCACAGTTCATAACCAGGGATGCATTCTTTGACCTGCATCTCATTTTTGCCGCGCAGAAAGTCCCAGGTATCGCTCACTGAACACTGAAACTCGGTCTAGTTTTGCGGAAATTGCAGATTTTCAAACGCGCCAAGCATGCTGTGTGACGCGCACGTGCCATCCACACAGTGGTCGCCATGTTCAATAATTACCCCTTAACCTTGGTACCGAATTTTACGGGAAAAATCTTATTCGTTTATTTTTTCTGATTTATTGAAACTGTCACCCATTATGTTGACTGGTCCTTAACTTTTTGTGAAGACTGTATGACTGGTATACATTTGCATCCCCTAGTGGGCGAACCGTATACCAACTGAGCGTCAGTCACAGTCACTAAAAAAGTGTCATTATGATCATGATTATTGTAATGATCATTACTTTAAGTTCTAATAATGATGGTGATGATCATGCGGTCAGTTATTACAGTTTCAAAATCTGAGTGTTAGTTGCATATTGAGGGTTCCCGCGGTTGCCAGAATTACTGGGCATCGACTCGGACACAGATAGAAAGAAGAGAGATGTGGCGTTCAGGCTGGGCCCGCATGTAAAAGTCAGGGTTAGGGAGTTTAGCCCCGGGTTAGAGTCTAACCTCGAACTAAACTAGCTGTAGGGTTAAACTTGATTTTTCTGTTGGTTTTTTGTTTGTTTGTTTGTTTGTTTGTTTTAAATCAGGAAACGGGTCCATTCCACCATGGTGCCTAAGCCGTTATAGAAGGATTTTTGTCTTTCTTTCTTCACTTCCTTCAGTTTTTATTTAATTTTGTTCTGGGGTTTCTTTTGTCCTAGTCTGGGTTAGGCCCGTAGCCGTGGGTTAAATTAACCTCGAGTTCTACATACGGGCCCTGGTGACGAGGAACCGCCGGTGACCCGGCCTCGATATCAGTGACCATTGACTGACTGAAACGGCTTAACTCTTTGTAATATCGTGTGCTGATGGAAGGACTTGGTTTTCATTCTTCATCTGTCTGTACTAGTAGTATGCTTGGCTTGCCGGCTTCCGCAGACGCGGCCAGCCTGCTTTTTGCCTTATTTCAGCCGGTTCAGTGTCCTGATTTGAATAAGTCCCTGAAACGAAAATGAAGTACATATTATGAAGTGTACTGATTGGTTCCATGCTTGAGAATAAACATTTCCGATTCAGTTTCGGCTTACTCCAAATATACTGATTACTGACTTCACTGTATGAGTTCTCAGTGTTTCACTGAGTCCGAGTCTGCAATGTCAGTGTCCACGTCAGTTTGTCAAGTCTGTCTGCCTGTCTGCACGGCCGTCGTGTGACAGTGTGTCAGTGTGTGCGACTCAGTCTCACTCTCTTCAGTTTCTCTCTGTCTCAGCGGGCCGAGACCGTCTCAGTATATGTCTGTCTGTCGCTGTCTGTCCTCAAGTGTCTGTCTCAGTCTCTCTCTCTCTCCGGCTCACACACACACACACACACACACACACACACACACACCATGAACCATGGGGGCCCTCTTTTCAAACAAATTTTGGTAAATTGCGGTAAGTAGTATCGCCACGACTTTATTCGTCTCCGGACATTAGAGAGCTTCTCCAAAGGACAAACATGATAGCAGAACGATAATCTGGAGCCTGGTGACAAATAGCATCATGTTTACGCTTCGACGCAGCAAGGCTGCTTGTGCGCAGCTTCATCATGCACGAGTAAGCAATGACTGCACTCATCGCACTGCATGCCACCGTCAGACAACGATCAGAAGTCTTTATTACTTTGATTAGTTTGAACGGATACCGTAATCAGCACCGCGCAGAAATTCCTATGGTGACAACGCACGACTGCATGAAGTCTGGATCACAGTGAATAAATGATCCAGCCATTTACCAGTGGTTACAAAATACACAACTTTATCATTTTCAAACGCCTTTTTTCCCCAATACCATAGGCTTTATGACTGCTGACAATTACCCAGTTGTTCACCATTAGCTGTTGCATAGAAAGTATCCCTTGCACTTGCAGTCGTGGTAGTTTTACCATGGCATTAGTATTTAGAACTTTACATGTATCAGTAAACCAGTCAATCCGAACTGCTGTAAATCTGGTCACCGTAATGCACAGTCCTTTTATTTAGTGGGTGTGTTTTATCATGTTAGGTGTCATACGTGTGTTTGTAAGCTGGCATGTAAGTCTGTTGTAACATGACGAATAAACTAATTGTCTACAGAAAGTGTTGCCTGCAGCATGTGGATGCAGGTCAGTTCATAGGGTCCCGATTGATGAGGAATGGAAAAAAGGAGCTGCAAAAGAACTGAAGGGAAAAGATGTTGATGAAACACTCATGTGGACCACAGCTGATGTGAGTATTAAGACTTGATGTTAGACAGGTATAATTATTCTCTTCTGTGTTAGCTTTTGCTATGATTAGGGCACAGGGTCTGATCCCCAGAAATACATACCAGTAAGTGTTGGATTTATAAGTTGCATGCATGTAAGATATATAACCAGTCAAGTTTCTTGGGAAATGGGTAATTATATGGCCAAGACAACCTGTGTGACTCTTCGGGTATAGAAATAGGTGTGATGCTTGTGGCCATTTCTGGAGGTCTGAACACCAGATAAACAAAAACACAAAACAACAACAACAAAAACCTGACATAGGTTGGCCATGCTTAATGTTCTTAAGTTTGAAAATTTGATATTTCCGTAAGTCGTAATGGTGCCATTTGCAGAATATTTCATATACCTGTGTGTGCTGTGTTTCATGTTCTAGGGAATCAAAATCAAGCCTGTGTACACAAAAGATGATACAGTCCATGTTGCCAAGGAGATTCCTGGCCAGTTTCCCTACACTCGAGGCCCTTACTCTACCATGTACACACATCGCCCGTGGACCATTCGTCAGGTTAGTAACAGGCTCCTTTCTGTTCTGGTTGCCTGCAACTCTTTGTCAGTCTTTTCATCTTGTCTTGCTTTTGTCTAGAAGTATGTTGTCGTGCAGGTACAATGTGCACCGGCGTACAAGCACGAGTACACATTATTATCTGCTGTGGAGGGGTTGGAAAAGCCAAGTTGGTAGAGTGGTCGGTTTTCAAAGCGCAGGTCATGAGTTTGAATCCCAGGTAGGAGGCTAACATTTGTGCTGGCCTTTTCCCTTGTGCTGCATCTTTGGTTCCTTACGCAGTCGGAAAGGATGTTAGACCCACAAACAGCCAACACACTAATCATATTCAATGGTGTTTTTCATACGTGCAAGAGGTGACCACAAGCTGTGTCCTGAATTTTTTTTTTTTTAAAGAAAAAAAAACCCCAAAATAAAAAAAATCAGCAGACTCAGTTTTCTATTTTAGCACAGCAGCATAGAATCCCAAGTGTACAGAATAACTACAGGGATAATAATAATAATAATAATAATATTTATAGGGCGCCTATCCCCGTGGAACGAGCTCTAGGCACCTTACAATCTAAAACCTAAAAAAGCACAAAAACCCCATTCACTCAACTCAATGTACACTGCGTAAGAAAAAAAAAAAAAAAAAAAGGCACACACACACGCGCACACACACACACAGCTGAAAATATAACAGCCTTTTTACCAAGCACTGTCCACAGCTCCCCGCAATAAGTATGCTCCTTTGCGACGTGACCGACTGGACATTACCAGTATTTTATACATATTGGATAGTTGGGTCAAGAAAGCCACTGGTACAGACATTCCAGTTTCCCGGGCCTTTATTAGAAGCGTGTTCAAAGTCTTGTCTAGAAAGTTGTGCTTCTGTCTTGCAGTATGCGGGGTTCAGTACAGTGGAGGAGAGTAACAAGTTTTACAGGGCCAATATTGCTGCTGGACAGCAGGGATTGAGTGTGGCCTTTGACCTGCCCACACACAGAGGGTGAGGACACAGACCAAATACTTGCTGACTTACAAAGACAGTTCACTCCTTAAAGACCTATTGAAAAAGAAAATTGAGTTGTGCTGCTTAACCTAGAACTGTATTTTGCTAATAGAACTATATATCTTATCAACATAGAACAGACTGTGGTGTTTGTCATCACACTTCAGTGAAGAGTGGACAGGTTTGCAGGAAGTGCTGTGGCATACTGTCTCCTCTTCAGAGACTCATGCAGATATCATGGGCACATTTCATAACATGCAGCATGTCCAGGTGATTGCATTTGGCATACCTGGATAACGGGATCATCACAGGATAACATGTGTTGGACATTTCTCCTCAACCCTGTTCCGGGTCCGTCAATAACTCTAGGCCCCTGCGACGACGGCCAAGTTGCATGAGTTGTCTCCCTTGCCACAACAAGCACGCATTGTTCGTGGCAGAGCACAAAGCCGCCACGAAAAATGCATGCACGCTGCAGGTCTGTGTATGCATGGGGGACAACTCATGCAGGCAATAATCTCGAAACAGGCCGAGAATGTACATGTACTGTGCTGGTGAATGCGACAGTTTTCACCGCATCTGTGCACACTGTATAACACAGGGAATTCAGAGTTCTTCGCAACTGTCCACTTTCCTTGCCACCGAGTATTTTTGTTTTTTCCTTCTTAGGTATCACTTAGCTCGGCTCGGTCTCGGTTAGCCCGACTTGGCCGTCGTCGCATGGGCCTAGAGTTATCAACGGACGCGAAACAGGATTGATTTCTCCTATGCTTTGCTCAGAATGAAGAGTTACGCCAAAATTTCACAAGCCTGTCAGTATCATGCTTAAAGTTAAGTATTCTACTGTGCCTCTGGAAAAAAAGTTCAGGGATTGGAAAGCTGATGTTGCACTTTGGGGCATGTTACAGATACGACTCTGACAATCCGCGGGTGGCAGGAGATGTGGGGATGGCAGGAGTGGCCATTGACTCTGTGGAGGACATGAAGCTCCTGTTTGATGGGATCCCTCTCAGTAAACTGTCCACCTCCATGACCATGAACGGCGCCGTCCTACCTGTCATGGCTATGTTCGTTGTGGCTGCAGAGGAACAGGTGTGTAAGGAACATAAATGTGTTTAGGGTATTTCTAGAGAAATGAATAGGATGAGATATAGGTCAAGAAAGTGTTGTTTATTGGTGATTTTTGTTTGTTTGTTTTTTATATTGTAGTTTGTGTGTGTCTGTATGACTTTTGTGTTTAGATACCGGTACTTAAGCTGAAAAAATTCTGCACTTCTTGGCCAGTTTCCTCCGGCTTTGTTTCCCCCCCCCCCCCACCGTTCCACCGTCACTGCCGAGGGGATGGGACAAGCAGGACAGTTTATCAGTATTATGTCTCATTTAGGCATGAGTTTTTTTTCAGCCCCTAGACCAATTTCTGCTGTTTTTTGTTGTTGTTTTTCTGCATTCTCCGCTGAGGAAAGCAAAGAAGAAAAGCAGGACAGTCTGTCAGCACGCCCCCCAGCCCACCCGAAATCTGTCCAAAGGCATGAATCATGAATAATCAATTCTGACGATTGTCTGTTTTAGGGAGCTAAGCAGGAGGAGCTGGCTGGTACAATTCAGAACGACATCCTGAAGGAATTTATGGTGCGGAACACATACATCTTTCCACCAGAGCCTTCAATCAGGATTATTGGGGACATCTTTGAGTACACCTCCAAGGTGAGATGATCGACATACACTAGCAAAGGTGGTGCTGCATGCTTTGTCCTGGGGGGGTGGGGGTTGGGGGGGGGGGGGGGGTCGATAAGAAGAGAGGCGAGGGATGATTGTATCTCACCATCTGTGCTTGTGGGTGTCGGTGCTGTTACCAGGCAGTTTGCATTCACCTATTGCAGTCCTCAGCTTTCACCCGTTGCCGTCCTCAGCTTTCACCCGTTGCCGTCCTCAGCTTTCACCCGTTGCCATCCTCGGCTTTCACCCGTTGCCATCCTCATATTTCACCCGTTGCCATCCTCAGTTTTCACCTGTTGTCACCCTCAGCATTCGTGGTCTTAAAATTCAATTAAATGGCTGTCTTTTTCTTGATGGCGTTTCCATTTTGCCCACAGTTCATGCCCAAGTTCAACTCCATCTCCATCTCGGGCTACCATCTGCAGGAAGCTGGTGCTGACACTGCCCTTGAGTTGGCCTTCACCTTGGCAGATGGCCTTGAATATGTCAGAACAGGTAAGGCAATGTGCTAGTAGGAGTAGGATAAACACTGTGATGTTCGCATGTGTGCGTGCGTATGTGCGTGTGTGCATGTGTGTGTGTGTGTGTTTGTGTGTGTGTGTGTGTGTGTGTGTGTTCAAAATCCCCTCTCCCCTCCAGCTGTGAGGATAAGTGAAAATCCTGGTTGACATTGACAGTATCGCTTATTTCACACATTTTGTGCCTTTTTCTTTCTTTTGTTTTCTATGAGGATTCTTATGCGACAGTTGTTGTTTTTGTGCTTTTTATTTGTTTAGTTTTTGTTGTTGTTTTGTGTGTGTGGAGTAAGGATGAGGGTTGCCATAATCTTTTCCGTGACTGGGTGGTCAGCTGTGTTTCATAATCTGCCATTTCACCTTTCTAATGCAGGTGTTTCGAGGGGACTTGACGTGGACAAGTTCGCTCCACGACTGTCCTTTTTCTGGGGGATTGGCATGAACTTCTATTTGGTAAGACTGCAGTTCATGGTTCTGCATGTTGTAGCTGTGAAGTGATAGGCCATTGCTTGTAAACATATTCAAGTCATTATAGGGTAGTGATCGTGTTTCATTATTATTATTATTATTATTTATTATTGTCATCCTGGGCCCGAATGTAAAAGTCAAGGTTAATTTAACCCACGGCTACGGGCCTAACCCAGACTAGGACAAAAGAACCCCCCCCCCAAAAAAAACAAAAACCAAAATTATATAAAAAAAGGAGGCGAAGAAAGGAAGAAATAAATCCTTCTATAACGGCTTAGGCATCTTGCTGGAATGGACCCACTTCCTGATTAAAACAACAACAAAAAAACAACAGAAAATTTAACCCTAGAGCTAGTTTAGGTCGAGGTTAGACTCTAACCCGGGGCAAAAATCCCTAACCTCAACTTCTACCTGCGGAGCCTGGTGTTCCTGAGGAGTTTATAGCTTCTTCTGTGTAAAGGTACAGGTCGCTGGTAGGGTGTGATCAGACTGCGTTTTTCTGTAACTCAAGCATATTCTTCATCATCATTGTCTATACTTCTGTTGTGTTTTCTTCCCCAGGAGATTGCAAAGCTCCGAGCTGCACGTCGCCTGTGGGCACATTTGATCAAAGAGAAGTTTTCAGCTAAACTGAACAAGTCCTTGCTGCTTCGCTGCCATTGTCAGACCTCTGGCTGGTCTCTGACTGAACAGGTGCGTCCATGAATGTGGCGTTGTTGACTCTTAACAGCATGCGTGATGTGATTGATGTAAAGTTTTGTGACAATGAAGGGGGTTTTGTTTTCAGGTCGAAAATTATTAATCAGTATCAATCTGGTGCTGATACAGAATATTTTGATGTTACTGTGGAATTTTGACATAACTGGATTTAGTAATGCAGAACGACGTGCACTGTACACTTCTCCTACAGTGTTCTTAAGATGGGGTTACGCAATTTCTGTGACAGTGATTTAAAGTACCATAGCATGTTTCTGATGAAGCAGACATGGGTTGAGATATTTTAATTTTTGTTTTGTTGGGTTTTTTGGTTTTGTTTTTTACTGGATATTTGACTGTGGTGCACTTTTATGTTCTGCACAGAGGAGTCTCCTAAGAAAGAACCGGTTGTTTTTTTGTGCTTGTTTTTTTTTAAAGGAAAATTTTTATTATCTTGCCTTGCTGCAGGTAAATATGAAGCAAACAGTATATTACTTGTCACCCTTCATTGAAGGTCAGTACTGACAGTAATGGTGTCTTCATTGTAAACATGATCTGCCCAGGACCCATACAATAACATCGTGCGGACAGCGATCGAGGCCATGGCTGCAGTGTTTGGGGGCACCCAGTCGCTCCACACGAATTCATTTGACGAAGCGCTGGGACTTCCGACCCCATTCAGTGCACGCATAGCACGCAACACTCAGATCATCCTGCAGGAAGAAAGTGGAATTCCAAAGGTCAGAACCTGGTTCAGTCTGTTTTTGTGAGAAGGATCAGATTCATTCCCTAAGCTATATATGGCAGTGAAGCCTTGCCTCTTCGAGTTATTCTTGTTGGTTTTTGCATTCAAAAGAGCACAAGCTTTGGTTTCTTCATCACGTGCCTTTTAGTTTAGTTGCAGTGCTAAAATATATTACGGATTCTCACATGAGCTGCATGTATCATTCTTGTATGTAGATCAGAGAAACTTCTTTTTTTGCAATTTGAATACCTCTTCCTGAGGGATTTGATTGTTCTAGACCAGACGTCATGTGACCTTTCAGATCATTCCAGATGGAGTGCTGCACCACCTTCACTGACTGTGATGATTATTTTGATATTGCTAGGTGGCTGACCCATGGGGAGGTTCCTACATGATGGAGACACTGACGGAAGAAGTGTATGAAGCTGCGCTGAAAATCATCAATGAGGTGACTTTGTGTTTTGTTTTCAAAGCTATACATGTACCAGTATTACAAAGTCACCCTTTTCACAGGAAACACTCTCACCTACTTTAAGTCCACAGGTTCCCACACCCCTGCCCCTCACCTTTTACACACACACACACACACACACACACACACACACACACACACACACACACACACACACACACACACACACACACATATATATATATATATATATGTATATGAAACTGATAGTGAAACATCTTGAGTTGACCAGTGTTCCAAAAACTTTCTTGTTTAAAGCCATAAAAAAGAGAAAAGAAAAAAAAAGAAAAGATTTGAGTTGGAGACTTGATGGAGTTTGAGACTTGATGAATTGAGAAGTCTAGATCTCCCACTGTGTACACGTACAATCATGTCAGTGTGTGTGTGCTCCAGGTGGAGGAGCTTGGTGGTATGGCAAAAGCAGTGGCATCAGGCATGCCTAAGCTGAGGATTGAAGAGTGTGCCGCAAAACGTCAAGCACGCATTGACACAGCACAGGGTAAATATCATTCTTTCCTATTGAACGCCAGATTTGTGTTTATGATGCTGATGATAAAGTATTCCACTGTGCTTTATTTAAACAGGAAAATATGCATGCATGTATTTTTAGGTTGTATACGAAAGACCTTTGTAGAGGCAAACTTGAAAGGATTATTATTACATGTACATTAGGAGAGCTAAACCAGTTGTGGTCATCAAACATGAGTGTCTTATGTATTGTTTCCTTTGTGTAACTGGGTTATGACGATAATCAGTATCATGGAAGTTTGGTGTGACTCCATCTTGAAAATAGCTTGCAGACGCGTGCAATATGTTCTTGTCATCGGTGCTGTTCTCAAAATCTATGCAGTTCAAATTTCAAGGTGAGGTGGTAATTATGCATATGTTCATCAGTACATCATGTTTGAAAATGATGACAGCCCCTGCCTTGCAATTGAAAGGTAGGTAACCACCTGGGTCACTGAAAGGTGTACAGTTGTGCTGCATCCAAAAGCATACGTTATTACAGTGAGTCCACTGACATAAGCCTGTTGCCATTGCCTGTTACAGAGGTGATTGTTGGTGTGAACAAGTACCGCCTGCCACAAGAAGAGAGTGTTGAGGTGCTGTCCATTGACAACACAGTCGTTCTGCAGAAACAGGTTGCGCGTCTCAAGATGGTGCGCGAGACACGAGATGCTAAAAAGGTCAGGCAGTGGACGTTTTCGTTCCTATGACTGTTATCTGCTAACTTCTTTCCCAACTTTCTGTGGTCTTGTAAGGCCAGCTAAACTCACTTTACATTGTCATGTTCATTGTACATGTAACTGTAGATGAAGTTTTGTGAAGTTGAGAGAGCTAGAGCTCGGGAAGTAGACCAGGGTATGTTTTTTCACACACAGAGCATTGAAGTGTCCATTTTGTTTCTGTTTGACTGTGGAACAAGCTTCATATGCCCACATTTAGTGCATGCTACTCAATCTAAAAAAAGCAAGAGCACGCACTGCATTGTGCAGATGTTCACGTCTTTAGCCTTGTTTCTTGGCTGTACTGGATAATTGCTGCTAACACATACCTCCGCTCCTCACAGGTGGAGGCTGCGCTGAAGGCCATCACAGAATGCTGTAGAAGTGGAAATGGGAACCTGCTGGGGCTGAGTATTGAAGCCGCTCGTGCTCGGGCCTCCGTAGGGGAGATTACTGATGCCATGGAGGTGGTGAGCTCCTGGTTTCCATTTGCTCTAGCCACCCTGCTCCGACCTCTTTTTGTTCCTTTTTGATCCTTCTCCTTGCAAAACTGTGTCTTTCCTTCTACATTGTGCTGCGGCAGAGTACATACTGAGGATTTTGCATGTCGCAGTTCTGCTAGAGAGAGATCAGTGTAGGTCTGTGCTTTTACTGTTTCTGGTTCTACATGTCGGGACACCAGACTGGATACAGTCGAAAAGGAATAATTTTGTTTTGTAAGTGCCTATTTATGGATATGCCCGTCAGCACTGAGAAATCGATGAATGACAGATTTGATATCAATAGAACGCAGGTAGGTGGATATGTTCTATCGTATTATGGTTCCCTTATGTTTCTCTTGTGCCAGGCGTTTGGGAGACATGTTGCAAGTGATCGCATGGTCAGTGGGGCATACAGGTCTGAGTTTGCTGAGGAGGCTGAGATCGACAAGGTCATGAAGAGAGTTGAGGTAAAAATTTAAAAAAAAAAAAAAAATACTGGGCTTTGTATTTGTTTGGTTGGTTTTTTTTGGTTGTTTTTGGTAACTGGAAAGTTTTCTTCAACATGTAATACTCCCCCCCCCCCCCCCTTTTCTGAATGCCAGTGCAAGCAGGTTTGTTACACAGAGATTTTTCATTTTCAGACTTTCTTGAGTAGAGAAGGTCGTCGCCCTCGGATACTGGTTGCCAAGGTTGGCCAGGACGGCCATGATCGTGGGGGGAAAGTCATCGCAACAGGATTTGCTGATCTTGGCTTTGATGTGGACATCGGACCTCTCTTTGCTGTATTTTTTTCTTATTGTTCACTTTTAAGAAACAAGATGCACATTCATTTTAACGAAAAAAGTTCAGATGGACAGAGTAGTACATGTACATGCAGGAAGAAAGGCAGCCATTTTGCTGACATTGAACACGTTTTAGCTGTAATGAAACTATTGTTTGGAAACTAGTGAGGCGAAATAGTGCAGAGGCATGCAGTTATATATATTAAGATTAAGAAGACGACTTCATCACTTTCTTCTTTTTTCTTCGCAGACTCCAGCAGAAGCGGCCCAACAGGCCATAGATGCCGATGTGCATATTGTTGGAGTTAGCTCGCTTGCCGCTGGTCACAAGACCCTCATCCCGCAGCTGATCAGCGAACTGAAGAAAATGGGACGCCCGTAGGTTTCCAGATTTCTTGAATCCTGTGATACGTTTCACAGATATGCAGCTGGCTTCAAACATAGTAATTTTTTAATGAAAAAGTTAAAGCATGGCAAAAATACAGCAAGTCTTCATTCTTTTTTTGGTGTTTTGTCTTAGCTTGCAGGTTTCTCCAATGGAGAACATTATTGTCCCACTAAATTTCTACAGATCTGTACAACTTCTGCCTAGGCTTAAAATTGTTAAATGTTATAGATCACCGTAGTCATGATGTCATATCCATTCTATATAGGCATGAGCCTGCACTAATACTTGCTTTTTAAGTCCCCCCCCCCCCCCCCCCCCCCATCAATTTGACGTTATACCATTTGGATTTGGAGAGAGAGAGAATTTGTGTGTGTGTGTGTGTGTAGAAGTAGTAATAATGGTAGAATGTAGCAAGGGGCAAGGTAGAAGAAAGGACACTGTACCTTTCATCCTCAAGAAATAAAGTGTCATTGTCATTGTCTCAACAGCATGCATATGCTTGTATGAAATGGAATGGTTTTCATAAGACTGATTTTACGGCTGATTGCTCTTTGCCTGGCATGTTTCAGTGACATCATCGTGGTGGCAGGAGGAGTGATTCCTCCCAAAGACTATGATGAACTGTATGCAGCCGGATGTGCAGCCATTTTCGGACCAGGTATGCTCGTATTAATTTTTAATTCATACTTTACTTTCCAGCTGTTCTCATACATGTTTGTTAGTGTTACTGTGAGTACTGCCTTTACCAGCAAGCAGCATAGCTGTATTCAGTGAGAAACTCGCTACTACTGTATTTGATTTCCTTAAAGCCTGCTTATGGGATGGGGCGGTTGGCCAGTTGGGTCATGGCTTGATATACTGTAGTGTAGGTGCTGTTCACCAAACTGCACCCACAGCGTATCAAATTTTACAGTTTGACTGGCAAACAATTCTGCCCACCAGCAGGCTTTAAAAGTGAAGATTACGTAGGATGTTTGCAGTTTGTATGCCAGTTCTGACCGACACCTTGACTTGAATCACCAGGAACACGGATCCCTGATGCAGCCATCAAAGTCCTGGATGTTGTGGAGAATGGAGACGGAGAGAAAAAGCGGCACATATCATGAACTGTTCCTTGGGCGATGTCACTTTGAAGCGCTGATTGTCACACAGTCTGCTTGCTAGTGTGCATGTTGGGTTCAGTGATGGATTGAAAATTCAGGATGTTCCCACTGGTGGTTGTAACAAAGACTGTTCAATATTTATTTGTGATGCGTGTTGTGCTACTTCAGCCAGATATATACTATATGCAGTGTTTGATGCAGTCATTGTGCAACTTAATCAGCAGCCTGTGATTTCTCTAAGCACTGCTGCCTACAGTTGCAGAAAGTATGCAGCATATGCTATATCATTTACGTTGGGGACTCGAGGAGTCTCGTAAACACCACCTCAGTTCTTGTTTGACAGCAAATTGAAAATGGTTATTTCTAGTTAGTGTGAAATTCCATCAGTTAACGTGAATATGAAATACAACATAGTACACTTGGAGAGAATTGGTACAGTTACACAAGATTTCATCGACACGCATAGTCTCAAAAAGACAGTGACGACCATGTTCTGATAATTTTATGCCTGTGCACGACAGTAAATTCCTCGTCCCCTTGTGAAAAAACAGTGTTGCTGTTAGCTGCTTTGTGGATGAAGCCTGGCATTTGCTGTTACATTTGGGTGGCTATTTCAGCATCTGGTTTGTTGTTATTATTCTTGTTAATGTTTGTATGCTTGTACATAATTGATTTGTGGCTGTTGTTGAAAAGATTGCTAGTGTGATCGGGGCTTCAGTGTTCAGTGGTGACTGCACAGAGGTTACCACTGGGACCGTGTCTGAACTGTCAGTAATATTGTGTGTGATAGTGTGCGACTGAAGTTGGTTGTATTTGGGATGGGTGGTAGAACCATACAGCCACGATAATTGATCTATTCACAAGATAATGGTTTACACACCATCATTTATTTACGTTTCTCAGGAGGAATAAATTGTGAGTTTGATTTCCACAAGCAGTGTTTGGTTTTCCTCTGTTCCACTACTCCAGTATTCATTTTCACATGTTCCGTGTCGTATGTCTCACTTTGTTAACTTTCCACCAGTTCTTTTGATCACCTCAAAGATGTCCAGAGCCTCTCCTGTCACAGAGAATCAGACACAAGACATCATCAGATCATCTATAAGCACAATTTGCAAATGCAAACATAAAAGGACGTTGAAATGCTTGAGTAAAAGGCTCAATGTCTCAAAACGTCTATCACAACTATATATAATTATGTATAAATGGCTGAGCATTCCAGAACATACCCTGAGGAATATCGTATCCCTGGGCCAGGCCGTGAGGATTGGATGGAGTTCTGCAGTCCATGGTCACCTCCTTCCGCAAGCACTTGTCCAGATCCACAGCGCTGAAGAATGCCACACTCTGAAAATGAAACCAAACATTCTAAACTGGGAAAGAGAGAAATGAGCTCTGCTCAGCCTGAATTTCAAGCTGGACACTAGGGCAAGGTGCACCAAGTAACACGGCACACATAAGGGTGATATATGTGTTTACAATGGAGCAACGAGAAAAAAGCCAGCAAACATTTGTGGTTCCAGGCTGGTATTCAAATGCAAGAGATGAAAACTTGCTTCTCCATATGAACGTTAGTGGCTTGAGCATGCTGGTTTTGTTGTTGGTTTAAACGGTGTTGTTTATTGTCTCTTCCCTCTCTTTTTTTCTTTTAATCACATCATGTATTACCTGGGGCAAATCCATCATACCAAGACGCTCCGCGAACATGGCGCGCGTCAGCAGATTGGTGATGTGCAGCGCCAATGCCGCTCGGTTGCGATCAGGGGAGGCCACCAGGTACCTGACTTCATCGTGGATGCTGATGCAGAAGCGGGCCTGCAAACTGAACTTGTCAATCAGCCAGCGCATGCTGACAAGCATCAGGTGGAGGTAATCCACAGCCGAACTCTGCACCACCCAGTTGACGCGACTTGTCAGGAACTGTATGCAGAGAGAGAGAGAGAAAAAAAAAAGAAAAAAAGGAGGAATTAAAAGATGATGCTGAAAACGGGTACAGATACAGTGTACATGTAATCCCGAAGTTAACAAAGGTGAGATAATAAAAGCAGCTTAAATACAAATAATGGGACTTTTACAGAGCAGTCCATTTCCAATTATTAAATGGAACAAGCAGGTTCATTTTTTTCTTCTTTCTTTGTGAGCCATTTGCTTATGATTTCTGACTGTCCTGCAGTCAAATGCACTTTTGTGAGGGTACAATGTGAACAGAAGTTCTGATGTAGAACTGTATAATCCATACAACATACACAGTAGCTTTCTGCTTTTTTTTTTTTTTTTTTAAAGAGGATAACAGTTACAAAGCTCCAGCGCAAGGTTTGCCACGACTTACATCGTCCAGCACAAACTTGGGCTCCAGGGCCTTGCTGATGCGGCATCCTAACACTGGTGTTGTGGGCTTTTCAGAATTTGCGATCTTCTCAAGAGCGTTGAACATGAAACTCTCACTGCCTCCACTCCAAGTTCCCCCCTTACTGGACAGGGGAAGATAATACATTGTAAGTGCAAGCAGTTCGGAAATAGAGGAAGGAAAGTAGTGCATGTACATGTTCCTGCTACAGGAATGCACAGCTTTTGTCAGTGTGTTACACAAGATCATCATCATATGTGACATCTGTCATGTGAAAACAAGGCTAAAGTGTCAAAATACCATTTCTGAGTTATTAATTTTGTCCTTCCTGTTACACCCCCCCCCCCCCCCAAAAAAAAAAAAAAAAAAAAAAAGAAAGAAAGAAAGAAGTTCTAAGTGTAAAACTTTGTGTTTTGTTGACCAATAATTGTTAGAAGCTGGGAGGAACAGTGGTCCATCCATGTACCTGGTGAACTTTGACTGCTCCCCAGCAACTCTAGCCCTGTTTTCATGTGACAATAGATAACTGTACAGAAACTCGGTACAGGCCTCTGCGTCTTTACAATCAGAACAGCCCACTAGTGCTACGTGTAGTATAAACTCACCTGCGTTCACCCTTTGTCTTGCGGAACATCTCGCGCGCAGTGGTACGTGCCTCCTGCGGTGTAATGGAAGGGTTGAACTGCATAAGCAACTGTTCAGCGAATGCTTGGCCTGCCCCGTAGATACGGCCATAGTTCAGCACCTGCAAAAAAAAAAAAAAAAAAAAAACGAATGAAAAGGCCTCCAATGGACTAAATTATCTTCTGGGTCAAGGGAGAGGGAGTTAGAGGATTTTGCTACAGAAAAAAAGTTGTCTGTTGCCATTCAGCTTATTTTCTCCCACTGCAGTCCTGACTGCCCGACTGAAAAACCCACATCTATGGTAAACATGCCTTACTAGTTTGGTTACTCGGCACACACATGCACACGCACTCACACATGCATGCGCGCACACACACACACATGCGCACACGCACGCACGCAATCAAACAGCAAAATCCACACATACAAAAAGCTGAAAAGTAATCGAAACAAACCTTTGCATGATCTCTGCTGACTTTTGCAAGTTCTGCCGTCTTGCTGTGCAGATCGGTTTTGTCAGCTTTGTTGCCTTGCAGCGTCATCCAGCCCAATGCTGTGCAACCTGACAATACATACAACGCACGTGCAGTCATGACTACCACACCAAACTTTACTGTGAAAGACATAAATATGATGCTGTCCGTTCAGATGTTTGAAGCAGGAAAGGTCACCAGTCAGCACCTACCATATCAAATTACTGGCAGACCATCTTTGCCCACCGACAGGTTCAAGTTTGGCATCACAAGGCGTGCCCTGTAACAAACTTTTTTTTTTTTTTTTTTTTGCTGCCCCAACTCTTTTGCCAGCTCCAGTGGTGTTCCTCCCAGGTCATGGGTTTATTCCACAGAGGACTAGAAAGCTGGGGCAATTTTTATATGCATGATGATGGATATGAGGATGATGGTCGGTGTGGTTTGGGACTGCGGGACAGGGCCGCATTCCACGTTTCCTATCATAAATATCTCGGTGCCGGCCGTGTAATCATCCGTATCATAAGACGTGTCATGCCAAGGGAAGCACCCCCAAAGTTGCATCCGTGAAGTGGGCGAATCTCGACTGTGTGGCAACAGCCTCCCCATTGGGCCCACAGCACACCCGCTCTGGTTAGGAGCCGATCTAGGTAGGAAAAATCCCGCTTCAGTCGGCTGGGACTCGAACCCGGGTCTCCTGGTCCATGGTCCAAAGTGCTAACCACTACACTACAGGGGCCGGTGTGTAATATTCAAATGCACAGTTCTCACGATTTGTGTTTCATTTCCACACAATGGAGGTGAGCATCACTCTGCTCCTACTGCTCAATTCAAACAGTAAAAGTGTACAGTTCTATAACACCTGCTCCTTGAAACTACATGTACGAAAACTAGAAGGCAGCAACTGCATCTTCCACTCACCGTGTATTTTCATGAAGTGAGCGTCACCCAAAATGGCTGCAATCCACAGCTCCTGGGAGTCGACGTCTGCTCCAACGAAGTGGTAGCCAGGGGGGGTGTGAATCATGGCCTTCAGCTCACTGCCGATACGGTCTGGCTGGAAACAGTCAACCACAAACATGGCCGATCAACCTGTTTTCCTATTTATTTTCTACTCTCGCCCCCCCCCCCCCCACCCCCCACCTAAACTCTTAGGATCCTAGAAAATGTTCTACAAGTTTGCCCCCTTAGTCTTATATGGACACTAACCAATCCGATACATGTACACAAGGAAGAAAAACATACCAACATATCTAAGTGGTATGAAGGAAGACAAGGAGGAACGGCCCCGTCCTACAAAGTTGTTTCTCCAAATTTCATTTTATTTTGTCTGTTTTGTTGTTATTGTTGCCGTTTCTCCCCTCTCCATGTTCTACCAATGACACTAGATCCTCTACGACCTCGACCGATTAGTCACGTGACTGGGGGTGGGGCCGGGTGGGGGGAGAGCGAGAGAGAGAGAGAGAGAGAGAGAGAGAGTGGGTGGGTGGGTGTTTAGGAGTTTAACGTCCTTTTCCACCACGTAAGGGTGATATCAAAGACGGGACAACGAGAGAAAGGCCAGCACAAATATTTGGCCCAAGCCGGGATTCGAACTCTCGACCCGAGCATTGAAAGTCCAACGCTCTACCATTCGGCTACCCTGGCTCCCCAGAGAGAGAGAGAGAGAGAGAGAGAGAGAGACGTCAGTTCCGTGAACTAAACATTTGACGTCAGCCTCAGGCAGGTCGTCATACACAGACGGAGAGATGATGTCAGTTCCGCGAACTAAACATTTTGACGTCAGCCTCTAGCACTGCGATCGTCTGAGGAAGCTTGTTTATGTCTTGTGATTTCCCTGTTGGCTTTGTGGCTTCCCCGATTGAATTATTTTTCACATGAAATCTGGAAGATCTAGAGGGCTGGTGAAATGTCGGAGGCAGTAACGATACTTGCTTATTTTGTCTGGGAACTAAGCGTTTGACACTGGTGGTATGACAGATGATGCTTGTGCATGTCTTGTAATTTCCCTGTTGCTTTTGTGACTTCCCTGGCTGAATTAATTTTTACATAAAATCTGGAAGATCTAGAGGGCTGGTGAAACATGGACTAGAATACCTTGTATTGTACTTATGAAATCGAAAATTTGGAACTTTTTTGACCGGTGCTTTTCGCAGAAACTTGAAAAAGTTATGTTTATCTAAAAGTTCAGTTATTCTAAATGCTAAGGCTATAATAGTGCAGTAGTTCCTGTCATATGTGCAGTTGTCACACTAGACAAAAACGCCGGGATGATAAGTAATTTGCAGTAGTCTTTTCATAGATATTTGATCTTATGTGCAAACCACCCCTACCTCGAAAATATTTTTTTTACACAAAACCAGTCAGAGCTACAGAGCTGTAGCACGAATACAGGCAGTGTGATTGGGTGAACTTCCAAAGTCTAGAAAATGAAGGAATTTGAACAACTTTTTCGAAAAAATTCGTAACACGACCGATTTTTTAAAATCGGCGATAACTCTTCTGAAAATGCGGCAGGCTAAAAATCGTGAAAGGTAGGTCTGGAGAAGGTGATTTCCCATTTTATCTCAAAGTAAAAAGGCCTCCATCGAGGTGGTTTAGGAGATAGCCATCATTACATCCGTCCACACACACACACACACACACACACACACGTCTCACAACTCCCGCCAAAAAGAACGCAGCAGCATAGTGTGCACGTCAAGTGTCTATGACGCAGGTTTCGTTACGTCACTATGTGCGTGAAAGTATTATTGTGTGGAGAAACGTCACAGTCTTGTTTTGTATCACTGAAACTTGCTGCTGCGCGCAGCAAAATCTGCCCCGTCTCATAAAGTTGTTTCTCTATAGAGAAACAACTTAAAAAACAAACCAACATATCTAACCGGTATGAAGGAAGAAAAACATACCAACATATCTAACTGATATGATCGTAAACATGATGAAAACAGACTGATTTGTGAGTCAGACACTTTGCAAGATGGGCCTTCAATTTCAGGACCACAGGAATTTTACAAACCCAAAGCAACTCACATAAGCATTGCTAGCAGTGAGCCACGTGGGTTCTACAGCTCTGCGAGTGATTGTCCCTGCCACCACAATGCGAGGTATGATCGCACCGTACTGGTCGTAGTCTTCGTAATCTGGCTGCCTATGACAAAAATGGAATGGTTCATTGAATCTTGGATGACCTACTTCTTCCTCAACTTCGATGACCAGCTAGAAAATGCACCCAATAAGCATCATAGACCAAACTACGGACACACGCATGCATGCATGCACGCACGCACACACGTGCGTGAAAGAATGCGTTGCAACGCATTCTTTCACGCACGCGTGTGCGTGCGTGCGTGCATGCTAACACGCAAATGCAGCATCTACACATGATCAGATGCAGGTGGTAACACATCCTGCCATTTGCAACCATGACTAGTGAGTAAGATCTGAACCCACTTTGTGATGTACTTGGGTAGTTCCCCTTTCTTCAGCCACACTTGCATCTGGCCCCTGCAAATGAAAGAAGCAACATCAAAAGGAGTGTTAGGTCCATTCAAATACAAATGAAAGAAGCAACATCAAAAGGAGTGTTAGGTCCATTCAAATACAAATGAAAGAAGCAACATCAAAAGGAGTGTTAGGTCCATTCAAATACAAATGAAAGAAGCAACATCAAAAGGAGTGTTAGGTCCATTCAAATACAAATGAAAGAAGCAACATCAAAAGGAGTGTTAGGTCCATTCAAATACAAATGAAAGAAGCAACATCAAAAGGAGTGTTAGGTCCATTCAAATACAAATGAAAGAAGCAACATCAAAAGGAGTGTTAGGTCCATTCAAATACAAATGAAAGAAGCAACATCAAAAGGAGTGTTAGGTCCATTCAAATACATTTGTCCACACTGGTTTTACCAGCAAGGATGGAAATGCTTCTGTAAGTCTGTCCAGTCAAACAATCAAAACATGGCAGAAAAATGATGGAAGGCAGTGTGCTGGCCAATTTTTAATTATCATGTCTGCAAGCCATTTACAGAAAGGACTGATCTTCCTTGTGTATCGCTTTAGTTTTCATTTGGCTTCATTTTCGCCAGGGTTAAGTTTCCACTTGTGTTTGTTGATTGTATGATGGATGGCAAGCACTGCCCATGTCAAGAGAAGAGATACATCACTTACTCAATTCTTTCCATGTTGTTTTTCCAGTAGGAACAAAGCTTGCTCAACAGCAGGGCGCGATTGGCGTGATCTCCTGTTGCAGCTCGTAATGTTCCATCCTCGACTCTGTGAAGATAATCTTTGGCCAGCGGATTGCCCACGCGTTTCTTGCCACCGTCCTGTAAATATGGAGACACCATATGCAACACCTGTAAGCACCTAGCAAAGGATATGTTCCTTGAATGCCACCAAGACCAATGCATAATTATTTTAATGGTCAATGAATTGCTATAACTAAGCATTGAACATGCAGACTATGTGATGCATCTGCATCTTTGAAATGTGCCGAACACATAATGTACTGAACACACCAAATGCCCAATGTCCAACCAAAAAAAAAAAAAAAAAAAAAAGAGAGAGAGAGAGAGAGATGAATTCAATTTGTTCATTTCCTTTAATTGTCAGTATCACATGAAAGATTTACACTGCAAGTGATCTCAGAATAAACAAAAACCCATCCACACATGAAAAACCAACACTACTCACTCTCAATGTATACAAATGCATAAACACTAGAAACCCACAAACACACAAACAGGTTCTACTTTTTTTTTCTTTTTATTTTAAATAATTTTACACTTATGTGGTCAAAGGTCACCTTGTGTGGTATCCTGAAGAACAGGCAGCCTGGCAGACCAATGTCATGAGGGCCATCACCAAGATTACTGGACTTCTGAAAAAAGAAAAAAAAAAAAAAAAAGCATTTTCAAATCAGCTATGGTGTTCAAATCCATTGGTGCCTGACCTTTGAATGTACTTCTGCTTCTAGCAAGCTCGTTATAAAGAGATACAAGTGGCAAATATTACAGCAAACAACGGAGAAAAGATAAACTTCCTAAGATGGACTTCTGACCTGATCTTTGTCCTTAGTCCTGGCTGCATCCCAGTGTAAGATGACCTCCTGGGGCTCCATGGCTCGCTGGTCAAAGTCTGCACCTAGAAACTGTGACGTCTCTGCATGGGACTCTCTGCGTTGGAACATCTCTGGCTTGCTTGTCCTCATGAACTCCAAGAATGCTCTGCATGCAAAATCAAACCAGATAATGCATTTGGTGACACAAACAGCATCGCCTTTGCCGCAAATTCTTTCTTTTGTGTACGCACCTACATGCACGTGTGTGCGTATGTGTCATGTCTTTTGTCTACCAGAGGGTGATTTCGGGGGGAGGGGATGGAAGGTGGAAACAAATGAAAAACCCTGTTGAAATTTTGACCCTGCCGAGATTTGAACCAACAACTGCAGATTTCAAATCCGACACTCAACCAGGTTGGCCACGTATCTGCCCTGGCTCTGTAATAAAATCACAGAGATCAAACTAACTGGAGAAATAAGGCACTAAGTGCTTCCATGCCTTTAAAAAATGAAAACTAACATTTACCATAAAAACCTTAACTTTTTGACCGCTTTTTACACTGAAAAATCTTGAATTTGAAGGTCTGGTTGAAAAAATTAGTTTCAGTTTCGATGACCGACCATCTTCACTGAACACCATGCATCCCGGTGGGGCTAGTAAACGTTTTATCAATTTGTTTCACTTTTTCCAGACATTTGACATTATCTGCAGGTTGCATCACAGTCTTACTGGTCTGGTTGAAAACTTACAGACAGATGTTTGGTGCCTGGTCGAAAAGTAAGGAGATTTTACCTAACTTTCCCAGATTTTGTACTGTGGTAAAAAAAGAACGACGATCAAAAAGTTAAGGTTATTACGGTATCCCCCCCCCCCCCCCCCCCCCAAAAAAAAATAAAAAAAAATCACAAAACCTGACTGGAAACTTGCACTCTGTCTCCTCTGGATCTTGTTTTTCAAGTTCCTTCTCCAGCTCCGTCTGCGTCTGCTGGGTGGGGACGAGGTAACCCCAGCCGTATGTGGTGTCAAAGTGCAGAGGGAAACCATCCCATGTTAGACGCATCAGTTTTGGGGTCACCCGGCACTGGGTGCTGATGTTTGAAGGGCCAGGGTACCAGTCCTCATCCTTTGGGCGCGGGCAGAGGTCACGGTACCATCTGCGTACAGCAGGATTGATAAATATTATTGGTGCTCAAGTTTTGCTTTGCTCTGTATCTATTCACATAAGAAAAAGCTACCAAAGAAAATCCAAAGGTGAATCATTCACTGCTGGTGTAAGCATAGCGCTGTCCCCAAAATATTTACTTAATAACCAACTGACAAAATATATTGAACAAATGACCAAACATGTACATGTATATTCAGCCCCCGACCCCCCTCTCCAAGAGAAAAAAACAAACAACAAAAAAACAACAAAAAACAACGACCATACAAACAACAAAACACCCAACCCCCTCCCACCACCATCATCCACCAGGTGAGTAGATACTACAGATCTACTGGTTCAGCAAATCCCATACAGACGGCACAGTGTAATTTCTAACAGATGTACACAGAAAATCCAGACAAGCTGTTCCTCAACCTTCCACATTCCATTATTTGGAATGGCCTCCCCTCTCACATCCGCCATGCTCAGTCGTTAGCAGTCTTTAAATCTAAACTTAAAACACATCTTTTCTCCAGGCAGTAGAACCAACCCCCCCTCCATCTCTGCATGCCACCTGCAAAAAAAAAATCAGTGTGTGTGTGTGTGTGTGTGTGTTTGTGTGTGTGTGTGTGTGTGTGTGTGTTTTGTAAGTTATATACGCTGTTTTTATGTTATGTTTATGTACGCGCCCTGAGCTCTTGCGAGATGGGGCGCCACAAATACCCTTTATTATTATTATTATTGTTATTTTCATACATACGCAGGGTATCCAGCCATGAAGGTAGGATTCTTGGGCAGCCTGTCAACTGTGGCGTACACACTCTCGATTATCCTCCTCCTCTCTTGACGTTCCTCACTGGTCTGCAACAGAAGAAACCAAATTCTATCATCTGGAAAAATCTGGAAATTACAAGCAGTAGGACCAGTTCTACAGGATTTCAGAGACCATGCTGCTTCAACAGATCTGGGAAGTCAGCCAGTGGTCACAATGCATCTGAGATATGCAACTGTATTCAAGTTACAAATTTTCTCACAGTTGACTGGTTTCCAAGTCAGCTCCACGAGTCAGCACACATGTGTGTGTGTGTGTGTGTGTGTGTGTGTGTGTAGGGAGGGAGAGGGGTGGGAGGGTGGGTGCGAAATACTGTTGTCTCTGTTGTTCTATGTGCTGAGCTGTTGTTTTAATTGTCGTTGCTTTTTTTTTTTACCTCCATGAATGTGAGAATGTCCAAATCTTCTTCTTCCTCCTCCTCCTCCTCTTTCATTCCAGAATCAGACATCCGTTTGGCTTTCGCTTTGCCTGTGGAGCCGTTCTTCTTCATTTTGAATTCTGCCACACTCCAATCCAAATCCCAAAGCCAAGGGTCATCCTTGTATCTGGCAAGTTCACGAAAAGAGGTGTGGCAGCTCTCACATCAAGTTATTAAGTGAAAACAAGCTAAAGACTAAAAGCATATAATTGTGGACATATTATTATATGCCTGAGCTATCAATCCAGTCTTTTTCATAAAGAGTATAGCAGTAAGTACTTGTAGCACAGCACATACTGAGAAAGAAAAAAGTTCACAGGTAAGTTACATGCATCCGACCAAAACTTTGTACATGTATCTGGATGAGAACACACACACACACACACACACACACACACACACACACACACACACACACACACACACACACACGTATGTACATACATGCGCGTACACACACACTACACATAGGGATGAAATCTTGCATGAATAACGATAGCTCCTTGACACAGTTTTCACAGATTCCTGCAATTTTACACAAAAAACTAGAGGAGCAAAGCCTCCTTGGCTCACTTGTGAGATGGGTCAGGGTCATTCAAAAGAGTATGTTTGTAAAGCTATCACTGTCTATCCTGAAGTAAGATGTCTCTTGTGTTCATAGTTCCTAAGAAAAAGGCAAATGGCAACATAACAGTTTTCCAAGGACAGCGTGTATCACCTTGACTTTGGGTCAAGGTCATTCAAATGAGATCTGTAAGTGAAGAGCTTATCAATGACTATCTTTATGCCACGTTTGATAGCTCTAGTTTTCGCAGCTTCTGTACAAACGGTAATGTAAAATTTCATAACAGACAGCTGTATTGACCTTGACCTTGAGTCAAGTTCATTCAAAAGGCTATGTCTGCATAGGTCTCATTGCTGCCTATCATTGTGCCTTGTTTGGTGTCTCTGCTGTTTGTTGTTTCTAAGAAAATGCTAACGTTAAGAACTCCGCAAAACATTTTGAGTGGCCTTGACCTTGACTCACGAAATTGAATACAAGTATGCCAGTACAGGTTTTGTCAATGTCTATCATCGTACAAAGTTTGATGTCTCTGGTATCCCTAGATTTTGAGAAAATGGCAATTGTAAATTTCCAGTGAGACAGATTTAGTGACCTTGACCTTCAGTCAAGGTCATTCAAACAGTATGCCTTGGAAGGTCTTACTGCTGTCTATCAGCAAGCCAGGTTTGGTGCTTCTGCCATTTATTGTTTCTGAGAAAATGTCAATGTTAAGGTTTTGGAAGCATTTCCGCAAACAGCTTGTATGGCCTTGACCTTGACTCAAAGCCACTAAATACAGGTATATCAGTAAAGTTGTTGTCAATGTCTATCATCACGCAAAGTTTGATGTCTCTGGCTTTTCTAGATTCTGAGAAAATGCCAATGTAAAATTTCCAAACAGACAGCTTTGGTGACCTTGAACTTGGATCAAGGTCAGTCAATATGGTATGTTTTGAAAGGTCTTACGGCTGTCTATCAGCAAGCCAGGTTTGGTGTTTCTGCCATTTATTGTTTCTGAGAAAATGTCAATGTTAAGGTTTTGGAAGCATTTCCGCAAACAGCTTGTATGGCCTTGACCTTGACTCAAAGCCACTGAATACAGGTATGTCAGTAAAGGTGTTGTCAATGTCTATAATCACACAAAGTTTGATGTCTCTGGCTTTTCTAGATTCTGAGAAAATGCCAATGAAACCCAGCAAACAGACAGCTTTAGTGGCCTTGACCTTGGGTCAAGGTCAATCAATATGGTATGTTTTGAAAGGTCTCATGGCTGTCTATCAACAGGCCAAGTTTGGTGCCTCTGCTATTTGTAGATTCTGAGAAAAGGCCAATGTTAAGGTTTACTGCGGACACACAGACAGACAGACAGACAGACAGACAGACAGACAGACAGACAGACAGACAGACACACAGACAGACGACGGAGGGCTATTACATAGACTCACTTTGTTACACAAGTGAGCCAAAAACAACAACAAAAAACCCAACAACAACAAAAAATGAAAGTGGAAGACCTATTGCATAATGCTGCACTCTTACTACGACCCAATGACAAACATGTCTTACGATTCATCTTCCAGCAGATGACAGGCCTCATCAGCGAGAGAAATCAGCATTTTCCGCAACTCTCTCTGGCAGTCAGCGTAGGTTTCATTTGACTGCTCTATGTAACGTGGCCATCGACTGTCAATAGGCAAGTAGGCTGTGCCCATCTCAAGCATGCCGCCCAATGTTACCGGATGGGGAAATCTGAAAATATATCATAAAACATCACATTAGTTTCCTTAGCAAATTGGTTAGTGGGGGTATGTGGTTCAAATCCGTGTCGTGTCAAGAAGGATTTTGTCCTACCTCAGCTGGCTTCTACAGAGTGTGGTCATGCTAAGCCCAACAGAGAGACTGTAGACACACAGCAGTGACTGATTCCAGGATATTTATGACAAGTAGCGTGAACTGAGATTCTATCACGCAGTCCCAATGAGACTGGACCCACAGAGAAGCATCATACACATACCATCCTCTTCTTCTTCATCATCATCATTAAAAACTGTGCCAGCTTCGGAGCCCTCCGCAAAGAAGATAACACGGAATGATCCTGAATTTCTATACAGTTTTCAAGGAAGTGAATTTAACTCAAGTCCTAACCTTTCCAGAAATTCCGGCCACAGCTTTTTAAACACGGCGTGTGTTGCAAGCACATCTTTGGCGCAGTATGTCATCAGCTCCTGTAAAATGAACACAGATAATGCTGGACATAAATGTGACCGTCCACAAGAAAACCCGGCGTAAGACACACACTGCTGTTCCGAGCTAGAGGCTAACAAAAGTCAGCGGGTGCTATCTGGTCGATACTGAGATTTTGCCAAAATCAGGTAGTTCTGCCCTTAAATTATGATGTCTTAAAAGGAGTTTTTTTGCACTGTAAAGAGCAAGGCTGTTTCTTTAACCCTTTCACTGCCGTTGTCGCAACATTTCATGACTCGCACCAATAGCCTCACTGTCAAATTAGTGAAAAATGGTAAATGTAGACTTTGCGGTAGTTGGGTGGAAAAAAGCTCTCTGGATGCAGTAGAGGTTCAGATTCCTGCTGACAGCATAGTGACGTGAAGAGATGTTATCTCTGAGTGAACCGAAACGCGTCTGGCAGTGAAAGGGTTAAGAGGGCTCCAAAAACAAAAAATTGAAAATTTTGCACTTAAGCCGGGTTTTCTCATGGAAGGTCACAAATGAAAACGGTGGTGTCATCTAGTGGCCTAAAGACCATCGAATTCATCAAAACCACCAACCTAATAATCAGAGTCCAGTACAGGGAACGCGGGATTAACAACTTTTATCAAATCAGTTTATGAACCTGTGACAGACTCTTTTTTTACCGTTAGTCACTCCTTATAAAAAGAAACTGCTTTTCACCATACATCTAAACTATGCCTGCACGACTGTTTTGTTGTTACCGATGTTCTTATCTAATATTGTTGCTGTTGTTTTGTTTCTCTTCCTTTATTTGTCTATTTATTTCATTCATTCATTACTGAGTTTTGTTTCTTTATTTGATTGGTAACCTTTTAGCTGCAGATGGTCTGGTCAATCGGTCAACAACACAACACACCTGGAAATTCTCTCGGACATCTGCCATGGTGCCTTCCACGAACACATTGCGTGTCTCCTTCTCCAGGGGTGGTCCCCCGCAGTGCAACTGGTGAACGTCCTTCAGGTTGTTCATGCTGCTGATCTTTTTCCATTCCTCACTCTGCACAGCATGGAGAAACAAAGTTTGAGTGAAAGCTACTTTCAAATGAGCTTGGCTGGTTAACATCTTTTTCCTACACAGTAACACACTTATATAGTGTACATAGAGAAGGATCAAAACACATTGACATCTGTAATTGATCTTAGCTTCTAAGTTTAGCTTCGCTGCCCTGTCACTCTGCAATGCATTGCCTGCCGGTCTGAGAGACCTGTCGGACACAGATCGTTTCAAGTCTGACTTGAAAACATATCTATTCCGACTGGCTTTCGACTAGGTCCGCTTACCTCCCCCTGTTCTGCTGCTCTGTGTGTGTGTGTGTGTGTGTGTGTGTGTGTGTTTGCATATTTGTTGGCATGAATGCAGGAGTATGCGCATTGAATCACTCTATGAGAATTTGCGCTATTTATCATTATTGTTATTATGGATAGGGTGAACTGTATTCTGCACTCACAGACGCCATGTTGAACATTTTTTGTCGCTCCGAGTGTTCACGGACTTCTTTGCGTGAGGAGTCTTTGGCCGATGACTGGTAGAGAATGCGTTGAAAGCTGGTCAGGCCACAGATGGCGATGTGCATAGACATGGTGTCCAAAAATCGTGTCTGTGTTCCCTGCATGACAAAGTCAATTAGCAAACACACTAATTAAGTAATTCTGACTGCAAGATTTCAGTTCATCCATAAGAATTGAGTGATGTGTTTATGTCGAGTGTGTGAGAGAATGCGTGTGATTCACGTGAGCGTGCGTGCTGGGTTCAGTTCACGGCGCTTTGAGCCGATTCATGAAATCGGGTAAAGCACCTATACAATACTCACTATTATTATTATTATTATGAAGCTTGAAGTAAATAAAAAATCTGAATGTGCCAGCGCAAATATGTGACCCTGCAAGGGATCTGAACTATGAAATAACTCCTAAAAGAACATTCTCGATCGGAAGCCCACTATAGCCGTATAGGTCTTGAGTTTAGTGGGGACAAATACTGTTGTGTGACAGTGTATCCACCAGTAACACCGAACTGTCAACTAAAACAGAAAAATGTTTCTTTTTCTCAGTGTCACTCCCAGGTTAGAGGTACAATAGGACAAAATGTGAACACCAAACAAAAATAGGAGATGATGTCCTGACAACACAAAATCAACAGGACTCCATCTGAACACACGCAGTCTCTCTCTCTCTCACACACACACACACACACACACACACACACACACACACACACACACACACACACGCACAGTGACACAAGCACACACCCACACAGACACTGACACCCTTTAGAAAAAAAAAAGAAGAAGAATTGTCATCGTTATTACGCATTTTACTGGAAAAGGCAATGTTTATTGTTGGTATGAATTTGCTACGTCCGTGCTGAGTGGAAATCTATGGGACACTACAGCAAGGCTTTAATCGGACATTTGTCCTGAAAGGGCCCATGGCATTAGGACATTTACAATGACCAATGCCTGCATGAGCACTTGGAACATCACTGTTTTCTTTCCTGAACCCTGATAAACCACAGTCTGCAATGATGCAGGGTTCACAGGCATGGACCTACAGACTCATCCCTGCTACATTCAATTTCAGAGTTTTTTTCTGAAAGAGCCTCTGTGTGTTTTCGGTGTCTTGTTCAAAACTATGTAAAAGTCAGTCCAGCATCTCTTGTAAGAACACCAAATGTACTGATAATACCTGAATCAGATATTGTTCCTTCACAAATGAGCGGTCAAAGCTGACGTTGTGGCCGATGATGAGACGCTTGACTGCCTTGCTCGCGGGCACAGTGGTGGCATTTCTCTTCGTCTCAAGTGGTATCAGGTCAGACAACTGTGGCTCCTTATTCCAGCGCATACGATCTTTTAGCACCAAGTCACTTGTCCATGAATACCTAGAATATACATATATACACCAATGCAAGCTCATTTTAAACTTTGAGCTCAATAGAAAAAGTGCAAAGTAAAATAAGAATAAAATCAAATTGAAAAATTCTACAAGTTGGATAAACTTACGGAACTGAAAAGCATGGGGGTACTGAGCATCTTTAGGCAAAATATTCCTGTCACATGATGCCCAGTTTGTACACAAAGGAAAACAAAACAAATAAAAAGGTCAATGGGCAGCTCACTGACACAATTTGCGGAATATAGAACTTTACGTCTATAAAACATCCTTGACACTTTGAGTTGCAGGCTGCATTAAACGGCAAATCTTTACCAGTGTCCTGGAGACAGTGCTGTTGCCATGGTGGGGAAGTTTCCCTCCTGAACCAGCAATTCAATGTCAAACAGCAAAGCGTCAGCGTCAGGAAACGGAACACTTTCCTGTTTTCCGTCGCTATAGTATTTCGTCCATCCCTTCTGTTTGGCCCACTCTGTCGGCAAAGGGGGTGGGACGGTGTTCGCTATGGACTCAGCCATACGTTTGTACTCCTTAACCTGCTCTGAGGCAATGTGCCGGAAGTGCTCGTCAACAGTTTTTCCATGCAGTTTGGGCAGCTCTAAGTGGATGTCAGGAATACTCGACGCACTCCCTTTGAGAAGACCAAACTTCTCCAAATGTGAGGTGATTGTTTTCAAGTCCTGTTCACTTTTAGATGATGATGACGATGATGATGATGATGACTGCGGAGGAGGTTGCTGTTCACCGTTGAAAACCTGCTTGTGAAGCATGTCCGTTAACATCTGGATGTTGACGGCATTTAATCTCTGTTGGTGATGAAGAAAACACCATAGCCATCTCCTCTGGCACCAAGTAAAATTCAGTCCTGGTTGCAGGAGTCTCAAAGACTTAAAGTGTGGGATCATGATGAAATCTGCATAAAAGGGTTGTCAGCAGGGGTCAGGCATTTGGCTTGCAGGTCACAGGAATTCAGATTTATAACCTTCACACCTGTAACCTCCAGACTAGAGGAGTCGCTTGTGTCTGAAAAGCAGAAAAAAGCATATTTAAACTGTATCTACAGCGTACAATTCAAGATTTATACGTTATTTCATATGTGCAACTGTAGTTTTCTTCATGTATTTGTGTTAATAGACGCAGCATCCATTCCGCGAAGCAGCAAGCGTAAAAAAAGTTCTTGACCAAAAGAACATTCGTGAATTTTCCATACTGCGTCCTGTCAGCACTGACAGTTGTGCCCAAGACAGAAAAATGCAACGTGAATTCTTCCGCAGATCGAACGGTGTCTGTACAGAATTAGCAACTTACCACTCTGCCATTCTTACGCAGAAAAGCGAAAGCATGTGCAAGGGACACCACTACTAGTAAATGTGGCTATTCTGTATCCACGGCGGCTCAAAGGTACTAGTGCAATAGGAACAGTTACTTTCGAGAGTAATCAGAACGAAAGATCGTATACCACAGTCTTTGTCTGAATCATATTGACAGGTGATGGCAGAATTACGTAGGAAATAAGAAGAACCAAAACTTGTACATTTTTTGTGGGTTTTGTTGTTGTTGGGTTCATTTTTGTTTGTTTCAGTTGATGTTGTTGTTGTTGTTGGTGGTGTGTTGTTGTTGTTTTGTTCGGTTGGTTGGTCAGGGGTATTGTTTGTTTGTTTGTTTGTTGTTGTTTTTGTTTTTTTTCTGTATTTTTGTTGTTGTTGTTGTTTGTTTGTTGTTGTTGTTGTTTTGTGTGTTTCAAGTTGTGTTTTTGTTTTGTTTTGTTTTGTTTTGTTTGTTTGTTTGTTTTTGGGGGAGTCGGGGTTGCTTTTGTTTTGCGGTCAGTTTTTGTTTTATTTTGTTTTGTTTTTCCCCAGTGCCTCCGTCAGTCCATTTTGAACTGAATCAGCATCAGGTGGAAAATGACATTGTGGCCTCAAAACATGCACGGCACTGAGTGACATTAACCGCCCTGTGGCGTGTCACTGTCGTCACTGACCCGGCAACGACAAAAACTCAGTGATCAAGTCAATTCAGTTCAACTGACTTCAGCTGAATGGATCATCGGTCCTCATTTAATATTGAAATCATTCAGTGTCTTATGTGGCACACCGTTCACACTTACAAAAACAAAAACAACAACAACAACAACAACAAACCCAAGCAGTACTACTGAAGTCTTCATTTAAAAAATAACGAAAAGGAATTTGTGTTATTGTTGATCTCGTTTTGTTTTAACAAAGAGCAACCAAACTCGCGACACGCTGGTTGTAATTGATGATGCAGAGAAGGACTACACTACTTGAAATTTAAATCAAGTGGGAGACAGAAATCTAAGTGAGACTGCGGTAATCGAACCTCTTTCCCATTACATTTGGCATGGATGTAAAGAACAAGAACACCGACGTACATACATACAATGATACATGTGCACATAAAACTGTTCATTGTAATAAAACTGTTACTTGTGATAAAACTGTTAATTGTAAAAAAAAAATCTGTTAATTGTCATTAAACTATCAATTGTAATAAAACTATCAATTGTAATAAAACTATTAATTGTAATAAAACTATCAATTGTAATAAAACTATCAATTGTAATAAAACTATTAATTGTTAGGAATCTATTAATTGTAAGAAACCTATTGTAACAAAACCATCGATTGTAATAAAACTAATCAATTGCAAAATAAAACTCTATTAATTTAATAAACCATAAATTGTAATACAACTATTTATTGTTTAAAAAAAAAAAGAACAACAATCAACTGTAATACAAAATATTATTTGTAATAAAACTATTGTAATAAAACCATCAACTGTAATTTTTTTAAAAGCTTTCATTGAAAAAAAAAAATGTAATAATGCAATTCCAGCATTACGATAGAACTATTAATTCTAGTAAAGCTATTAACTGTAATAAAACTATCAATTATAATTATTCTTTTTTTTTTCTCCTTTTAGTTTTCCCTCAGTAGTGAGAAGCCATGTGTGATCTAAGCTACGGGTGAGCAGCAAAAGGGTGTGCACAGGGGCGGGACTAATGGCGGTGTGGAGCGATGGGGGGTTCACGGGGATAAGTCAGAATGGCGTGGAGTTTTTCCGTTGCTACTATGACCCAAAACTTTTTTTCAGTTGACGCCGATTGCTGTCACGTAAAGGCACGTATCTGATTTAAGAGCACGCACAAGCCGTTAAATTGTAGTAATGTCTTAAGTCTTTTTTCTGGTTAATTAACGCAGTCTAAGGTTCAGCCCAGAAATCTAGTTACGTGCTTTAGCTGGCGCACAGATCAAAGTCCGAAGTCCAAGGATTTTTTTTTAAAAGGTGCTAATCACAGTTGAAATTTGGAACCATTGGAAGGAGGAGAAGGGTAAACCAGAACTAAAACGATAGCTTGAAACGTTTCTGCAGTATAATAATAATAATAATACTTAAGGGACGCCCTCCCTCCCGCGAAAGCTCAGGGCGCCTCACAATGAGCACACATTCACTCACCCAGAAACACACACAACATGCCTCCACACATACATTTAAACTACAAACACATAATATGAAGCATCACACACACACACACTGACACACACACACACACACACACACACACACACACACACACACACACACACACACACACACACACACACACACACACACACACACACAGACATGCTCGTATCTCAGAGAGCATCTAAAGATATAAATTAACAGTGTGTGTGTGTGTGTGTGTGTGTGTGTGTGTGTGTGTGTGTGTGTGTGTGTGTGTGTGTGTGTGTGTGTGTGTGTGTGCCGTGTGTGTGTGTGTGTGTGTGTGTGTGTGTGTGTGTGTGTGTGTGTGTGTGTGTGTGTGTGTGTGTGTGTGTGTGTGTTTTCGCAAATTCTTACGGGAGCTTGCATTGCCGAATGGTAGAGCGTTGGACTTTCCATGCTCGGGTCGTGAATTCGAATCTCAGCTGGCCGGGGCCAAATATTTGTGCTGGCCATTTTCTCGTCGCCTCGTCGGCTTTGATATCACCCACACGTGCTGGAAAAGGACGTAAAACTCCCAAACACCCACCCACTCTCGACATTCTTGAGGCCCACGGGAAGTAACTCCATTGTTCAGTTAGGCGACTTCGCATCAACTACCTCCCATCACGATTTGTTTATAATTTGTTGTTGTTGTTGTTGTTGTTGTTGTTGTTGTTGTTGTTGTTGTCCGCACATCATCAGCCCCGGCAATGCCAGTTACATCCGCTAGTTTTTCATGAGTATGTGGCCTCTGAGGTCGGTCGTCGTAAAGACTTAACAACAACAACAACAACAATAACACCACCTCAGTTTGAACCTTAGCAGCACTAGAAAAAGTCTCAGCAATTTTGAGTAAACCCCGTGGTGTAGAGCAATGGAGGTTGCGGAAGATTTGCTAGGTTTCGCTCTGACGGCCTCTACTGAGATGGATGGAAGGACAGATGGATGGATGGACGGATGGATGGAGGGGGGAAGAGAGAGAGAGAGAGAGAGAGAGAGAGAGAGAGAGAGACGCAGGTGCCGGTCGATGGCTTTCTGATGACTCCCTTCGCATCCTGCTCCCGCCTTTCCCTGCGAGTTGGCGAGAAAGTTATGAGGAAGGAATGGTGTCGTTAATTCATTTTCCAGGACAAATTCGGAACACTCCGATGGGTGGATGGGAGGTTTCCATCTTTCAGTGTTGAGCCCCCCCCCCCCCCCCCATCCCTCAGTCAGTTCACTAACCCTACCCTTAGTCTCCACTCCCCAACCCCTCCAGCCCCCACCACAATCGTCCCGACTCCAGTAAACGCATTCGTCACTGGTTCACACTGTCACATACCGTGTCCGAAGGGCAGTGTGTGTGTGTGTGTGTGTGTGTGTGTGTGTGTGTGTGTGTGTGTGTGTGTGTGTGTGTGTGTGTGTGTGTGTGTGTGTGTGTGTGTGTGTGCCGTGCGTGCGTGCGCACTACTAGTCAAAGTTTTAAACCATGACTGATTCATTAAGCCATATCAGTCTCCCATCTAACACCCCAACTCCCGCACAAAACAACAAACAACAACAACAACAACAAACAAGATGGCCACCAGCCCAATATGTGACTGGCTGTCGTCACGGTCGTTGTGTCACGTATCTCCGCGCGCACGCATACGCAACCTCTCTGACATCAGGCATGTTGACATAAAGAAAGTACTGGAAACCCTTTCCGTGCCTCTTTGCGCTCGCAAAACCCGAAACACATAAGGTCGTGTTAGCTCGCCTAGATGACTGACGCCACTAACATATTGACGTATGCGAGGCTCTACATGGGTACAATCAGTTTGTTTGGAATGAAACCCTCTAACAAAGTCGTTTTCCTTAGACAGAGTTACTTCCCGAAGCCTGATCTCTTGGACGCGCGCTTGTCAGTGAATATATGTGTGTGGGTGCGCCACTAGTACATCGATGAAATTCCTGCTTTTCACGTCTCCAAATAGAGAAATTCTGAAAACAGTGGGGAGACATTCCAAAGAAACGCCAGCATTGCGTCAATCAAATAAAATTATGACGTCGGCAAAATGACGATCATATTGTTACGTTACTGCGCGAGCTTCATTTCCTCGATGGTTGGCGAAACATCATCAAGAAACGCTAGCATAACGTCAATCAAATATGACGTCAGCAACTTGAATGACGATCATACCTTGTATATTTGCGCGAGCTTCATTTCCTTGATATTTGCGAGGCGTGTGGTTTGCGGAGGAGTTACACTTGGAGTCCAAACTTTCAAATGACGATAACGGCTGCAGTGAATTTGGGAAAAAAAAAAAAATATTTTTTTTTACATCACAGACACATTGGCTTGGTGCACGAGTTAGGGCGGGGGGAAGCAACAACAACAGCATTAAAAAAAACTAAAAGGAAATAAGATTCTTTCGAGATTGTTTTTCCTGTTACTTTTTATTTAGTTATTTTTTATTTAGTTATTTTTTAGTATATTTTTCTTTTTAATATATTTTTCTTTTTTAGGCGGTTTTTTTATTTAGTTATTTTTTAAAGCTTTTTTCGTTCTTTTGTGCTGTATAATTTATCGTATAGCATTTTTTTTAAATCAGTTCCCTGGTGCTCTGCATGCTGTGTAAAAATTATAAAACTGCGCTATAACTTTTCTTTGAAGTTTATACCGCCTCTCTGAGGGACGCTTCCCTTTCAACAGTCGGCTCCCCCGTTTCAGTTTAATGAGACATTTGCCACCCCACCGTGCCGCGGACGTTCAAGATCCCTTCTACCACGACCACTCGCTCTCTAATTGGAGGAAATCCGTCAGCTGTGGTGAGCAGACTGGCCACCGACGAAGAGGCGCAAGAACCGATGACGTAATATGAGACGGTACGCGGAAACCTGTGACGTAATACTAGGGGTGCTATCGGACAGGCGTGGACAGATCGATTTTCCGGTGCGGTTCCGGTCGGCACGAGGCAGTCTGACGTAAAGGTTGATTGACAGGAATGTGTTGATGTTGATAACAGTGTCCACTTTGCAATGGCTTATAGTTACTACAGTGGTGGCATCAGTGCATCCGTGTATCTTTGGCGTGTTGTCTGTCCCGCCACTGAATCAAATGGTCAAGAGCAAAGGCCATCATTGCTCAAGCCGGTTCTTCATAATGTAAAGCAAACAAGCATGCAGACAACGACAACAAAACAGCAACGTCAACAACTGACATTTACAACAATAATGACAACAACACAATTCAAAGAAAACAAAACAAACAAGAAGAAAAAAAGTGGAGGAAAAAAGAAAAGGAAAAGAAAGCAAATTGTGGGGTGGAGGGGGGCGGAGGCAAGAGGGCGGAGGCGGGGATGTAGAAAGGAAAAATGCAAAACAACAACAACAACAACAACTAACGGATAGAGACAATGAGTAGAATCCATCACGGGATTTCAATGTCGAGTTCTTGAATTTGTAAAATCGACAAAGTAAGTCAGATTATTACTAGAAGATTTAAAAACAGAAAAACAGATTTTATGCAACCATGTGATTTATTCAGACCACATTCTGCTTAATACACAGAGACTGAGAACATTTTCTGTTGATTGGACGACATAACCGTATCCACACACACACACACACACACACACACACACACACACACACACACACACACACACACACACACACACACCGGCACACATGAGTCTGCAAATAAAAAATAAAAAGAAGAAGAAGAAAAAGCCGGAACAATTAGTGCGGTGTCTATGCACACCATTAACTGCACAGCGATGATTAGCCTTATGGTGCACGTGGGGGTAACGAATGGTAGACGTGATGGCTAAATCGTTTTACCTTTTGCCGCAGATCGCCAGTTTATTGTGTGTGTGTGTGTGTGTGTGTGTGTGTGTGTGTGTGTGTGTGTGTGTGTGTGTGTGTGTGTGTGTGTGTGTGTGTGGTGAAACTACTTATAGTGAGGTTTTTAAATGTGTATTTTTATGAACACTCCGCATCCTCCCCCTCCCCCCCCCCCCACACACACACCGTCATACCACAACCCCCTGCTCCTCAGTCACCAGACTCACCACCGCTCCCAACTGCGGCCTTGGTCATTTCTCGAACTCAAACACGGGGGTGGCGGGAGTGGGTGAGGGTTGGTGGTGGTGGTGGTATGAGATGGGATACGCTAACAATAAAGTCATTTATTTTACAACGGAAGAGGTTATTAGCATAATAAAAATTAAAACTTGCCGTAGCAGAGAGAGAGAGAGAGAGAGAGAGAGTTTATTTAACCACGGTAGAAGAATCAAGATGTTAGCACAGTAACCGTTTCCACTGAAGCTTGCCGTTCCTAGAGAGAGAGAGAGAGAGAGGCACGTTGGGGTGCGGGGAATTTTTTTTCTAATGACAAATAATTATTATCATCGGTAACTGATTGAACTGATTGACTTTGCGAACAAAATCTACAGCGCACAGCGATTCTTCCTCTACTGAGTCTCAGTGTAACCCGGCAGACAGGAGAGTTTCAAAGAATACCTGCGTCAGACTATGACTACACCAGCTTACACCAACAGCTGCCTTTAGCAACACAGCCAAACGAAAACACAAATATATACGAACTGATACAAACGACAAGAAAAAACCTTCCAGTACTGATACTCTTCTCCCCTTGTCCAACATGACCTCAGACCTACAAACACAGAGGCAGGCAGTACAAGCGAGGGGTTTTGGTTTCGCTTTGACTGATGTGGCGGGGTAGGCGAAACACGAGCTGTGTATTGACAGGTCTTGTCAGGCGATCGCAACACTCAGTGAAATATGTGTATTTACCTTAGTCACGCTGCCTCCCTTCCAACTTTTCCAACTCTCCAGAAAGATCTTTGGGGTCCCCAAGCACATCGCCTTGCCAGGGCCGACCGGGCTGCGCACGATATTTCTTTCTGCAACTGGTTTCTGCCGCGTGTCTATTAACCGGCTGTTCGAGTCAAGCAACCGCATTTACACAAGTGACATTTACTGCACTCCCAACTACTTTTTAAAAAATATTTTTTACTCAGTTTTTGGGGGGAGTGGGGGGGTGTAGGATGAGGGAGGGAGTGGTGTTTGGGAGTTTAACGTCCTTTTCCAACGAGTATGGGTGATATCAAAGATGGGGCAACAAGAAAAGGGCCGGGATTCTAGGAAGGAGGCGGGGGGGGGGGGGGAGCGGAGCAGTCTGACATTTACTGATTGATTCTTCTTCTTTTTCTTTTTCCAGCTGATAGGTGGGTAGGATGGATGCTTAGAGCTCTAACGTCCTTTTCCACCACACCACATTAAAACGGGGCAACGAGGGAAAAGCCAGCACAAATTTTGGGCTCCTAGCCAGGATTCGAAGTCAGGACTCGAGCATTGACAGTCCAATGTTCTACCGCTTGACTGTCCTGGCTTACTTACCAGCTGATAGGAGACAGATTCACTCTGAGCATGAAGTGGTTGTGTAGTTCTCACGTGTGGCGTTGTCTCGTCTCTACCAGTATACTGTGTCGTCCCACGGTTGGGCCCTTGCCTGAACCTTTAGCTCCAACCCTGATTCGTGCTGCCGTGCTTTGCATAATATATATGGGAAACAGAAATATGACCCGACAGACAATTGGAAAGCAAGTGTCACATTGCTACTTCAGTGACAGGCGTCTGCGTCGGTGGAAATGCATTCGGAACTGAAGAGCCAGGTGCTACTGTCCCGCCTCGCAAACTGGATTGTAGCAGTAACTGGGTATGCAGCGCTGAATGGTGTCTGGGTCACTTCGCATAGGTGGCTGAACTCTGTTGCAGACAGAAAAATTGTTGGGTAAAAATTGTATCTATTGGGAAGGGTGTTCCGGTGCAAAATGTTGGTGTTCCAAGTGAGAACTCACACATATATTCGTACTGAGACTGACTCCTGGTGGGCAGATCACATGTCTATGGCAAAAATATACCTGAAGTATACTCCAGAGATTTTTTTGGGTAAAAAAACGGCATGATTCTTGATCACTGGATGGCAGGAGATGAAGTCGTTGTCTAAAGTTCCATCCCGGGCCTGTCGCTTGGAATGTTCAGTCAGTGTTTACGTAAAGGCCCCCCCCCCCTAAACACACACACACACACACACACACACACACACACACACACACACACACACACACACACACACACACACACACACACACACACACACAAACAAACAAAAAGCAAACAAACAAAACAAGGAAACAAACAAACAATACAAAACAAAAAACATCAACAAAACAACAACAACAAACAATAACAACAAACAACAACAACAACGACAACAACAACGACAACAACAACAACAACAAAGACAGCGAAAGAGGCAATGCGTTGAATCCATAGTGGGATTCATATCATAGTAACAAATGTCTCAGATGAGCATACAAGTAATTCCTGAAGTTAGTTGTATGGGGATTCTGCGCCTTGAATGGGACCACAAATGCAACGAACTTAATTAACGATAGTTTACGGCATAATCGGCACATAAAACTGATTAATAGAATTGACTGACTTTTAAAGTGCATGCGCTCCACGATTTGAATTTTGCACATTCAATTGATTGCCTCGATGATGAAGTTCATTGTTTGACGTACAGTTTTGTGCATATATGCCTCATACGCCGACAGAAATTTCGATTCTCCAAGCACGTTTTACAGATATCCCTAGTCTGCCACATGTTTAACTCTTTGTTGGCGCGTCTACTGCCGGAGAACTGATCAGCAGACACCACTTTTGTCTCTTTTTGTCGACGCGTCATTGATTTGGAAGTAGGACGCATGATTCGTTTGCATATCAACGTTACATCACTACAAAAAGAGAGGCCTGAACTTCTCTTCTCAGAGTGCATCTTCAAAAAGTTTTTTTTTTTTTTTTAAGCGAACCCTCGGCAGTGCATACGAACAAGGGCTCTATTGGTAGCAGATATAGTAGTCCTTGCTACATGCTCGTCAGGCCAGGGGGGGGGGGGGGGGGGGCTGGGTTCACCGGCAGTCAGAGATAACACAGTAATAAACATTATCATCAGTTTTCATCCCCCAAAACAAAGAAGTTACGCGGCGCCAGGGAAGAGTTCCCTCATCTTTACACAGATCTCTCTAGCGGCACTTCAGACCGAGACACAAATCTGGACCTTGTGTGAGATGTCCCAAATATTACCCTCGAAGACCCAAAAGGCAGGTTTGTTTGCCGTCGTCATGGTCCGTGACGGGTTCGTTTTTAATCATACACAGTGTGTTTTGTAACGGAATCTGGAGCAGAACCGCGCGCAGTCAGTTATTGATGGAACTGGGATAACCTTTAAAGGGCCACAAACCTACATTTCATGGCTTCTCAGAAAACCGGTGTTGTCAGCAAAACGTTATTGTATTGCAGTTGGTGTTCTACTAATATTAAAAGAACTACGTGCGGGTTGAACGGAGGGGGTAATTCCGCTTACGAAGCTTTATCTTCAGACTAGGCATATTTAGTAGGACTTCGTAAGGAGGACTTCGCTGAGCAGCGCAGCCCATTTACATTAGGGTCACACGGCAGAGGCCCGGTGCGAGCGGATAACGCGACACGATTAGCTAGTGGTACTCCTAACGTGCTTAATTTACATGTAAATGGGTTATAGGTTTATTACGCTGCTCAGCGAAGTCCTCCTTACGAAGTCCTGCTAAATATGCGTACTGCTCATCAAATGAGGTCATGCTATATTCAAGCATTGTAATCTTTAACTTTACGGCTTCTAGTATAAGAGAAATAGGGCTTTCTTCGAGCCTACGGCGCTTTCCTTGTAGCAGTGGATATGGCGCCGAGATGTTGTGTACCATCCAACCAGCGCCTTTGAGTCTTCTGCATCCCTCCGGCGGTACAAAACAAGCTTTTGTAGGGCCGCGATTTTTGGCCAGCCTGAGCCTTGACAATGGCCCATGGTGTTATATCTTGACGACCGTGAGTGTCTAAGTGCATGCACTGTACGTGTAGATTATTCTAAACAAATGCGCCCCACAAATACCATTTATTATTATTATTATTATTATTATTATTATTATGTGCCATGTTAGGGTGGGTGGGTGTTTGGGGGGGGGGGGGGGGGTTAACGTCCTTTTCCAACACATACGAGTGATATCAAAGACGGGGCAACGATGATAAAGCCAGCAGAAATAATTGGCCCCAGCCGGGATGCGAACTCACGACCCGAGCATTACTGGACGTCCAACGCTCTACCATTCGGCCACCCCGGCTCCCCGTACCATGTTAGACACCGTCACCAGGGGCACTGACTTACAAGCACAACTGTTCCCTATTAAAAAAAAAAACAAAAAAACAACTGTATTCTATGAACCCTGGAAATGTGGGACGTAACGGTGGACCTAAGCTTGAAAAAAAAAAAAGAAAAAGGTTTGTGTTGTTGCACTACGCCTTGCTTCGCAAACCAACGCCAGTGTCGGTTGCATGAACAGTAGGTTATTCCTGCCTTGCTCGGATTATGTTAGTGTTTACTGCCTGGCATTTTCAAACACATGACACAACAACTGCGGTTCCGGGCATTATTTTCTGCAACCCTTGCCGCAGCCGCTGGAATAAAGTGTAAACTGAGAGCGCCCAGCGCGGCCTCGAAACGCGGCCATGTTTTGAAGTTTTTTAGCTGGCTCCATGCTCATCAAGCCGAAAACACCGCCTCCGTATTTTTGCTTCGAATATGAGCAGGAGTTCGCTTTCTACGACAGGCTTATGCCGCGCGCGATTCTGTTTGGAGTGAAAACAGCTCGCTTCTGTATCGATAGCGTTCGTCAAACGAAGCGCGGGAAAGCACAACCGTCGGTTGCAAAGGAGAGATAGGCCGAATAAACACAGCCATGATGTCGCAGGGTAGACAACCGTGGCTGTTTTGCCGGGTGAGTTATCGCGCCTTCTGGTGCGCTACATCATGGAGCTCATCTCTTTTGCTCCTCGCACACTCAAAGTATCAACGGCGCAGATTCTAAATATCCCGCACGCACAGTTTTCAGGAACGTAAAGCTTCCCTTTCTGACATCGAAGTCATACTTTTCGACACCCTGAGACATTCTCCACAGTCTCAAAGGAAAAAAAAAAACCCAAACCAAACAACTTTGTGGGGACCTGAAATAGACAAGCCAAACGGTCCAGTATTTTCCGCAACCCTCTAGCCCCCCCCCCCCCATCCCACCCCCTCCCCCTAAAAAAACAAACAAACAAAAAACAAAAAACAAACCCAACAACAATCAAACAAACAAACAAACAAACAAAAAACCCAAACAAACAAACAAACAAACCAAAACAAATACCAAAACACCACACACACACACGCACGCACGCACGCACGCTCACGCACGCACGCACGCACGCACGCACGCACGCACACACACACACACACACACACACACCAACAACAACAACAAACAACATCAACAAATCCCCCAGAAAATTAATCAATCGGAGAAACAAACCAAAAGCAACAATAAAACCCCCAAAAGACGAAATACCAACGAACAGACAAACAAATCAAAAGCACACCCCAAAGCAACACACTAAAAAATCAGACTTACTAAAACGTTATTATTTTGAAACTGTCCTCGGTTATGTTAGTGTCTGTCATGCACAGGGGAAAAAAAATAAAAGAAGAAATCAACACAATCGTAAATTTAGCCTCAACTTGCCATTCAAGAAAACAAAACTTATTTTTATGTATGAGCGGTTTGCCCGAAGTTTATATCCTATAAAGTACGGCCGGTTATGAGACCACCACAGTTGTGACCGTCAGTTCTTTTCTTTTGCTGCTTCAGTCTTTGCTACCCGGGAATGCCAGCGTTTTCCTTTCTTTGGGGGAGATAGACATCTGCTGGAAAGAAGCAGAACGGATGAACAATTACGCATCTGATGCCGAGAACTAACTGATGGAGTCATTTGGCAAGAGAGATTCAAAGGAAACTCGCCCGCTTTCTGATCTTTATCAACAGCGGCTTTGTTACGTACTTGAAAACGTGTAGGTTCTCGATAAGCAGCTAACGTTGCGTCTGTAAGTACTATTTTTGGCGGAGGAATTCTTGGTTTGAAATCTCGAGTGGCGTGTTTCGTACTGGACAGAACGGCTAGGACGCAACAATTGTTGAAACGTGTACGCATAGTAAAACTAAAGCCAGCTGTGGACTTCAAATATTTGGGTGGATGATAACACTAGAGCCAGTTCGGTTGGTCATGCCCGGCTTCTGTGGTTGTCGGGACAGTGTCGCCGAAAATGAATCTGTCTACATATACATAGTATATTAACGACACGCACTGCTTGTGCACGCACTTCTAAATTGTGGTCCACTAACACTGACTCCACATCCGGCATCGAAAAGGACATCAGTTGAGGACCGTCGTCACAGACGAACTTTTGTACATGCACCCACTACTACTTTCAGTTCTCAGTGAGGCACCAGCTCTGCTGTCACGGCGGTTCAATCTTCTTTTTTTCTTTTCTTTTTTTTTTTTTTTTTTTGGGGGGGGGGGGGCTGCCACAACTCTTTGCCAGATCCAGTGGTGTTCCTCCCTGGTAATGGCTGGAATCCACGGAGGGCTCGGAAGTTGGGGCAATTTTTTTTATTATTATTAGTATTATGCATGATGATGGAGATGAGGATGATGGTAAGATGATGCTATGGAGGTCCGTGTGGTTTGGGACTGCGGGACAGGGTCGCATTCCACGCTTCCTGTCATAAATATCCCGGCACCAACCAGGCCCGGGAAGTACGGCACCTGCGGTGCCGGCCGTGTAATCATCCACATCATAAGACGTGTCATACCAAGGGAAGCACCCCCAAAGTCGCACCCGTGAAGTGGGTGAAGCTCGGCTGTGTGGCAACAGCCTCCCCAATTGGGCCCATAGCACACCCGCTCTGGGTAGGAGCCGACCTAGGTACGAAAAATCCCGCTTGCCTCGGCTAGGACTCGAACCCGGGTCTCCCGGTCCGTAGTCCGAAGTGCTAACCACTACACTACGGGGACCGGTTGGTTCAGTCTTCTTGAAGTGGAGGAAGCTGAGGTGGAGGTGGTGGTGGTGATGATAGGCAAGGTACCATTGCGCTATCTTCACAACTGAGAACCCGCGGCAGGACGGCTTCGCCTGGCGGATGCGCGCCATAGACAAACATGCTTTTTCTTTCATCTTTCTGTGGGCGCTGATTGCTGGTTTGAAACACGGAGACAGGTTTCTGAGGTCGTTTATGACCATATTTTTGGTAAAAGCGGAGTTTATGACTTTACCATATGTTGTTCGCGCCTCTGCGGGCCCGGGCGCATTAGGCATGCGCGTTCCGCCTCAGCGCATGCGCAGACGTCAGGTGGCACTGAGGCGCCCCCCTGCAACGGGAGATCAAAGCAGGGGGCCGCCCCACGTGCAAAAAAAAAAAAAAAAAAAAAAGGCATCTGTGGCTCCTCTATCTTATTTCAGTTCTTTTTCTTTCGGTTCCCACTCTCAAGTACTTTTTTCACACACGGTCAAATTTTTCTTCAGCCTTTCGATCTTTAGTCCTTGTTTACTCTCTCTCTCTCTCCTTGCGCGGCGTTAAGCCCTAAATAACTAACTAACTAACTCTCTCTCTCTCTCTTTGAAAACGCAAAAAGTACCGCTATAGTTGAGTCAGTCAGTTCTTCCCCTCCTCCCAAAAGCCTGAAAGCTAAGAGAGTCACGGGTGTCCACAGAAAAATGTGATTTTCAGGTCGAAAACGGTCCTCCAAAAAGTCCACGTTAACTGACGACACTGACTGTCTCAGTATTGTCTCTTTACCAGATTTGAACCTGAGCCAGAGGTAGGTGTGTGTGTGTGTGTGTGTGTGTGTGTGTGTGTGTGTGTGTGTGTGTGGGAAGGGGGTGAGGGGGAGGGGGTCAAAGCCACTTCACTACATGGTTTAGCCATGGGGGAGGACCACAACTTCAAATTTACTGAGGGTGCACTTGATGACTTACTTCGCTCAACAGAGACATTTCTAAACTACTTCAAGTCTCAATACGTAGGGCAGGCGTACAACATCGTGTGGAAAACTTTTCATCGAATTTGCCGGCTTAACCTGTGCATCAGGATCAGCCACCTGGGTTACAATGTACTTCTGAAATCATTGTGGTGACTCTGACTGGTGTATAATTACGTTGTTCTAGAAGTGTACCGCGTACTGAGCAGACGACGTTATCTGGTTGTGGACTGAGAAACAGACGGCGCTGATTGGTGGCTACCTTTGAAAAGATTTGTCACTGAAGTCCCAGTCTGTTCAGGAATGGACCGTAGGCTAAAAAATAAATAAATCGTATTCCTCCAATAGTAGAAGCCACAAAGTCAAGAAAACGCTCGCCAAGGCTAAATGAAACGTCCTTCTATCTGGCAAACAGCCTTAGAGTTTCGAAATCGGCAGTTTTCCATATCAGTGGCGTTATGAACGTAAATGTCACAAAAATATAACAAAGGGCTTTTGCATGTTGTTTTTTTCCTTTTCGCCAAAAATTTTACCAGTAACGTTACATTTCTGTGAAGGTATTGAAAATGCAAACCTTTCAGGTCACTCAGTCTTCACAGGTGACAAACCTTGAATACAATTCTGCACGGGCTTTTGTCAGTGATTATGAATGAGGTGCAGCAGCCTTGTGCATGCAGGAAGCATACTCCACGACCGTTGACGAGCTCAGCTGCAGCAACTGTGAGATGTCCTTTCCAGACGCCACTAATCGCGCGGCACCCCCGGCCCGGTGACGCCTGGCTGCGCCGGAGAATGACTTCAGGTGTTGAGAGATGAACGTCCTCTCGCACCCCATCAGGCACCCTCGCTTCTCTCCCCTTTGCAGGACCCGGATGGTTCGGCGGGTTGTCATTATCAAGGCAGTGAAACGGGATTCCGAAGGTAGCTTTTTGGATTTAGAGTGGTGTAGTGCGCTTCTTGGGTTGTCATCAAGAGCTTGATGTACATGCACAGAGAGATGCTGTTTTGCAGAGGAGGGTTTTTGTTATTATGTTTGTATGTATAATGTGAACATGAAAGAGGTGATTATGTAATGTATGCCAGGGTGGTTCTGGATGATCTGATAAGTATATTCCCGAACTGCCAGGATAGCATTAGACAAATTGTAGTCTTACTCGCCAGTAAATACCACTGCCAACTTTGGTGGAACGGAGAACGCAAAACAAAACGAAATAACAAAACAAAATCAGTACAACAAAAAGTTTCAGTTGCGCTGGATTTTGCAAAGCTGAATATAGGTTCATGGGTGCGATGCTATTATGATATTTCGCTGAAGCAGATCTTCATACAGAAATACTCAAAGCACAGTAATGGCTTAGTGAACACTTGAAAACTTTTTTCTTGTTCGTCTATCAACTTTTTGTGGCTGTTATATTTTTTTCCCCTGAGGATTCTTGATATTGAGTCTGATTTGTCTGGTCAAGATATCACACGTAGTACAGCGGCGGTACTGGTTAGTACAGTTTAGTGACGCCCCTTTTCACACTCTCTGCGGTCACATCTTCCTCTTATTATTATTGATTTGACACAGATATGCAGCTGCTCCGGCTAAGGAAAATGACTGTTTATTGTGTTTATCGTTGTCAGTGGTATATATATTCATAGTTGTTTTTGTGTTGAGTCACTGAAGTTGTGTTTGGTGTTCTCCTTGTTTATTGTGTTTATCGTTGTCAGTGGTATATATATTCATAGGTGTTTTTGTGTTGAGTCACTGAAGTTGTGTTTGGTGTTCTCCTTGTTTATTGTGTTTATCGTTGTCAGTGGTATATATATTCATAGTTGTTTTTGTGTTGAGTCACTGAAGTTGTGTTTGGTGTTCTCCTTGTTTATTGTGTTTATCGTTGTCAGTGGCATATATATTCATAGTTGTTTTTGTGTTGAGTCACTGAAGTTGTGTTTGGTGTTCTCCTTGTTTATTGTGTTTATCGTTGTCAGTGGTATATATATTCATAGTTGTTTTTGTGTTGAGTCACTGAAGTTGTGTTTGGTGTTCTCCTTGTTTATTGTGTTTATCGTTGTCAGTGGTATATATATTCATAGTTGTTTTTGTGTTGAGTCACTGAAGTTGTGTTTGGTGTTCTCCTTGTTTATTGTGTTTATCGTTGTCAGTGGTATATATATTCATAGTTGTTTTTGTGTTGAGTCACTGAAGTTGTGTTTGGTGTTCTCCTTGTTTATTGTGTTTATCGTTGTCAGTGGTATATATATTCATAGTTGTTTTTGTGTTGAGTCACTGAAGTTGTGTTTGGTGTTCTCCTTGTTTATTGTGTTTATCGTTGTCAGTGGTATATATATTCATAGTTGTTTTTGTGTTGAGTCACTGAAGTTGTGTTTGGTGTTCTCCTTGTTTATTGTGTTTATCGTTGTCAGTGGTATATATATTCATAGTTGTTTTTGTGTTGAGTCACTGAAGTTGTGTTTGGTGTTCTCCTTGTTTATTGTGTTTATCGTTGTCAGTGGCATATATATTCATAGTTGTTTTTGTGTTGAGTCACTGAAGTTGTGTTTGGTGTTCTCCTTGTTTATTGTGTTTATCGTTGTCAGTGGTATATATATTCATAGTTGTTTTTGTGTTGAGTCACTGAAGTTGTGTTTGGTGTTCTCCTTGTTTATTGTGTTTATCGTTGTCAGTGGTATATATATTCATAGTTGTTTTTGTGTTGAGTCACTGAAGTTGTGTTTGGTGTTCTCCTTGTTTATTGTGTTTATCGTTGTCAGTGGTATATATATTCATAGTTGTTTTTGTGTTGAGTCACTGAAGTTGTGTTTGGTGTTCTCCTGAATGTCGTTTCTGAATTTTAGGTATTTCATTTTGTTTGTGTTTCACTTGTAATATTTTAGTTTATATCTTGGAAATTGTGAGGCGCCTCAGTGAAGCTTGCTCTTTCTTTTTTTCTTTTTTGGGGGTGGGTTGGGTGGGAGGGGGTGGGGGGTGGGGAGGGGTTGGTGGGGGTAGCGTTATAATCATCATTACAGAACGATTGCATGAATCACATTTATTTATTCGTCTCAAACAAACGCTTACAGGTACATTGGCATGTACAAGCTGACAGAAAGCAAGTGAAACACGTATACAGAGTCCCCCCCCCCCCCCAAAAAAAAAAAAAAAAAAAAAAAATGCTTTGATGTGGGAAAAACAAGTTAAACCTACTAGCAACAAAATGTTGAAACTGTTGGTTTCTAACAGGCGCCGGAAATGCTATTCTTTTTCTTTACGGTTTCTAAAACCATCGTTCGTAATGTAATGTAATTCTTTTTTTCTTTTTTTTTTCACGGCAAGAGACAAATAGTCTGTAATATCTTATTGTCGACATACGTAATTACCAAACCATTGAAATAATTTGTCAGCCGGAAATTTTCGTGCTGAAGCTTTTTTTTTTTTTTTTTTTAAACATTGAATACATACTGTAGGGAGCCCGTGCAGAATCATATAATATGCGCGTATATGTGTACATGTACACGTCTATACCTGTTATTTCACTTACTCTCCGATTTCTCCATCTGTTGTGATTATTTCAGTCTTGTTATCGCCTCCAAAAATATTTTTTAGATAATAAATCAGTACTCAGTGGAGCAAAGCGGCTTCAACAGCCGAAAGACCCTATGCCGGAAGCCGCTGTCGCAATGATAACCTACTTTTGTTAAACGCATCAAAGCAAACAGGTGGTATGTATAACTGAAAACTTTTTTTTTTTTAATGGTACCTTACACATCTGTTGGTTGTTGGCGGAGGAAAACTGAGTGAATTGTGCCAGCGCTTACATTCCCACTGTCGACTGCGACCTCTTTCAAGTTGTCGTAAAATTTCGACGGGCCTTTCGGCGGCGTGTCGTAAAAGAAATGACGATGGTGACGGTAGAAAAAGAAAAGGGCTGATTTATGTTCTTGACTTGAAAGAATTGATGCCGAAGAAAAACAGTGTGGGCGCTATGCGGAATTTTCAGGCTAGTCAGCCCCAGAAGAAAAACAAAGTTGGTTCGAGTCGTTCCCGATTCTTCCACTGGGAAAGTTTTAGAAAACCCTTCAGTTGTCAAATAGCCATACAATACTTAGTTATGACGGTACACAATTCAACTCAACAAAATCTCAATTCAACAGTACTTTACTTGTCCCACAGTGTTCCACTGAACGGGCATAAAACTAAGGATAAAAGAACTGCTAATGATGAGTAACTATGAAAGGCTGAGAGTAGACTGAAGGTGTTCGTAGGATATTTTTTTTTTAAATTAACACCCCGGGGTAACATAGGTTGGAGATAATAATTTTTTGTTATCAGTCAGTAGAAATGCGTCTCACAGACATGATAGGAGCAGGCTAGGACAGGCACTTAAAAGTGAAAAGAATTTGCGCCTTAGCTGTTTGATAAACAAACAAACAAACAAACACCCCAAGCGGAAACTAAATTACCTCAGCCCCAGCTCCTAAATAACTGGATAGGAACGCAAGACTTGTGTTGTGCGAGTACATCTAATAGATGATCCCAACACATATAAAACAAGACTCAAGAGATATAACTGGGCGATGTGATGCGGTGACATGTTCCATGATAATAAATAAGTATATACCTAAATAAATAAATAAATACATGAGTGCAATCGAACTCTTTGTTCTAATGTATTTATTGGTTTTTGGTTGTTTGTTTGTTTGTTTGTTTGTGTTTTGTTTGTTTGTTTGTTTGTTTTCGGAGTCGTTTATTGAATTCTGAAAAGACCACACATAAAAACAAGTTCAAACTGCAACTGAATATCTTAATACATTTCCAACAAGATTGTCTCCCTCTCTCTCGAAATTGTTGCTATCCTCTGGAAATGTCCTAGTGGTAATAAACAATTCTAAATACAAATTTATATGTCTCTGTATCTGCTTGCATGTGAACCGTTGAAATTGTTGTAATCTTCTGGGAATTTCCTAGTGGTAATAAACAATTCCAAATACAATTTTGTATGTCTGTATATCTGCTTGCAAGTGAACCATGGACTCGAAATTGTTGCAATCCTCTGGAAATGTCCTAGTGGTAAGAAACAATTCTAAATACGAATTTGTATGTCTGTATATCTGCTTGCATGTGAACCGTCGAAATTGTTGCAGTCTTCTGGAAATTTCCTAGTGGTGATAAACAATTCCAAATACAATTTTGTATGTCTGTATATCTGCTTGCATGTGAACCGTTGAAATGGTTGCAGTCTTCTGGAAATGTTCTAGTGGTAATAAACAATTCTGAATACAAATTTGTATGTCTCCATATCTGCTCGCAAGTGATTCTGTTTGCCAATGCGCTGTGTTGTCGTATTTTGTTTTGTTTTGCTTAACTCTTTAAAAAATAGTGATGATACATACTTAAATTCTTGGCGGTTTCATTTTACTTAAATCATGTTTTCCCGGGCTGGTGAATAATTTCCTGTTCCATTTGTATGCATTAGTTACTTAAGTAAATGGATCTGTGGTCCTTTTTTTTAAAAGGATTATCCACAAAGCAACTACCACCACCACACACGTCAATAATAATAATGACCATAATAGATTTCATTCCACATGATTCCGAATCAATTCGGCCAGTTCAGAGCGACGAGCTGGGATAAGATTTTAAGCTACCTTTTGTTGTGATGTTGTTGTTGGTGGTGTTGGTGGTGGTGGTGGTGGTGGTCATTTTATGTGTTTGTTTGGGTGGGTTTTTTGTTGTTGTTGTTGTTGTTTTTTGTGGCTTACAAAACATATTCAGGTATCAGTCACTCCTGTATCACACAACTGTCGATCAATGCATGAAAACTGACATCCCTTTGTTTTTTTGTTGTTGTTGTTGTTGTTGTTTTAAAGTTTCTACCTGATTTCACATTGAAAATACACAGACAGAGTAATGGCAGACAGAGCGCTGTACTAATTTGAAATCTGAACACTGAAAATTTAAAAGACTGATTGAAGATATGATCTACTACAGTAATGGGCCGCGGCGCTGGGCAGTTCAATTGCCAGCCGGACCGTGATATCTAACGAGGCCGCAGAGTAATAGGCATTGGTTTAAACGTTTTCTTCCTTGTTATAGACAAGATTTATCGATTGCCGTCGTAAATTATGCAGCAGAACACAACAAGCCTTGTTTATGAGGGAGTTCATAACTGAAACATAAGTACTGGTCGAAGGAGATTAGTTGGACGAAGGAAAGGTGACTGTATCAGTGTATACAGTATACTGGCGTATTACAAGGTGGTTTCCTGTATCCACATCAGTCAAAGAAGGCAGGGATAGTGATACTGACAGGACCAATGCTGCGGTGTATTGGGAGCCATTTCCGACCGGCATTCTTCTTGCCTGTTTTGGATTCCACACTAAGGATCCGTAGGAAGGAATTCACTTCACGATCGCGAGCGCGGCGTCCTGAAACCCCGAGTACATGCACGTTCCTCTGTCTTCTGTAGAATTCCAGAATTACCGGACGCGGCATTGTTTGGCTGGTGTAAGTTCGGAACCTCCTCCTCCTCCTCCTTCTCCGCATCCTCCTGTCAGTCTCGTGCCTATGGAAACGGTCCTGTCTGTTCGCCAGCTCGAGCTGCCAGTCTTGTCATTTTCCATTTGCATGATGGATGACAAGCAAAGCCCCGCCCCCTTTCGACCTCTGACCCTCCCTCCCAGCCAGCTAGCGTACAAATAGCTAGAACGGAGAGCTGGTGATGATGGTAAACCGTTTGTCCGATAAGATTGGAGAAAGCTGTAGAGGGGATCGATCGAACAGATACAAACATCCGCCCACCGCAACGCCAGCTGATAACTCCACGTACAGTTCTCACCGGGTTTTTTGACGACGTTTCAGTCTCAGTGTCTTCAATTTTGTGGACCTTCGCCGACTGACTCGAGACTGACAACAAAACCAAGAGGTGAAGGTCTGTCAGTGCCGGGAAGGCACAAAGAGAAGACTAAGAGGGAAAGGAACATGATGCTATTCGTGAGCTAAAGCGTGGTATGGCTTGGAATACCGACTCCTAAACTGAACAAACTTGAGATTTTCTCGTCGATACTTGCAGCAATGTGGTGGAACGGTATGAACATTCCGACTCAGTTGTAAGGAAAACGATTCTTTCAAAGAACAGCTAAAGACCAGAGAGATAATATGCTGCGCCGTTCTGTACTGAACCAATGACAACGACTGAACAGTGTAGTCTAGTCTAGCCGGCGGCCAGATCACTCCCAGGCGTCAAAACACAGTGCCTCAGAGGAACCTAGCCGTGGTGTAAGCTTGTAGATATATTTTTTTTTCTTTTTGTCTTCTTCACTGAGACTGACTGTGTTGTGTTGGTACTGACATTCCAGAGGGAGGCGCCGGCAACACCTGAGCAAAGCTATCGTGTTCTGACTGCTCTGTCGCTCTTTTCGTTGTATCACTGACGTGTGAAAACGTTGGCATCAGCGGAGAAAAGAGTCTGTTGGGTTAGTAATTACAGTACTATCGTTCGCACGTGGCGCCGCGGCGCAACTAAATGTGACTAAGTTGTGGGTGCAGAGCGTGCGTTCTCACGTGGGTGCGTTTCATTGTTTAGGTATACCGGGTGATGTGATGCCGGTTTTGTTCCCCTAAGGAACTCATTGTGTGTAAAATATTCATTAAAATGAATCAGTCACTTTAGGCTATTTAGCGAGTCAGTGCAAGTCAATCTGCTCAATATCATTTCAGTTGTGCCGCCAGCAGAACAGACTCGTTTGATGTTGCACGCAATGACAACGACAATGACAATGATCCTTTATTTATCAACGGGAAGGCTACTGGCACAATTACCATTTCCAAACTTTGCCGTTGCTACTCTAAATTAATTACAAAAGAGACAGAGTCAATTAGACAAGAAGAAGAGTTGATTTTCATGTATTAGTGCCAACAGAACAAACTTCTTTGTGAGATTCATTTTTGCAAACAGTTTCAGTTAGATAAAGTGAGTTCCAATCCCGGCTGGGGCCAGATATTCGTACTGGTCTTCAGTTTTCTCGTTGCCCCGTCTTTGATATCATCCAAGGAAAAGGACGTTTAACTCCCAAATACCTACCCACCCAGTTAGATAAAGAAAGCAAAAAGTTGCCGGAAACTCATTTGACAATGATGGTATGACATAATTATGATAGCAACTGAATCGCGTGAAATGTGCCTATGAAATAAACACTGTAGTGTGTGTCGGTGTGTAACACCGCATTATGGCATTGTATTGAATTATCCGCGGTGACAGTTTTGATAAAACTTGTGTTGGTAATCTAGTCTAATTGTAATTAATTTTTATCTCTGGTGACAGCCCCTCAGGTCAGCGTCGCAGGGATAACCGCAGTTCCTCAGGGGATTATTTTCGACTGGCGTCTGCAGACTTCGATACCGAGACGGGTCCAGTCAGCGACCGTCAGTGATAGGCTATCCAGCGTTTGCCAGTCTTCGCTAATTACAGCCCCCTCCCTCTAGCTTATCCTCCCGACCCCCTGGGGGTTGCTCCGTGACAGGGGGTGTAGTGTAGATTGTATCTACGGCATCGGATACTGCACTGCTCAAGAACCCTTCTCGTTGACCGGTTTCCGGTGTCCACGGCACGAGAGCGATCAGTTTTCCGGCGTCCACTCAGCTCTCGCGTCGCACACGTGCAACCAGTGATCTGATAGCGTGTCGGGAGGGGAGGAGGGGGGCGGTGCGTCGCCTCCGACTGCCAAGGTCCGATGCCTGAGGATTAGTAGATGGGGGACGTTAAACGGAGGGTGGGGGTATCCGGCCGGACCGCGTCGTCGTCGCCACCAGAGCGCTGCGACAATTCTCCAGTATCCTCCGCCAGTGCCAAACCTGCGAGCAAGCGAGCTAGACTGACTCCTCACAACGGACAGAATGGAAACAGGACCGCGGCGGGCGGCGACAACAACAACAACCTGAATCACCACTGTGACAACACGAGACTCGACCCCGCAGTTCTGGAGTCATCGCGCCCCAGTGATATGATAACGGACCTCTCAGATTACAACCAAAACGGTTTCGCTACAGGAGCGTCAGCAGTCGCCGACGTGACTTCAGCCCCAGCCCCTGTTGCGGCGACAGCAACGTCAACAAAGCGCAGCAGTGGAAGCACCTCCGCTTCGCGAAAAAGGAAACAGAATAATAACAAGACCGACTTCTCCACATCCAGTTGCAAGTCCAGCGGGGATCTCACTTCAACCCAGGACATCAGAACCATGGATCATTCTCAGTCTCCGGACGGGAACAGTAACGGCAGCGGCGGGTCGGGGGGACAGTTTGACCCGAACGGTCTAGGGCCGGGCAGTGGCGGAAAGCCGCGCAACAGCGCCAACGCTAGGGAGAGGGATCGAACCCACAGTGTCAACACGGCCTTCGTCACGCTCAGGACCATGATACCCACTGAGCCCGCGGACCGCAAGTTGTCTAAGATTGAGACTTTGAGGTTGGCGGCCTCCTACATCGCCCATCTGTCCACGGTGTTGATGGTGGGGGCGGAGGGGGTGGACCAGCCCTGCATCAAGCACCAAGCCATGCTGAGGGGGGCGGCCGGCGACGCAATGCCCAAGCCCGTCTGTACATTCTGTCTAAGCGCCTCCAGGAACAGACCGGTAAGTACAATTATTATTACGTGAACCACTTCATAATAAATAATAATCAGCATCAGCATCATCAGAATCATCAGAATAATCATCATCATCATCATCATCATCATCAGAATTATTATTATTATTATGGACTGGTTTTAATTTTAGTAAGGAACTTACAGCTAACCGAAGATCGGTGCCACAGAAGTACTCATTATTGTTAGCATATTTAGCATTATTATTAGCATTATTTTTACTGGCTTAGAACATATCACCGAAGCACGACACTTATTCAGAAGACCTTTCATAGGCGTGTGTCAGTGATTGTCGGCTTTATATTTACTTGCATGTAAAATCACCCGGAGATTCTACATTATTATTATTATTGTTGTTGTTGTTGTTGTTGTTGTTGACATCGAACGTCGAAGCACGACACACATCTTTGGGATCCTTTGCTTGTATCAAGTATCGGCGACTTTATCTTTACCAGTGGCATACACAATATCCCGAGAAGTCTACTTAGCCCTGAAAAGTCCAAAACTTTTAACATTTATTTATTTATTTATTTATTTATTTATTTCATATAATTGCTGTCTCCAAAAATGCGGAGTCTAAAAGGCTATAAATTCCAAAGTGCTAAACCGATAGCCTTCATGTTTTGTAAGCGTTTGTAAACCGCACATTTTAGAATTTAATTTTGTTTCGATAAATTTCAGTAATACCTGTCCCAAAAATGTAAATTTCAAATAGTTAAAATTTCAAATAGTTATAAAATCCTAAAGTCTAAACCGAATTCACTTCATTTTTGTAGATATTTGTGAACAGCACATTTTAAAACTTCGTCGCGGCCAATTTCAGCAATATATGTCCCCAGAACGGACTTCTCAATGGCTGTTAAATTCAGAGTGCCAAACTCACTCTGCCCGTGTTTCATACATTCTTGTGGGCCGCACATGTTTAACTTTTCTTGGGGCAACTTACAGCAGTGTACATCTGATTGTACACCTGTTAAAATAAACATAGATTGGATTGTATACGTGACTCTAAGCATAGATTATGACGGATTGGATGAGATTAACACCCCCCCCCCAAAACAAAACAAAACAACAACAACAAAAAACAACAACAAAAAACACAAAAAACCACAAACAAACAAAAAACAAACAAACAAACAAAAACAAAACAAAAAACAAAAACAACAAACAAACCCCCCAATAAACAGCAACAACAACAGCAACAACAACAGCAAAAAACCCACACACAAACTTATCGCATCCTATCTGCATAATTAAGCGCAGTTTATTGACAGTATATATCCCCTTTTGTCCTCTCGAAACACCTTCAACGCTCACGTAAAACATAAATTATTAGGGTTTTTTTTTTTTTTTTTGGTAGTGTAGAGATGTTGTGCTGCTTTGTTGTTTCTATTTCTAATGTCAACATGCTGACACCTTTTCTTTCGTGTTTCTGACAAAGAGTTGCAGTTTTAAGAGCAACTCTGGACCCACTAAATAAATAAATAAATAAATAAATTCACTGGTTTTGCTTCCCGCAGTTAAACACACAGTTTTCTCTTTATACTTTCCTTTCTTAGGCCGTAACAGTGACTCTGCCGAAACAACATACTGTTAGTCAAGTAAAACATTATTTTGTTTAACATTTCTGTTACCTTTTCTCCTTTACATTCGAGACCAATCCGAGCAAAACCTACTCTAAAATGCGCAGCATACATAATTAATTAATTAATTTGCACGATGTCGTAACTTTATATTAATTAACAAGTAAAACAAATGAAAAGGAAAACATCTTTCAACAGACAGAATGAAAATTAAACAACGCGATTTCTATAGATTTGAATGTAATAATAGCTGCTTGCAATTAAAATGCATTATTTGCTAACAAGAAATACGACAATGCCCGAAAAGTGTTTCAATCGATGCCATCACCACCTTACCCCCCCCTCCCCTCCCCCCCCCACACCATCTGATCTAAAAATGCAACCGAGAAACTATTTTCACGCACGAACCCCCCCCCCCCAAAAAAAAAAAAAAAAAAAAAAAACACGAATTTTTATGTTACAGATTGAGTGACTACTTACCCCAGAATTATTATGATGATGATGATGATGATGATGATGATGATTATCATTATTATTATTAGTGTTGTTGTTGTTGTTATTACTACGGAACATCTTACCGAAAGCTCGACACTGACTTATTCATCAAACCTCTTACTGTGTCTGTACTGATTATCGGCTTTTGTCTTTGAACTCCATGTTTTGATATCGCCCGTATGTGACCGGAAAGGACGTTAAACCCTCAAATACTCCCCCACCCCCACCCCATTACCTCCATGTTCCATCTCTCTGGGAGCTGAAATAGCCGAACTGGTGAAGCGCCCGACTTACAATGCTTTGGTCAAGAGTTCGAGTCTATTCTCTGCTGCATGCTGTTACTAAGTTGTATAACCATATCCACAACACTGACCTCGGCAATGCCGAAGCCTGCTTCCTCTGGCCAGATGCCGTGGCCCCGTCTTTGACATCACCCTTATATAGCGAAAAAAGGACGTTAAACACTGAACCAACCAACCAACCAACTCTACTATTTCCCTTCAGTTTTGCTCCGCAACACGGCCAAGATGGTTGAGGCAGAGTTATACTTATCGTCAAAGTGTTGCTCGTCTAAGTTATTACCCCCCCTCGACAAGCTCAACAATTTTGTCAATTTTTCTTTCTTTTTTAACTTGAAGGGGAAAAAAATCTCACACCTGTCATTCTATCAGCCGCACTCAGAGACCAAAGAGATTCATTCGCGTTCCGTCCCCGTGACCTCGCACTCCGTGACCATCATTTAACACGCGCGCGAGCGAAAAAAGTCCGTCTTGGAAACTCTCCGACTAGCTCAGCTGTCGATCTTCCTTCACAAAAGCGACAGACCTGCATGGCTGTTGTGTCGGGGGGATGCTGATTAACAAACGGAACAGCGACTCAGGGACTGATCTTTTGGGACTATCGCGGGAGAAGGTTCGACCACGACAAATTGAAGATTGGGTTGAGATGTGGGTTGGCTGTTTTAAGCTGGTATCAAAGACTTGGCAACGAAAGAAGACAAGGCGCAAAATTAATTTCTGACCCCTTACCTGGACCCTAGCATGTAAAATCCAGCTTTCTAACAGCTGGGTTGTCCCGGATCCCGATTTTAGGACTGGGATAAGCTAGCAAAAGTTTAATCCCATTTTTTTCTCTCTTTTTTTCTTCTGTGTTATGATCGAACGTGGTCTCTTTAGTGACATGAACAAAACAAGTGCTTCAGCTGGAGTGGAAAACAAAATGAAAAGTACGAAATATACACTTCTCTAAATGACACTTACTTATTTTCAGATTTTATTATTAATTATAGCTGAGATTGTCCTTGCACGCTTATGAATCAGTGTAATCTGCCCATCATTAGACTCCTCACACTGTTGCCATTTCTCTCTCCATGCTGGGCAGATCGAGATAAGTAGCGTCGTCTTTTCATGTCTTTGTCTGATGAAGAGTCTTCGGTGAAAAATTCGGGAAAAATAAAATTAAAGTGAATATAAATTAATTAAAATTTGTCTAGTTTTATCATTCTCCTTTTGAGCGCCTTTTGGGGGAGCAGGGACAGTCGAGCGGTAGAGGGTTGGACTTGCAATGATCGGGTCGTGAGTTCGAATCCTGGCTGAGAGCAAACACTTCTGTTGGCTTTTTCCTCATTGCTCCGTCTTTGAAATAATAATAATAATAATAATTGTGTATTGCGGGGCACTTTACCCAATTTCAGTCTTGATCATGCTCAAAGTGCCGCGAGCTGAACCCAACACGCACGCTCACGCGAATCACACGCATTCTCTCACACACTGGACATTACCGTGGCTGAACACTGACATTACAATCACGTAGTGCGAAGGGTCAGCTCAGCTATTTAACTTTCGGAATTCAGAATTGCATTTATTTTCAAATTTTGGGGCGAACATTCCCAAAGATCGTCTTTATCTGGTAGAAAAGGACGTCAAACCCCTAAACACCCACCCACCCTTTAAGCGTTTTGAATTGTATGTACATGTATCTGTCATATATTCTGCCCATCATGTTGAAACCCGGCATGTGTGAGTAGTCATGCTGCACCCTTTGTCTCCCGACCATCGCCGCAGACGATCAGACACTCCAAGTTCATCTCTCGACATGAGTAATTGTCCTGACGGTACCAGTGACAAGACAACAGGCAACAAACGAGGCGCCACCAGTCTTGTAGAGCAAGAAAGATGGGTAGCGGCCGATCCGGCAGTGCTAACAGATTCACTCTAAGCGCCAGGAGGCTATGATTCAGTTCTCTTGCTTCTCCACGGTCGACATAGTGTTACGTTTAGTATCGCGAAGAAAATGAATAAAACGCACGCACGCACGCACGTACTCACGCACGCACGCACGCACACAGCGCGCGACAGCGATGGTTTTGGTGAATAATCAAGACTCTTTACAAACACACAGCTTGAAGCGAAACGTAATTCATTCGTGCTTGTAAAATTCATTACATGTAGTTTCGTTTCAATCTTTCTTGGCTGAGAAAAGTCGTCATTATTTACTTTCTGCTAGCGAAGAATAATAACACTAACAGGACTTAAAATCTTCCTCTCTTGGAGGATTTCCACCTTTGGCTAAAAAATTTTCCTCCTAAAAAAACAACAACACCAAACAATAACAACGTGTTTCCTCCTCTGGAGCACTTAAAATCATACCCAAAATGCACTAAATTGCACAAATGTTAGTCTATATACCGGGGCGGTCGGTGGTCTATTGGTTAAGACTTAGTCACCGATGCGAGAGGTCAGGTTCAAGAAAACAACAACAACAAAAACAACAACAACAACAAAAAAACCCTAGAAAATTTAACGCTAGAGTTAGTTTAGTTCGAGGTTAGACTCTAACCCGGGGCTAAACTCCCTAACCCCGACTTTTACATGCGGGCCCTGAAGGGCTGTCGTGGCTTTTCAACTGGCCGTGACTTTGTCACTATAAATGCTACAAACCTTTTATTATTATTATTATTATTGTTGTTGTTGTTGTTGTTGTTAAGACGAAACGCAGAAAACAAACTTTCAATTTGATCGTGCTTCCACAGAAATCACATTGTTTATAACTCTGTGAGTGCTTCTTGCTTCTGAAGTGTACAGCACTTGCTCCGCTTGCCACGTTTCTTTACCGGCTCGTCCGAATCTCATTCCATGCTGGCCCGCGGGTCAGTTCTTGGGTCACTTACGAAACAGCTGTTGATACTAGTACTCACAGTAATTCCTAGGTTCTGTGAGTCACTGACTCTCTCCCTCCCACGGTCAAGCTCGACAGCCATTCCTTCTGTTGACTTCAGTCCAGGCGCTTTGATCATCCATACCCTCGAAGTATCAAAGCCATATCATACTTCTTGGCCGGAAGTTACTACACCTCGCTGACCACGCGTGCGCAGTAAGCGCGGCTTGGCCGGGTAGCGGATTAGATCACAGAAACTTCCGTCCTGGGAACATGGGTTGTCCCCCTTTGATGGCCGTGTCTTGGGCCAGAGAACAAACAATAATCTGCTGCTTTTAGCAGGGGATTGATTACATCTTTGCACTTGGAACCCAGAACGCTGTATTCCGCACTTGTCTGCGTTTTACTCATTGCCGAAGTAAATGCCAGTTCAGTGTTTCCTGTGTTGACGTATCAGCCAGTGCCGGTACGATGTTGTGCGACCGTCCAGATCAGTTTTCAGTTCTGCAGTCTCTCGGAATTCGATCCAATTGTGCTCATTTTACACAGTGTCTTTATAATTATACCCCCTCTCCTTCGATGGAAAAGCTTCCACGTCTAGAAATCAGCTCGTAAAGTGGGTCATTATCTTATCAAGTGTGCAATGATTACTTCGCCTCTACAATTAATTTCACCGGCGAAAGAAAGATATCATTATTGTTTTCAATAGATTGATTTATATTTTTTTCTACACAGTAGGAGAACATAAATATTTCGTTTTCCAATTATTATTATTATTTTTTTACTGTTATGAAATCATGAAATCAGTTATCTGTAGGCTTGTATTTCTTACTTGAAGACTGATCTTAAATTCCTCGTGCCTTGTGGCCAACGACAGCGGTTCTTTCCTTCAGTCCGTAAATGATTATTAGCAGTTAATCCGTTAACTGTGTAGTAAAGTATGTCAGCCTCTCTGACTGTCTCTCGAGGTAGTCTGAAAGTAAAGCTGACACGACAGATAGTCTGCAAAGGACAGGCATCCCTCACTCTAACCAGACCACGCTAAGACCCACAGCCACCACAAGTTCATTTATGGACAAGGGACATTCTAATCAAGTCTCTGCGTTTTATTTCATTGGCTATGTGCATGTGTTTGTACGTATGCTGAATTCACCACACAACACTCAACAGTCCCCGTTTTGCAGAGGAAAGATTTATTGAATTGGACTAGACTGAAGTTCATTGGTTGTGGAGCATGTCTGTGAAAATGCATCATCAGCTGAATGAGTTTGATGTAAAAGTTTTGTTGTCCACTCCGACCGGCTTTTGTTGAAACAGGATCTTTCCAGCAGCAGGTGCCCCGCTGTGATAACAACGTGTTGTTCATTCAGCAATAAATACCACTCGTATGCTTTCTTTCGGCTTCCTTGAGTCCAGATTCTGTTCAGTTGCTATGGTTGGTTTGCAGAGAGACCTCCGAAGCTTGCCGCTGCCCATGTTTTGTACACATGTCTAAACTCATCCACTGTCCGGTAGTTTGATAATAGCATAATGAAGAATGATAATAAAAATACTCGGGCCGATCGTTGGGGGCTTCTCTCCGGGTACTCCGGTTTCCTCCCCCTCCAGTCTGCTTTTGAAATGTTCAGCCCACAAAATGTGATAGTAAATGCACTTCCGAAACTTAAATTGCTGAGGTGACCTTTCGCAACACGTTCTTGTAAAGTGTCAGTTCATGTTCAGTGTATGAGATGATGCTTTGTGATTCACGTGAGCGTGCGTGTTGAGTTCAGTTCGCGGCGCTTTGACTGAGCCAGATCAAGAAACTGGGTACAGCGCCAACACAAAACTTTGACACAGTTATATTAAGGAAGACAAGGAGACTTTGTTTAAGAAATTGTTCGTAGTGGGCATGTACAGGTACCAATAAACTAAAGTCATAATTATGAACTAGAGCAAATCACACATCGAGAAAGGGTTAGATTTCTTAGTATTCTGCCATTGTTACATGCGTTCGTCTTCGTAAACAGCTTTGGAACAGATGGGCTTTAGGAACACCCGATACGTTGAGGGAATGTGGGATGGTTGTTTTATGGATGTTGTTTATGTGCTGAGAAATAACGCAGTCATCTCAGTGTCAGTTTTTGTTGCGTTTTTCTCTGCCATGACTCTGCTAGAACTTGTCATGTTCTCAACATGATTTCTCAGTGCCGCTTTTGCTTTGGCATAGGTACGCTTTGAGTGTGTATCTATATGATGTGTGACAGTGTTGGTAACTGCAGTTTATGTGGTGTAAATTTCCTGAGATGTCATTTAGTTTTACAGTAGAGGGGTAGGATAGGTCATACTGAGTAGGGATAGGCCGTGACGAACCGGAAGCCGACCGAGAGCTTCACTCGTTTTAGTTGACGTCTGTGTTCGTGAAGCCACAGCACATTTTACCGTTGTAGATGATCAGGTCTTTCAGACCATAAGAAAAACATAATTCATCGAACATACCCCGGCTTCTCAGTGGGAAATGCATCTCGCGACCTGGTCGACCTATAGTTCAGTCAACCAGCTAAGTTAGGTCCGGCTAGGCAGAAACTGAATAGTACATCCGACCTGGATATATATATATATATATATATATATATATATATATATATATATATATATATATAATATATATATATATATATATATATATATGTGCACACTAGCAGTAGAATAGAAGAATCTTCTGGCATGCGATTACCATTTTTAACATTCATTTAGCCGACAAGTCATTGTCAAAACCCTCTCTCCTCATACCCGTGTTAAATGAACCAATCGGAATGCTTCTCACACGTTTCTGCCGCCCGCATTTCTGTCATACCACATCTGCAAGGCAGGGCCCGCAACTCTGCCTCCATGCCCAGCGTCATGTGACTTCAAGACGCTCTGGGATTCTTTGAGGTGCTAACAATGCGGTCGTTGGGGAGGGAAATTTACGGAGACCGTTTGTAATGGCCCTTGAAAACGGAATCGAATGTGGAATGTTTTCCAGAGGTCTCAACGCTTTTCAACGTGGGAAAATGAGAAGGCTTGGGCCTAATTGTGGGGCGTAAAATTATGAGCAGAAAATTAGTTTCGGTCACCCGAGCTCGGTGTAGTCCCAGGAGTCAGCTTTCGGGAGTTGTCTCTAACACACACTGTGTCTATCCATCAGCCGAGAGGCGGCTTTCAATATACACTGTGTTTTGTCTCTGCACTGTTTTGTATTCATTTATGCCCCCCCCCACCCCCTTTTTTTTTTCAAGCGCATACTAGTAACACGTTGATTGATATCAACGGAGCATTCACCTTAAACTGCCTAAACGTTTATCGTGAAAGCTAAAAGTTCATTTAAAAAATAACACAGAGAGAGAGAGAGAGAGAGAGAGAGAGAGAGAGAGAGAGAGAGAGAGAGAGAGAGGTTTATTTTTCACTTGAACTGTCGGCATTAACACACCTTTGACCATGAAGGTTTTAAATTCGACGGACGTTTCGATTGTTGGCAGTATGGTCAACAACACTGGTGTACACAACAGACCGGGAAAACAAATGTCTGTACTCCGGCCTCACTTATCGTCGCAAACTGTGAGCTTAAAAAGGAAAATGCGATCACGGTCACTGAGTGAATACAATTATAAAAATATAAAAAAATTCTCTCTGTGCTTTAGTCATGTATCTATATAACACTTATAATCTTAGCTCAAGTGAAATATTCTGAACGATTTCACATTACTTCAAAACTGTACTTTCTCCAACTAGCCCCACCCCCCCCCCTTCCCTCCCCCCTCTCCCTCCCGCGCGCGATACCTTAAGAACTGAAGGACTCGTTGACACGTGCTTATATATAAATATGCATGTGGACAATGTAAGTGTAGCTGCGTTATTGTCATTCCGACATCATATTACTTTCTCGCACGTGCACATAGCGTGCAGGTGCATCTGATATAAAATGATAAGGAACGCAAGCTGTGAATTAATTACTACTGCCTGTTTCCCGATATCCGGATGTCTTCTTTAGCCTAGTATGTTATAACAAGTTGTCAATTATTGCTGTCCAGTGATTGTCAGGTGGAACATATGCCTCTCTCTCTCTCTCTCTCTCTCTCTCTCTCTCTCCGCAGTCCTGATTAAGTACCACTACGTAAATGCAGTACTACATGTACTACGAATTTATAAAAACAGAAAACACTAAATGTTCGAAATCCTCTCTCTCTCTCTCCCCCCCCCCCCCAGGGGGGGTCTTCGAAACGTTGTTCATTGTGCCTGAAGTCTACCGTACATTGAAGAAACGACAAATTTCAGTATTTATTTATTTTTTAAGTTATGAGAATGTTTTACACACACACACACACACACACACACACACACACACACACACACACACACACACACACACACACACACACACACACACACAGAGGAGCTCTGCATATGGCGTTTGTAATAAACTTCCATCACCGCCCAGGTGCACTTTGCATAGATTTGCACAGCAATTTAATAACCCACGGCTGGCCAACGCTCCTGAGCTAAAGTAAATAAAGTTGGCGTCTCAATCAATCGAAAATAATCAGTACTGAAAAAAAAAAACCAGTTGTATCATATTAGGGAATCGACTGAAATAAAGCCTAGACCCTGATCCTCTGTACTCGATTTGTGTGCAAAACTGTATCAGTCGTGCTCTGGAATCTTAAAATTAATCGTCAAAACGTATCTATTCACGTAACATTTTTTTCGGCACGTTACAGACTTCTTTAAGTACGTTACGTACTTTTTTGTGCTGAAAACGGCTAGTTCATGACAAAAGTGACCTAACTGCTCCATAAATTCACACAATTACACAGCAGTTTACTTCATTTTAACGAGTAGTCGTTATTTATCTCTATGATAACGTCGTTGGAAAGGAAAGACTGTCTTATGAAACACACACACACACACACACACACACACACACACACACACACACACACACACACACACACAAAGAAAGACAGACCAAACAAAAATTGTGAAATGTAAATGGTATCAGTTAATGATGACACGTAATTCAAGAAAGTCCTCGTCGATAACATGATTGGCGCTGAGACGAGATGCAAGAGATAAGCTTCCTCAGTGACGTGAACTCAGACACAAGTAATGATCACCCAGATAATTTGAAGCTAATCCTCGTAATTGACATGTAGCAAGATCCTGATTGACAAGTCCGGGTGCAACCAATCACAGCACACCAATACTCCGACACACAAAATCACAAGTGTAAGATTATTGTCGGAGTGGTTGAGGGTTCCCTGCCAGAATGTCCTATCTCTTTTCTTTCTGTCTGTATCGATATAGCAGGAAACTCTGGATTTGCTTGTCAGAGTTGCCGTGTAATGACAAAACACAGTAAATCCATGACGTCATTTTGTGGAGAAGACCATTCGTGATTACGTCAACGTGTTCCATTTTGAATTCACCCCTTATCCCACGAAATGACGTCACGGAGTTACCGGGTTGTGCCATTGCAAGGCAGAAAGGAATTAGATGGGTTACCATGGAGAATCAGAGGACGTGGCTACGGACCTATGGGCTACGTGTTAAGTGTATGAGGCAAGTCATCCCACAAGACTGTGGCACTGTCACACATTGTAGCCCTAGTGTATCTAGCGTTCGTTACGTGTTTCGAATCGGTTGCATAAATTGACGTCATGGTCAGTTGTGACATCATCAGCGCCTCATCATGGCCGGCCTCCGTTGAGGGCCTTTGTAGAGTCCATTCCTTTCAACGTCAGCAGACAGCCACAGAGCCTGGTTTCCATTTCGCGTGTTTATCTTCTGCACCTATCATATCTCGGATCCTTTGTGGTCCGGCACTGGCGCCGGTCCGTTCCGAGGTCGGACGCACGTGCGCCTAACGTCATTGCCTTGATTGACAGGCGCAATCTGATGATGACAGCAGCTCGCCCTTTCAGTACAGCCTGCACACACAAAACGCCAGAATGATTAGCTTCCACAGTAGGAGTATTAATGCTCATTGAATACATGCAAATGAAACTTGCAGGCTGGTTTGTTAGTTTACAAACGAGCTGATGTGTCCAGAAATTATGCCTTGGTGTTATAGCACATTTATTTATTCATTTATTCATTTATTATTCGTGCGGTTAAATATTTTGTGTCCGTTGTTTGAAGCAAAGGGCTTTGTCATACGCCGGAGAGAGATTATTGGCAACTTCCTTATTCAGAGAATGTACCAGCCAAAACTTTTAAAGCCGCCCGTGTATATTTTTTTTCAGACTTTCTGGAACAGCATACGTAAGATCTCTGAACACTGGATTCAAGAACTCGTGAACCATTCAAGCCAATGATATATTACAGTATTCACCTTCACCTGTAGCTTCGTTCCATTGTTAGATAAAATACAGGCTCAACGTGCTCAGCTGTATTGAACATGTGCACGTGATTAATATTACACATGATGTATCAGGTTTTCAGAATCTTCCTGGTTTTGCCCGCCAGATAAGATAGATAACCCGGGGGTCACTTTCCTGGTTCGACTGAAGGCCAGTGTGACAAAGAAGTCCATAAAACTGGCAGATTGTGTTACTGAAATTGATAGCCATGGCTTTTTAATGACACTTTTATGCTTGTATAGGCGCCATCAAGGAACACACAGAGGCGCGAACTCTGGTTTACTTTATGCGTTTACCAAGTGAATTTTGTCCTTCTGACCGGAGGTCAACTATCAGATGCGCGTGATTGCAAGCTGCGGCCCTGGAGTGCAGCCGTTATTGTATAAAAATTGGCATTTCCATTTGTCATTCAGGTGTTTGCTTCGGGTCAAATATAATCACTGAGCCATTAACTTTAATTTTAGCATGCAGACTATTGCATGGCGTGTTTCCAACCACCACAACCCCCTCCTCCACAACACACACACACACACACACACACACACACACACACACACACACACACACACACACACACACACACACACACACACACACACACACACACACACACACACACTCTCTCTCTCTCTCTCTCTCTCTCTCTCTCTGTGCAACAAACAAACAAACAAACCTATGTAAAATCAATCATTACAGAAACCAAAGCCGCCGGGATTACCAATTCCATCACTCAAACAATCAGTCCCAAAATACATTTGAAGTCTCTACCGTTTTCAAATTCCAGCCGGTCAGTGCAGCAATTTTAATGTGTACACATGATGTGTTCAGGCAAATAAACAAACCAGTCAAAAATTCAAACAAACAAAAAACCCCTCACCTGACGGTAATAATGGCACAACTGACTGCCAACATGGCTGTCCAAACCACTCAATAAGTGACTGAAAACTGTGAAAGTGAGCCTGATCGGTGGCAGTACGATTGCAAATGATGACTGTTTGATTGGGTGGTCAGACAGTGAGCCATCGTGTCTTGACCTCTTTAGAACGATAATTAGCGCGACGGCACCCACGAATTGGCTGGCGTTCCGTGAGGGTCTAATTATTGCCCAGGGGACCCTTAACTGTCAGAAGTCTGTCAGTTGTCTGCAGGCGTACGGAGATAATGAATACCCCCCCCCCCCCAACTCAGCACACATATCATGTCAGTCAGATAGGAGGTATGCGGACTGAAACCGAGAGGAAATAAAATCTGAGTATCAGTTACAATTTAATGAAATATGCACGCACGTACATACGTAAGTAAGTACGTAAGTAAGTAACTGACTGACGGACTGACTGACTGACGGGCGGACTGACTGTCGGACTGACGGACTGGCCGACGGACTGGCTGACGAACTGGACGGACGGACTGACTAACTGACCGACCGACCGACCGACCGACCGACCGACCAACTGACTGGCTGACTGACTGACTGAATGAAGTGACTGACTGACTGACTGGCTGACTCAATTGTTTATTGCCTTATTGCAAAGATTTCTCTCACTGCCCCCCCCCCCCCCCCCCCCCTAAAAAAACAACAACCCAAAACAAACAAACAACAACAACAACAGCAACAAAAACTGACGTACACCAATACATGATTAGGCCCTGTCAGGATCCGAAATCAGAACCTTTCGATCTCGAATCCGACGCCAGCTCGGTTTGTTGTTGTTGTTGTTGTTTGTAACCATCCCCAATCGACTGCAAAAGCACATTTATATTTATTCAAGGCGGGTTTTTTGTCCACTGAGCTATCGGGCCACCCCTCTACGAAAAGCCCCCCCCCCCCACACCCCCGGCCATACTGATAACCACGGCCCCCTGGTCTGTCACGGTTGGATGCGAACCCGGAACCGCGAGGGTGTAGAGTTCGGGGCGCGCAGTGCTAGACAGTGGTGATACCACGCCCATTATTATTGGTAGCAATCAAGTACAACGGAATCTCACACGCCTTAAAAAGCGCGGGTACCATACCAGCTGTGCCATTTTTTCCCCGGGGAGGGGGGGGGGAGGGAGGGGGCCACAGTGGGAGCAGTAGGGGGGGGGGCGGAGGTGTGATGGGGGGGGGAGGGTCATGTACAATACCTGCCGGCACTGCAGGACAATGTAACACGCCGACTGAGTACATAAGCTTATGCCACGTGGTAAATTATTTAAAGGAATAAAAATTATCTAAGTCGATCTTTGGTGAGCTTAATCGATATAACCTAGGTAATTAATTACGTATATAAAAAAAAAATAACCTGACAGCCGACCGGCATATACTTTAAATGTAATTGACAACTTGTCTACCTTCTTATGCGCCTACCTAAATGACTAAATATGTATCTACCTGTCTGTTTACTGACCAACGAACTAACTGACTTACTGACTGACTAGCTACGTGTAACTAGATAACTTTTTTTTTTAATTTGAGCAGGGTTTCTGAAGGTTAATCGCAATGAAAACGAAATTTGAAATCTAATCATTGCTTCGATGAATGCATTGGTAAATAAACAAATTAATAAATGTAAGTAACATTTAAAAGAAAAAAAGGAAACTGATGTAAATGCATTTTATGACTGAGATAGATTTAAGTAAAATTTACGAAATAAATTTAAGTACAATTTGCCTTTAGAAGCATTTTGGAAGATTTAGTGACTGCTCCAAACGCTTTTGTGAAATAAATGGGTCACGTATCGTCTTATTCTGAAAATCATAATATTATGTTGTTTAAGTCTGCCTTACGGGTACGAGCCTAGAAAAATAAGCGTACACGCACGCTGCCACGATTAGCTAAACCTCCGCAGAAGTTACACAATACAGCAATTATTTAGAAAACTGCGGGATCCTTGATAGCGCACGCTCTTATCCCGGTGGCGAATAAACTTATACCGGCGCACAGATCCAAATCAGTCGACAGCCATGTAGGTCTTCGATTTATCTCTGTTCCTGTGGTGAAATGCGGTGTTTCGATTGATGTGTCTTTGTGTAGACAACGCACGGAGGGGTGTCGTTGAGTGCGTCTCTCTCTCTCTCTCTCTCTCTGTGTGTGTGTGTGTGTGTGTGTGTGTGTGTGTGTGTGTGTGTGTTCTGTCCTCTGATGCAGTAAAACACAACGTAAATCCAAACCTAATTCCTGATCACGGAAACCAACATTTTATTTTATTTTATTTTATTTTATTTTATTTTATTTTATTTTGCTGAATGCACACTGAAATGTGAAAGCAACCCCTGTTCAAAGCGGTCTTTTTTGTTCACTGAGCTATCGGGCCACCCCTGTACGGAAAGCTAGCCTCCCAGTGTTCATAAGACTTATCCTGCAGATAATTATTGTTTTCTTCCTTCGCACAGATTAATTCAACTAGATTAAATATGATTCACAAAGTACTGTTTGTGGATGGCCTGCAATGTTACAGATTGTAAACATGGAACTTTAAAAAATGATGATGATGATGATGATGATGATGATGATGATGATGATGTTTGTTGCTGTTACAGGTCCGACCCGAAAGCTGTATGTTCAAAGACGTTCGCCACGCAATGCCAATAGGCGCCAGGCGATGACCTTGTGTGACCTTCATAGGACTTTGGACTGTTACCATGGAATCATGACAGTGGCCTTGTGTGACCTTCAGACTTCAACCACCGACCTCGGATCCGGACCGCGTTGCCATGGTACACAAAGGCAACCTTTGGTGGATCGCAACATCGTTCTGAAGAACCTCGGGGGTCAGTCAGTCGAGCAGCGAAATGCAAAGCTGGGAAACCTGGCATTTTTCACCTCCAGATGTTAGTGGGAATAACTGATTAATTCCGGTCGGTGAGGAATCCTTAAACGGTGCAAGAGACAGTGAGGTTGGCTGATGGGTGGTGAAAAGAACGGACAGTCACTGTTGCAGTTGGGGGCGGTTACCTGGCTTGACAAAAACTCTTCATCGCAGGAAGCTAGAAAACAGCTGTCTCGAGTCGTAGCTGTTGTGTAACAAACCTCAGTGTCAACCACGTGCATACTTGTTGGCTTGGTAATGTATGAGTCATGCCGATCTCTTTGGTGTGATCAAAATAAAGATGTCTGTGACGGCCGTATTATCTGGCTGATTGGAATTTCAAGGTGTGCGCAGTCTGTCGAGAATATATTTATTTCAGTCGGGACGGAAAACCCGTGGCCTTGGGCTAGAGCGGCGAGCGGTTACTGCCATACCACATTGCAAGGAAAATTTGAATTGAAGTTCAAGGAAAATTTCTGACCACTGAGTCGGTGCTAGGAAGAGCGAGTATTCGGTGGTACAAGTTGCAGAATAAGCCACCTTCTCATGCAGACTGTTGTGAATGTCGAGTGTTGATATTCTGGTCTAATGACTTTGAGGAAGCAAATATAATTATATAACACAACTTCTTGTTCATCTGTTGACATACATAAACCATGGCTTTTCCTTCAAACACATAGACAATGGACAATTAACTCATTGCAGTATGATTGTATCTTTTCTAAGATTGATAACTGACGGTTTGATTTTGTGTGCGTGGTTGTGTTTTCATAGAGTAGAGACGCTCCGTGAGATCTTGTGCGATGCGGGGGTTGGTGCGGTGGGGGAGGAGGGCGGGGGGGGGGGGAGGGGGGGTGAAGGGGGGGGGGAGGGAGGATTAGAAGCGAGAGGAGGGTGACTTGTAAGGGCCGGATGGAGGTAAGTTTTGCTCAACTTACATCAAAGTGACACCTATGTGCATTTACACTCGTAAAACAACGTCCAACATTTTTTTTTTTTTAAATTTCTAGGTTAAATTTCAAGTCTAAAAGGTGCAAAAGTGGGTTTGGTCCCTGTATATGAGTCGGACATGGACGGATAAAATAATGTCAAGTTCATATCCACAGGTAAATATGGTAACCATAATTATGATATCAGTGAATTATTTCCCTTTTTTTCCTCGCTCTCTACTCTTTTGTTTTCAAAGTTTAAAGCACTAGTGGCAGTTTCAACATACATGTATTCTTTTCAGTCCGCAATAATAACAGTTCAATATATTCTTTTAAAGACAAATTCTCAGATTCATTACTCAGGTTTATCCCCCAATTTGCTATAAAGTACAATTTATTTCACATAAAACTACATTTTAATTTTTTTTCCCATTTTTCCCATTTTTAACTTTAATAATTCCTCTATGTCCGCCGCGTGCTTTTTTTTTTAATATAAACACCGGTCACACTGATTTTAAAAACTGACTGAATATTGTCAATCTCAGTTCTGAAAAATAGAACGGCGACACATGCAAACAAGCTGTTGCAGGTAATTGCCGTGTCACTGAGTGTATCATCATATCAAAATTGAAGTGTACGTATTTAAGTCAGTTGCTGTTTCGGGGTTTGACTGACTCAGTAGACTAAGTAATAGCATGCCTTCTCTGAAAACGAGGGCAAGTAATATGGCGGATCGGCGTCAGTCTTCACAACTGACTGACTGACTCGAAACGTGTTCAAGTTCAAATCATCGGAGACACACTGAGTCGGCGCAGTCACAGTTTAATCTGATTTCTTCCTCTGATGAAATACTGCTGATGTACCGACGTCACAACCGACTGATGACGGACCGGCGACTATGGCTGATTCCGGCCACTCAGTAAAAAAAAAACTTGAAAAAAACAAAACAAAAAACTGAACAACTGAAGACTGACTCAGTGTCAGTCACTCCGAGTCACAGTCTGCGGCAACTGACTTGCATACACCTACGAAATTTCTTCAGTTAAAACATTTTGGATGAAGCACGTGTTCGTTCGTACTGTGCTGATTGAACGTGCTTGTCCTCAGTCTTTTGAGAAACGCGAATTCCATTTTTCTCGTCCCTGAACATGTGCGAGCCCTAGCCCAGTGCCAACTTGAACATAGACGCTGTAGGCCGCACGTGTAACATCCGGGCCCTTCCCGCACGCCTGCGCGCACGTGCATGTCATAAGGGGAGGCAACGGAGCGTTTTCTGGCTGTATTATTATTTTCCAGTGACTGATTGTGAGGCGTAGAGTAGAGGACATGAATTTTCCAGATTTCCTGGAGAACACCAACATGTCTGACACCGTGAAAGTGCTCAAAATGTAATATAGTGGAGAAGTTGTGTTTTGTCTGTATATCATTGGAATGATCTTTTGCCAGTCTTTGCAGTTTTGTACTGATGTGGATGGAGAACAGGAGATTAAAATATAGTTGTGTACGAAGGTTTCGACTTTTTGTTTAAATTTCTCAAGTGAGCATTGTGATAAAGATTGTCTATTTTTGTTGTCTGTCGTGTATTACAAGTGTGCATATGTTTTCAGTGCGGTTTATCAAAGTTGCTGCTGTTGTTACAGCTGCTGATGTACTGCTCGTGTCGTCGAGTTCCCTTTGTGTTGGTCTTCGTAGTCGTAGTCAGCGTCGAACCAGCGGCAGCAGTGACAACAGCAGCAGCAGCAGCATTTGTAGTAGTAGAAGTAGTGGTTGAGTTAGTGATGGTGGTATTGGGATGGTGATGGTAGTCATGTACTTGGTGATGATGATAACATTCAGTGATGATAAACCCTCCAAGGTATCCCGGAAACAAAACAAAACAAAACACGCGCCCCATGCGCTCCTAAAAAAAAGAAAAAAGAAAAAAAAAAGTTGACCTCTTCTAGCAGACTTCACTAAATACATGCAACAATGATGATGATGATCTTACTTAACGTTCCATCCCTGAGTCAGGAGTGGCTGGTGATATTTGTACAATACAGTTATTAAAAAAAAGAAAAGATTATGCATAAAATTCTGACTTTCCCTGTAATGTCAGTGTGCGAAGAGAGAGGCTAGGGTAAAAACACACACCCATACACATTTTTTTAAAGATCTAACATATAAAAGACGTGTGAAAGAAAGTATTAACTATACCTTAAGAAATACGGGGCGGTCGGTGGTCTAGTGGTTAAGAGACTTGTCACCAGTGCGAGAGGCTAAGGGTTCGAGTCCCACTCGGGACAAAGAATTTTTCCTTCTCGTATGTGGCACCGTTCATTCGGGCCGATCGTCGGGGGTACTCCGGCTTCCTCCCCCTCTGCTTTGGAAATGTTCAGCCCACCAAATCTGAAAAATAAATGCAATTCTAAATTCCGAAATGTAAATAGCTGAGCTGACCCTTCGCACCACGTGATTGTAATGTGTTTATGTCCAGTCTGTGAGAGAATGCGTGTGATTCACGTGAGCATGCGTGTTGCGTTCAGTTCGCGGCGCATTGAGCCGATTCATGAAATTGGGTAAAGCGCCTATACAATACTCATTATTATTATTATTATTATTATTACTTGTTTACATGCAACATTTGACCGACTGGTCTTTTACCCAAGTGCGTAACGCACCTAGTTTCTCTTCTCTGATCAGTCGGTGTTACAAATCGGGCGATTATCCTTGAAGCCTGTTGGTCAATTGTTCGCGCTCACCGCTCCCCCGCCCCCTCCACCTCTCTCTCTCTCTCTCTCTCTCTTTCTCCTTTAGCTGTCCGCCGCTCCGTATTGCACAACAAACACCCCATTGTGCTATAACGCCTCTCGAGACGATTACACGCCTGAGCGGGTGTAGTCAGTTGACGGACCCGGCTTCGCCTTCACTTCGTGTCGCCGCTGAGATCTAAAGGGGGATCAATCGTTTGAGGTGTAACGTCGATGACGCCGGCTTAACCAGTAACGACGGTGCTTGCTGATCACTTGGCGGCTCCACCTTTGCTATTGTTCATCAGTTAGCGCTGTGAAAAGGCTGGCTGTATCAGTGAAGGCCGAGACGTCGATCACCAGCACAAAGGTGAGAAGGTCATAAAGACTTGTGCACATTCCCGGTTAACCTTTCCCGTTCCTCTGGTTGCGTGTACTGTACTGGGTCTGTTTTTATTAACTGTCCAGTATGGTCAAGGATGAGTGAAGCTTGTCCGATCCGTCTGTCCGTAAGTCTGTCTGAATTTAATAGTGTTCAGCTGGACTGCCCATGTGTGTGTGTGTGTGTGTGTGTGTGTGTGTGTGTGTGTGTGATGGGGCGGCGGGAGGGGAGGGGGGAGGGTACAGGGCTGAACTTGGCTTGTCGCGAAGTTCAAGGAACTACAATACTTCAGTGTACAAGGAGGTTTGTTTTTTTTAAACCAAAAACAAACAAAGTTAACACGAAACACTGAACAACAACAACAAAACCACCAACAACAACAAATCACACAAAAACGAAAAACGAAATATCCGTAGGGCACACAGGAATATGGATTTAGGATTTAGCAATGCCTTTAGTTTTCTCCGAACCGTGACGTTTTCGAGCATACGAATCCCAGTGGATGTGCTTGTTCAAGATTTACAGGCAGTTTTCAAATCAGGAGAAGCCGTTACAGTGTTCAGGATATTCAGCTTTGCTGTCAAGATAACAGAAAGCACCTCAAGAGGTTTTAAATTTCCATCTCTTGATAAAACCTGAAACTGGTACGTGCATGTATACTGCCCCCCCCCTCCCCCCGTCCCCCCCCCCACACACACACACACCGGCCTAAGCTACTGTAAGTGTTGAGTATCAGACGTATCATGCGATGATCATGTGTTGCATTATCAGTCTCCTAAAACATTTCATGCAAATGCAGGCTATGTGGTCAGACAGTCCATTTTAATATTGTTGTAAGCAGTATTTCCAAACACTAATATTGTAGACTATGATGATGATTAGTGTTGTTGTTGTTGTTGTTAGGTGTTTGTCACAGAGCTGTTCGTCATGTTGTCCGGTTGCCGCTGGGATTCAAACAGTGTTTGCAGTTCCGCTGATGTCACACAGGACTGTTTTTAGTCCGAACAAACAGCAAACATGGTGTTTTTCCGTCAACCTCGTGTGACATGCGGCGACAACATGTCTTTGCCCCAAAGTTTCCAAAGCGTTTTGAACTCTCTTCCTCGTTTGTTCTGACAAAAACGTCTTCCGTATGTCATGAGCCTTCGTAATGCTCAGTTAGTATAGTTCGCACCCTTGGGCCGTATTGCGCGAACTGTACCAACGCAGCCACGCTCATCTAGTAGAGTTCGCCTGCTTAGATCGGTCAGTTTAGGGATAGGTTTAGGTTTAGGGTTGGGGTAACCTTGTGGTAATGGTGCAATCGCTATGTTGTTTGCACGGTCGCAGTGCATTTACAGCAGGTGCAGATGACACAAGGGGGCGAACTACACCAACGCAGCAGTAACCACCATACAAGTCACAGTATCACTTGTGTGTACACTTTGTCCTAATCGGCCTATAGACCGGCCAAGGGCGGATATAGTTGCCGCTCAAGACGTTACCGTTATCTTGAATGCACCTTTCTCGCCGTCTGATGACTGTCGTGTCAACCGACCCCCACCCCCACCACCACCAAAAGCAAACGCATGCGCGTGCACTGCTGGCCAAACAAGCTGACGTCACACTGACGAGCGAAGCGCTGTTGATCTTAAGCGGTTGACACTCCCGCTGAGCGCAGCGGGACACACCACCTGTTTCAGTCAGCGCGTTAGACCGGACCACGTTTCGTGGCTTCAGGTCAGTGAGGTGGCGGACTCAGGGACTGAGTTTCTTTGAGAAATGATATCGGTCGGTGGGACGTCTTCCAGTTGACTGGACAACAAACTCGACGGCTGCTGTATTCTCCTGCTACCCCTTTACAACCGGGTCATTGTTGGGGGGCCCTTACTTGCGGGTCTGTGGGTGACTTTCACAAGTTATAAAATTTTAACAGTGTGGCCGAGGTGGCCGATATTCAGTCAGTGCAGGCCATTCGTCTCCTCGGAGGCAAATTTGAAAGGGGCCGTTGTTCGGGCTTGAAGGCATAAAGCGTGACACTCAGACTGATATCGACGCTGAATGATCGCATATGTGAAGACTGAAAGGCCGTTTCAGTGATCAGATTGGAGGCCGAGTCAGTGTGACCGGCTGCGTAAGCGACACTGAATGATTTGTTCGATTGAAGGTAAGTGATTTCTTCTTCTCTCAGGATTCACGTAGCCTGTATTTTGTTCAGTGAAATACTTGAAAAATCGGGAAAAGTAGAAGTTAATCAAAGTACACACACACACACACACACACACACACACACACACACACACACACACACACCGTAACACATACACACCGTCACACACACACACACACACACACACACACACACACACACACACACGAGTCAAGAGTGTAATGTTTTTTAACGGCAAATATGAACGCATTGACTGTCATTTAATCCGCCACTTTTTTGTACGATTAGCTATTCACTTATTACGTCACACACACACACACACACACACACACACACACACACACACACACACACACACACACACACACACAAGAAAAGCCCAAATTTGAAGACAAACAACAACAAGGAGAGAGGGCAGAGAGAGAGAGAGAGTTCAGCAAGAGCATGTCCTGAAAAGATGCACATATTACAATCTTGTGTTATCTCGTATGATGTATATACATACGCTAATGGATACTGCAAATCATCCACGAACAATGCTCCAGCCGCACAACGAAAAGCTTCGGAACTGCAAACAGCCATGCAGTGCTCCCAACTCCGTACAACAGATGTACATGAACCGCTAAACAATAATCAATATCAGCTACTTAGCTGACCACTCTCTCCCCAGATAAATCAGTCATCATACAGTGAAACCTGTATAAGCGACCAGCCGATTTACCTGCAAAGCGCCCTTTTGAAAGAGGTGGTCTCGTTACGCAGGGTAGTTATTTGGACAAATATAAACAAAATTGAATGAAAGAACTATATTATGCCAGGGAAAAGCGGCCTATATACAGAGGGCTTCCACGTCATGATTAAAACAGGTGGACGAACTGCTAAGTTTGACTGTACACAGTACAATATTCTGTTTCTTTAGTTCAGGCCAAAGACTTCAGCCTGGCTGTGGGTGGTCTCGTGGTTAGACTTAGACTTAGTCACCAATGCGAGAGGTCAGGTTCGAGTCCCACTCGGGGCTAGGAATTTTTCTTTCTCGCAGTGTGGCACCGTTCATTCGGGCCGACCGTCGGAAATTTTCAGCCCACAAAATTAAGAAATAAATGCAATTCTAAAAAATCCCGAAACTTAAATGGCTGAGCTGGCGCTTTGCTCCACGTGATTGCAATGTGTTATTGTCCAATGTGTGAGATTCACTTGAGCGTGCGTGTTGGGTTTAGCTTAGCTTTGAGCGAAATATCTGGGCTAAAGCGCCTATATCAATGAGCTTATTATTCTTGAGAACATTTACTTTTTCAGTGTAAGTCCTGTACCGTGTTTGTATGTTTTGGTACGTGTGTGGTGTTGTGCCTGAATTGTAAAATTACCTAATTCATGAAATAGGCAGTGACTTTGCCAACAATGTGAACTAGGCAGTAGGTACACTGCTTACAATGTGAAATGATTTTGAAAATTTGCCTATTTCATGACATAGGCAGATGAATTCAAAAGACAGGCTACCTACTGCATGATTTAGACAGAACTACCTAGTTCACGAATTGGGCAAACTCAAGAATCAAAAAGGAGAAGGCTGACATCACCATCACCCACCGGCCCAGCCTCTTGTCCACAGAGCCCCATACCTCTACTTTTTTCACTTGGTCTTGTTAAAAACAAGTATGTGATATCGGTCCCCTAATTTCAACTGGCTGCCTATTTCTTTTCGTTTCGCATTTTAGGTTGAATCACTGCCTATTTCATGAATTAGGTAATTTTACAGTTTCGGTCATCGTCCTGATAGCAGCTGGCTGCCTATTTCAGGAATTAACCTGCTATTCAAAATCACTTCACTTTTTAGGCAAAACCCGTGCCTATTTCATGAAATGATTAGGCAAATTTAAAATTTTGGTCAGAACCCTGATTTCATGAACTAGCCCGTTGTTCAAAGTCATTTCACTTTTCAGGCAAAATTTCATGAATTAGACAATTTTACTGTTAAGTTTCGGTAAGTGTCCTGGTTGAAACTGGCTGCTTATTTCATAAAGTAGCCCGCAGTTGAAAATCGTTTCACATTTTAGGCAGAAAACCTGCCTATTTCATGAATTAGGCCGTTTCACAATTAGGCATGGCTTTTTTTTTTCCTGGAAAAGACCATCAGCCCAGTGTCCTGGTTGAAACTGGCTGCCTATTTCATAAAGTAGCCGGCAGTTGAAAATCGTTTCACATTTTAGGCAGAAACCCTGCGTATTTCATGAATTGGGCCGTTTCACAATTAGGCATGGCATTTTTTTCTGGAAAGGACCGTCAGCCCAGTGTCCTGGTTGAAACTGGCTGCCTATTTCATAAAGTAGCCGGCAGTTGAAAATCGTTTCACATTTTAGGCAGAAACCCTGCGTATTTCATGAATTGGGCCGTTTCACAATTAGGCATGGCTTTTTTTTCTGGAAAGGACCGTCAGCCCAGTGTCCTGGTTGAAACTGGCTGCCTATTTCATAAAGTAGCCCGCAGTTGAAAATCGTTTCACATTTTAGGCAGAAACCCTGCCTATTTCATGAATTAGGCCGTTTCACAATTAGGCATGGCATTTTTTTTTTCCTGGAAAAGACCATCAGCCCAGTGTCCTGGTTGAAACTGGCTGCCTATTTCATAAAGTAGCCTGCAGTTGAAAATCGTTTCACATTTTAGGCAGAAACCCTGCGTATTTCATGAATTGGGCCGTTTCACAATTAGGCATGACTTTTTTCCTGGAAAAGACCATCAGCCCAGTGTCCTGGTTGAAACTGGCTGCCTATTTCATAAAGTAGCCGGCAGTTGAAAATCGTTTCACATTTTAGGCAGAAACCCTGCGTATTTCATGAATTGGGCCGTTTCACAATTAGGCATGGCTTTTTTTTTTTTCTGGAAAGGACCATCAGCCCAGTACGCTGGGGGAATCTGCGCTATGCACTGCATCAGTATACGAGTGATTTGTTACTGTGACTTTACAGGTGTGACGTTTATCAGTAGGGGGGCTGTTTACCTGTAGGGTATCGCCGTTTATCTCAGTCAGGATAGGCAAAGCGGCCTCGTGACATCACTACGTCACTGTGCTGCTTTTATCTTGGACCATCGGCTCAAATAGTCCCATTGTTCGTCCGTGACTGAGTAGCCAGGTTTCAGATTTCTCTCTCAGTCTCCGTCCACGATGTCGATATCCTAAGGGTGCTCTCTCTCTCTCTCTCTCTCTCTCTCTCTCTCAACGGCAGGTATGAAAATTGACTGTTTCACGTTAACTACCTCTACCGTTGAAAAATAAAGTTTTTTTGATTCTTGATTCTCTCTCTCTCTCTCTCTCTCTCTGTCCAATATTTCCAGTTTCTTCTTCATACCCCCCCCCCTTTCCCCCCCCCCCCCACGCTCTTGATCTGCAAATTTGAGTATTTCAGTAAATAACGCCAAACGTAAATGAACTTCAAACTGAAACCGAGGCGTTTTCAGTAACATGCACACACAACTACGACTGTGTGGTTTCACTAACTAGTACTGGTGTAGTATTCGCACAACTACTGAAACAACCACTGAGAGAGAGAGATGATGATGATGATTGTGGTGGTGGTGGTGGAACGTTTATGTCGCTCGTGCTTGCAGGCATAACTGCCTATCACTCACAAGCCGTCCTCAAACGGAGAGGGGGGGGGGGGGGGGGGGTGTTTTGTGGAGCAACGGTTGTTTGCACGCATCTTGCAAGCACTGAGAGGTGTTGAAGTGTTTGCGAGTCTCAAGGCTGAGGGGGACTAGCCGCCCCCGTTTTAGCTAAACTTTGACGCGCTCGGACCAGAAACAAATTCGCACATCGAATATGAGGCAAAGGCAACAGGTTCAAGTGGGACGAAGGCATGGCGTGTTCAGCGTGTCTCGAGAATGACGTACCACGTTGAAAGACACACGATCTCATATAGTTGCTGAAGTAAACCTGTACGAAATACCGAAGAGACTAGCAACTCTGAAGTCTAATATAGGACATGTGGTTGGTTGGTTGGTTGGTTGGTTGGTTTCGGGTTTAACGTCCCATTTCACCAGATGAAAGACGGAGCAACGAGAAAAAAAAGCCAGCACTAACTTTTGGCTGTTAGCCGGGCTAAAATGTACAGGAAGGGTTGAGCAGGAAAATTGAAATGTCTTGTTGAAATAACAGTTCAACGTTTACGAAAGGTTCACTTCAACGTTTACGAAAACACTCAGTGAAAAAGCCCAAATAAGGTAACATGTAACATACGTGTGTGTGTGTGTGTGTGTGTGTGTGTGTGTGTGTGTGTGTGTGTGTGTGTTGTCGTGTGTGTGTGTGTGTGTGTGTGTGTGTGTGTGTGTGTGAGAGAGAGAGAGAGAGAGAGAGAGGGCGTGGGGGGGGGGGGTAGGTGCGCGGGGATGGGGGGGGGGGGCGGGACCATCAGCAACAGTTTATCAAAAGTGTATCAGTCTGTTTCCTTTGAAGCTAGGACTTGCTGAAAAATGACCTATTTTCAATTTTATCTGATCTCCTTTTTAAACGTCAGCAGCTGACACGAAGAGGGTTGTTAGGTGTGCCAATCCTTTTTTTTTTTTTAACAGTACTACCCGCCTCCACTTTTCCTTACTGCAGATCACGAACTGTTCCGACAGGCGAAACTGACAGAAAGAAAGCACAGATACATAATCTATGAGAAACGAAGCGGACTGAAATTTTATTTCCCCTTGATGAGAACACTTAATCTTCTTATTAACATTCACGAATATTTAAACGCCAGATATGATCGCTGTTTGAGGTCGTCAAATCTTTACCTTCTCCAGCCTAACACAGGTGTATATAGCTAAACGTACAGACCGAGAAGCTAAATGATACAGAAAGAATTAAAGCTTTCTCTCTGCACAAACTTCAACCGGAGGGTGGCAACGAGGTTGGGTTTAGGTTTTGTCCCAGTTTCACATGATTTGTGCGTCCTTGTTCTTGTCTAAAGCTAAGTTTCTATGTGTGGTGTGCTTCAGCTTTCGGCAACTGAGATAAGGCGATCAAACACTTGAAACTCAGCATGGACTGTTGACATTCAGTGTACGTGCTGAGGCAAGAGCACAATATAAGACAAGTGCGTCTACATCACTCCTTTTACATCAGTCCCTACGTGTACAAGAACAGTCTCCGGATATAAGTCAGAGCTTTTAATTCCATGTTTGCTGCGGAGCTTGAGCCGTCGTAAGGTAGAACTGAAGATGGAATTTATACACCTTCCCTTCAACCAGCCAATGAACCCACCAACCAGCCGACCAACCAACCAACCAACCAACCAACCAACCAACCAAATAACAAAATGAATTAGAAACCAAAACAACAACAACACAACGTCTAATTTCAAAAGAACAAAACAACAACAAAAGCAGTTACAACAAAAACACCTATTAGACCACCACCACCAACACATCGTCAACAACAACAACAAAAACAAACACGCACCAATAAAATCCATCATCATCACCAACAACAACAACAACAGCGACAACGACAACACAAATCTCCGATCTCATTAGTTGACGGCCCTGAATACGGTACTAATCATACGTCTCTGGTGCTGGCTTCTTTTTTATTATCCTTTTGCGGTTTTTTTTCATGGTACAAGAACAGGAGCATAGTGACATGGTAGACTAATAATACAAAGACATCAAGACAAGTAGACTTACTGACATGGAAGGCTAGTACATGTATAGACATAACAAAACAAGCTAGCAGTACAAGTACAGGTACACGGTACAACAGCCACAAGAAAGAAAAGAACAATTTGAGTTTACAAAAAAAAACAACCCCCAAAACAAGGATGAACAGGAGGAAGAGAGAGAGAGAGAGAGAGAGAGAGAGAGAGAGAGAGAGAGAGTGGGGGTGGGGGAGGTGGGGGGAAGGGTGCTGGCTTCTCAGTGAGAACACAAATCACTTGTACCGAGATGACGTACACTAACTTACCACGTGGCCGGTGTCACAGGATATTTCGGAACCGGACGAATGGGAACCATTCCGATTTATCCTGGCCCTGGATTTTTCGGAACCATTCCGATTTATCCTGACTCTTGTCTGCCAGGTGCGGGATAAATGGGAATGGTTCCGAAATACCCTAGGATTTTTGGGAACCGGTTCCGATTTATCCTGGTTCCGAAATATTCTACGACACCGGTAATAGTCAGAGACTCTTGCACGTTATTCTCCTCTTGATGGGAATAAAGCAGTATGAGGTGCGCGGAGTTCGGGCGTTATCAGTTTGGTCTAATGTGAGTAATCAGGTAGCCTGTTCAGGACCTATACAAATGCACACAGGGTAGATAGTGTAATAGTGTGACTCCGACTGGTGACAAAAGGCGATCTAAATTCAGCAGTTACTGATACATTTTACTGTGGTGTTTGTGTGTGTGTGTGTGTTCAATTATCAGGGTGCGGCTTCAACTTGTCCACGATCACGATCACGCATTTCTGTACGCAGAAACAGAGATACACAGGTAAAGTACACTTTTACTGTTTCTCAGAGACTTTTTCTTGTTGGTACAGACATTTTTATTACTTGGTGAGTAGGGGAGCCGGGACAGCCGAATGGTAGAGCGTTGGACTCTCAATGCTTGGGTCGTGAGGTTGAATCCCAGCTGGAGCCAAATATTTGTGCTGGCATTTTTCTCGTTGCCCACACACACACACACACAAACACACAAACACACACACACACACACACACACACACACACACACACACACACACACACACACACACACACACACACACACACACACACACACACACACACACACACACACACGCGTAACGTCGTTCGATCGTTAAAACTTATCAGTGACGTATCATAACTTAAACTGACCGCTTCCATCCACACGCAGGGACTGCCAACAACAACAGCTGTTTTCGTAACAGCTGTATACAAAATTACTGAGTAATTGTCATCATGTCAGAGTTAACAAATGAAGAATGAAGAAAGCTGTTGTGGGGATGTTTGTGTTTCATGTTGAGAAGGGCTACACTGTGACCCTGCGTCAAGTGGCAGGTGTGTGTGTGTGTGTGTGTGTGTGTGTGTGTGTGTGTGTGTGTGTGTGTGTGTGTGTGTGTGTGTGTGTGTGTGTGTGTGTGTGTGTGTGTGTGTGTGTGTTGGGGCCTGCAGAGGGGTGGGGGTGGGGGCTTCGAAACTCCAAATTAAAATACGAAACAGACCAGTTGGACAGGTTTGTTTTGAAGTTTTATTTTTAAGCCCAACAGGACATTTCCGTCATGCACTGCATTTTAGCGAAACAACGTGCATATCTTTCCAGCCCAGAATACGGTGTCGCATTTCTAGACTGCCGCTTTTCGACGATTTGTAGCTTACACATACTTGGTAAAAACTCTTTGTTTATCTATGGGGTTGAGTCTTATTTTTCATCATTATATATTCATCTACATGTCATCTTTCTACATGTCACCTGTTTAACGAGCAACGGCTCTTTCAACCAAAACTAAACATCCCCGAAATAAAATTCTCTCTTCGGAATTGATGTGTGTGTGTGTGTGTGTGTGTGTGTGTGTGTGTGTGTGTGTGTGTGTGTGTGTGTGTGTGTGTGTGTGTGTGTGTATTTCTCTTAGTTTCAGCTGACCGTTTCTCTCGCCTAAATTACCAGGCGTCACCGAAAGCCGGACCGCCTCCTTAAAGTTCAAAGTGGTACCTTTCTAGTGCCTGGCAGTACTGTTCAAACAGACGTTAGTTGGTACAGCAGTGAATTAGACAGGATATGTTTAGTTACAAGGGTTGGTCCTCCCCCCCCCCCCCCGCTCTCCCCCTCCTTCCCTCCCCGCCCCTGGGGCGCGGTACCAGCTACAAGAGCGGCATGATCATGTGATGCCTGTTTGCACATGGGGGCGCCTTGAAAAACGTCACACGGTGCAGGGCTGAGCGCTTGTTTGAACGGTGGAGTCGCGAGGAGGTTTAAAACAGGAGTATCCAGATGGTACGGCGTGACAAGGTGCAAAGGCACTGAAAACCCTCTGATTTTCAGTTAGCCCAGACTAGAGACTGATGCTGTTTCAAAGACCGTATTGTGTAAGGGAAGGGTGTCGCATTTTCGTTTTCTTTAGAGATGGCAATCTTTTTCTTACCGATCCGGCAGTGGCCGCGAAATGGTCCCTGTGACAGTTTTCGTGGCGTCAAGTAAAGCCCTAACTAACTACCTAACTAACTAACTAACTAACTAACTAACTAACTAACTAACTTCTACCGATCGAGGCTCGTCAGTCGTAGTGACACAAAGAAGCCGTTTAGCCAACACATTTCAATAGTGTACTAGCCTTAGTTTAGTCTTGTATCGGTCATATGTGAAAGGAATGGCCATCGCCGAAACGTTTTAACTGATGCAGGATCAGTTCTCCCGTCTGGCAGCCATATTGCCCGCCACCGCCTGGATAACACATGCAGGCCACTACACAGTACATATACGCATTTGAAAGAAAATGTTATGTTCCTATTAAATATAATGCCTCGCATGAAACAATAATAATAATAAAAATCCATCAGCCAAAGACTGATGTGTTAGGGTAAATTTAAACAAATTCCAATATTACACTCAAGTTTTTTTGCAATGCTAGCAGCGACCATCTACCCCCTCATTCTTCTGTCGTCTCGGCTATCAGCCAGTCTTGTGCCAGCCGCGCATGAATACAAATAGTCCACATGCCAGGCTCATTTTTTACTGTTTTCACTATTACCTGGCATGAAACGTATACAAAACCAACAAAGAGCCCCAGATTGCCTTTTTAAAAATTCTGCACACAAATTTTAAAAAGCAGCAAATGTATTATACTATTTAGCGGAATTGATACTACATGCCTCATAAGTGGCTTGTAACTGACCTGTACGCAAGGGTTATGTCATGCTGTACAGTTTGATGACCCGTGTATCTGAAAGGCGTTGTCCAAACGACGGGCAGACAAGTCCGCTCTGCTAACACCTGATCTCTAATCCTGGAGGGCTGGCCAGTGGAGAGCCGTATCCGGCTGAACATCGGCCCTCCAGCGCTGGTCAGGGGTTTGCAGATCCGGTCAAGTGTTGATTAGGATTCAGGAAGCTCGGGGCAACATCGCTGTGAGGTATTTGTTGTTTCGTCAGGACTGATGTGGTGTGATATGACGATGTGATGCGTTTGTGGCAGTGTCTGGTCGTGCTGTGGTGAACTAGTGGTCGTCGTGGAGGTAGCGTGCAGTACTCAAGCGCTGGTCAGAGGTTTGCAGATCCTGTGTACTAAAGGTGGCATAGAAGATGGTGGTAACATTGGTCTGTGATTTGTTGTCACGCCGGGATGATGTGATGTAAAAATGATGTGATGCGCTTGTGGTGATGTTTGGTAGTACTGTGGTGAACTAGCGGTGGCCGACGGTAGACTAACTATAATTATACAGTACTACTGAGGTTATGACAAGATCAAGCTCCTTGCGTGTGTGCTGCGATGGCCGTGACCTGGGCCCGCATGTAAAAGTCGAGGTTAGGGATTTTAGCCCCGGGCTAAAGTCTAAGTTCGAACTAAACTAGCTCTAGGGTTACATTTTTTGTTGTTTTTATTTTAATCAGGAAACGGGTCCATTCCACCATGGTGCCAAAGCCGTTATAGAAGGATTTTTTTTTCTTTTCTTTGCTTCCCTTTTCTATTTAATTTTGTTTTTGGGTTTCTTTTGTCCTAGTCTGGGTTAGGCCCGTAGCCGTGGGTTAAATTAACCTCGAGTTTTACATTCGGGCCCTGGTAATAATACTAGATGCTGCATAATGTCATGTGGTGACAGGAGCTTATGTTTCTGGTAATGCTAGACCTAGTCCGATTCATCTGACTCGGGACAGACAGGTCTAGTCTATACGTTGGACCGTGCTGTGATGAACTATAGTGGCACTGGTAGAGGTACTGGACTTATGTACAAAGATGTGGCTGCAGCAGATGCACGCGAGCTCTCTTGGTGGCTGCAGATAACTTTGACTAGTCAGATACACGACTGAATGTGTATACAGCTGATGGAGATGATGGCATTTCTAGCGTTCTAGCTGTCAGTGGAAAGAGCCAGAGAGAAACAGCAAATCTGTGCGTCTAAACTGAATGATATTGTGATATTGTGATATCGATCTAATGTCAGTAGGATGCGATGTTTAATGAAGGCCGGTCAGTTATTGTCTTGACATTACGTCCTGTGTACGGCGACCACCTGCCAATATGACCCAGCCCCTTTGGTGACCGCCGTGTACAGGTTTGACTCAGTGTAGTGCATAGTTACACATCATGTTGACAAGAGCAAGGTCCTGATTGTTTGCTTGCATTGATGAACTAGTGGTAAATATCGACAGATACTGAATATATCGCGGTGCTCACACGCAGAGAAATTTATTATCACTCACAAGGAGGATGTGAACCCAATGAATATAGAACTACTGCAGCAGGCTATCGATTTTCACATAATTATTTCCATCGCCGCTAAACGTACAGAGGGGTACGGAAATTTAATTAAGACTGAGCTAACCGAACGTACTGCATGAACTACATCTGGGATCGAATTTGCCCACAAGCCTTTTCCGCGTGAGAAAGAAAGGGGGGGGGGGAACAATTTTGAATGCAGTACTATGGTAGTTTCGAGTTTCACACATTTCTGTTGCCAATATACAGCCTGGTCAGCGGCGAGCCCGACAAATCTACCTCAGCCTTGAGGTAGCCGGCATGTTGTCCATAACCCGTGCTGCGCACACAGAGAGCACGTCACAGTGTTAAAAAAAAGAAGCTTTGAATGCGGTAATACTGCAGTTATCGATTCTCACACATTTCCATTGCAGGTTTACACAAATACGTTGTCATACAAGACGGAGTTCAGTGAATAGCACATGAGTGAATATCACTGTTTGCACTACTGCAACCGTTCTAGAAGTTTCTCCACGAACCTTGCGTGTCCACAAAAAAACAAAAACAAATCAATCGAACAGTTTCGATAAAGTCACAGTTTGGACATCGTCCTCGATAAAATTACGTCAGCAAAATCAGGGAAACGGATATGATAGAAACTGCTTACTGTTGTCTTCTGTTACGCGTGTGCCAGTGAAAACTAAGAAATCAAATGTGGCAGTAATTGTTTCACTGGACTATAGATGTTTCTCCACGACCGTTCCGTGTTAGCAAAAGGCGAGCAGTTTCGATAAGGTCTGGACATCGCCCTTGATATAATTATAGTCACCATATCAAAGAAACAAATGTACTAGACTGAAACTGCATACTCGTTCCTTCCATTACGCGTACGTGTGCCAGTGAAAGCTAGGAAATCAAATGTTGTAGTAACTGTGTCATTGGGCTATAGAGGATCGAGTCACTTGAAGAGCTGGGCCACTTCGTCAAGGAAGTGGCTGCCTAACGGAGATAACGCAAGATTATGACGCCAGTACTCATGTCAATATATATAACTGCCCGTGTAGTGTGATTTTGCCGATGTTTGTGCATTTCAGACTCAGTTTCTGAACACGTACCGTACAAGCCGCATGACAGAGATAACACAAGACTTGACACGGACATGCTTATTCTATCGACTACGTCAATAACAAATGCATGGTGTGATTAATTTGTGTCGGTGCTTGTGCGTTTCAGATTTGAGCACGAACGATTGACTACCAGCAGCCGAAGCCTGTCTCATTGCGATCACGTCCAAGCACCGTCTGAAACTCCTCGGATACTGACATACATCATCCGTCACGTACATCTACATACGACATTTATTCAGTCTGGAGGATTTAAGCAGCCATCATTCTTCGCATCTCGATTTGGACTACTAGTGCTCGGGAGTAGCTTTCTGAAAGTTTTTTTACTCATCAAAACTGTAAGGAGAGGAGTCAGGGGGACAGCGTAGCCTCTAGCTAGCATACTAGGCCAAGATGAAACCCGACGCACAGCGAGGTGGCAACAACACTGGCAGGAGAGGGTTCTCCTTACGACGGTTGAGACGCATCCAGCAGCAGAAGAGGAGTGAAGTTGGGATATGCACCAAGTACACTCTCTTCTTCGAAAACTTCATTCTCCTGGTAAGTACACAGACACGTCCAATAAATGGGGAAAGTAGACGAGTATACTTTTTCAATGGCCTCAGTGTCCTGGTGGAGGTGCCCTTCTTGTAGAGGTGTCCGCAAAACAGGTTTTACTGTGCATGCATATAATTCTGCTGTATTTATTCATTCATAGACAGACAAGGTCGAGTGTTGGGTGGCTCAAAATGTTAGCACTGGACTCGAGATCAAATGGATCCGGCTTCGAGTGCCGTTGGGGTCAAATTTGTACAGGCTTTTTTAAGTGCCCCCCCCCCCCCCCCCTCTCCCCCCCCCCCCCCATCACTCTAATGGTGGACAAACATGTAAAGCCTCAGAATACCCACCTACAAGGTCATCTTGGGTTTCACGCTGTTGTTGTTGTTGGTTTTTTTTTTTTTAAGCATTTTATTCACGTACAGATACAAATTTACGGATCGCCGTCAAACAGCAACACTCCGGCAGAGCATCGCACAAGTCAAAACTTATAAGCGTGCTCTTATCAACCAAGTTGCATACATGGCGGACAAATTGCCCGTGAAGAATCGAAGGAGATAAAAAGTCGTAGGAAAAAATGGGACAGGAAGAAGAAAAGAAAGGAGAAGA
>JACVVK020000001.1:2945000-2950000 GCA_018292915.2 Batillaria attramentaria | reverse complement strand
GCATGAATGCTGCAAATGTTTTGTGCAGCTTTGTTTCCTATCCTCACTGAGCAGTTTTTGTTCAATTAGAGCAAGTGAAAGCTTTTCACATGTGTGTATGTGTGTGAAATGTTCCTATCATGTAAATTAGTGCAGTGTGTGTGTGTGTGTTACTGCATATACGTGTGTACATATGTGTGTGTGTGTGTGTGTGTTAGTGCATATACGTGTGTACATGTGTGTGTGTGAGTAATGTAATGTTCATATTATGTAAATTAAGTGCAGTGTGTGTGTGTGTGTGTGTGTGTGTGTGTGTGTGTGTATGTGTGTGTATCTTAGGGTATATATATATATATATATATATATGTGTGTGTGTGTGTGTGTGTGTGTGTGTGTGTGTGTGTATGTGTGTGTATCTTAGGGCATATATATATATGTGTGTGTGTGTGTGTGTACATGTGTGTGTGTGTTCATCGTATGTATGCACTGTATGTGCTTGCTTTACCTCAGTTAGGTTGTTTCCCTTGTTGCTGAATGTTCTTTTGTTGTTGCAAGCTCTCTTTGTTGTTGGTCGTACACGATTCTACATACAGGTGTAATATTGAGACAAAATGACATTGATTTCAAGATGCCGTTAACATTTCCAGTACTGCTGTTGTGAAAAAGAACGCTGCAATAAATTTTTACACAAACGAATTATACCTTAGTTTTTGCCTGTGTTATTTTCTCAAGTTTATTTAACCTTCCGGCTACATCGCTAAAAAACTTCTTAGTCCTACATCGTGTGAAACAACTTACCCATGGTTTTTGGCTCACTTGTGTAACAAAGTGAGTCTATGTAATAACCCTCCGTCGTCTGTCTGTGTGTGTGTGTGTCTGTGTGTCCGCAGTAAACCTTAACATTGGCCTTTTCTCAGAATCTACAAACAGCAGAGACACCAAAATTAATCTGCTGATAGACAGCCATAAGACCTTTCAAAATATACCATAATTATTGACCTTGACCCAAGGTCAAGGTCACTAAAGCTGTCTGTTTGGAAAGTTTAAATTGGCATTTTCTCAGAATCTAGAAAAGCCAGAGACATCAAACTTTGCATGATGATGGACATTGACAATACCTTTACCGGCCTGTCTATATTTAGTAACTTTGAGTCAAGGTCAAGGCCATGCAAGTTGTTTTGCGGAAAGCCTGATGAAACCTTAACATTGGCATTTTCTCAGAAACAATGAACAGCAGATGCACCAAACTTGACACGCTGATAGGCAGCCGTAAAACCTTTCAAAAAATACCATAGTGATTGACCTTGACCCAAGGTCAAGGTCACTAAAAGCTTTTGTTGAAATTTTACATTGGCATTTTCTCAGAGTCTAAAAAAGCCAGAGACATCAAACTCTGCATGGTGATGGACATTGACAACACCTTTACTGACATACCTGTACTTAGTGACTTCTAGTCAAGGTCAAGGCCACACAAGCTGTTTTGCGGAAAACCTTCCGAAACCTTAACATTGGCCTTTTCTCAGAAACAATGAACATCAGAGACACCAAGCTCGGCACGCTGATAGACAACCATAAGACCTTTCAAAACATACCATAACGATTGACCTTGACGCAAGGTCAAGGTCACTAAAGCTGTCTGTTAGGAAATTTTACATTGGCAATTGTAAAGAATCTAGGAAAGCCAGAGACATCAAACTTTGCTAGATGATAGACATTGACAACACCTTCACTGACATACCTGTATTCAGTGACTTTGAATCAAGGTCAAGGCTACACAAGCAGTTTTGCGGAAAACCTTCGAAAACCTTAACATTTGCAGTCTCTCAGAAACAATAAACAGCAGTAGCACCAAGCCTGGCTTGCTGATAAACAGTAGTAAGACCTTTCAAGAAATACCATTTTGAATAACCTTGACTAAAGGTCAAGGTCATCAATAGCTGTCGCATTGGAAATTAAAATTGCCGTTTTCTCAGAATGTAGGGGAACCAGAGGCATCAAACTTTGCATGATGATAGACATTGACAAAACCTGTACTGGCATGCTTGTATTCAATTTCCTTGAGTCAAGGTCAAGGCCATTCAACATGTTTTGCAGAGACTTTAACGTTAGCATTTTGTTGGAAACAACAAACAGCAGATGCACCAAACAAGGGACAATAATAGACAGCAATGAGACCTATGCACACATACCCATTCGAATGACCTTGGCTCAAGGTCAAGGTCATTACAGCTGTCTGTTGTGAAATTTTACATTATCACTTGTACAGAAACTACAAAAACTAGAGCTGTCAAACTTGGCATAATGATAATTACTGATAAGCTCTTCACTTACAGATCTGATTTGAATGACCTTGACCTAAGGTCAAGGTCATAGAAGCTGTCCTGGGAAAACTGTTGTATCGCCATTTGCTGTTTTCTTAGGAACTATGAACACAAGAGACACCCTACTTCAGGATAGCTAGTGATAAGAGCTTTACAAACATACTCTTTTGAATGACCTTGACCCATCTCACAAGTGAACCAAGGAAGCTTTGCTCCTCTAGTTACATACATAGGTAATTTTCAACTTATTCCTAGTCCTACGTCGTGGAAAACAAATTACCCATGGTTTTTACATAGGTAATTTTCCTAGTCCTACGTCATGGGAAACAAATTACCCATGGTTTTTATATAGGCAGATTGTAGCTTATTCCTAGTGCTACATCGTGGGAAACAAATTACCCATGGTTTTTATATAGGCAATTCACAACTTATTCTTATTTATTGTTTAATTACTCTGCTAATTACAAGTTAAACAACACAATTTTTGGCATGAACATAGTCAAACCATTTATTGACAAAGTCATGAAATTTCAAAGGTGTGACCTAAATATTGAAGATTAAGAATGCCTCCACGCTATATGTCCTATGGATTAGCTTACATGCAAATCACTTTGTCTTGGCTTGGCCATAACATCCCAAACACAGTGATGCCATCAGGCTTTATTTATTATATATATATATATATATGTGTGTGTGTGTGTGAAGAAAGAAAATGTACGGTTGGATACGAGACCTGATAAACCATTTCACTTTTTTTATATTTTAAGTCATATAATTATATATATTTATAGTGCGTGTGTGTGTGTGTGTGTGTGTGTGTTATCGCAGTCAGTCCTGACTGATCAGCATTGTGAGATGCTAGCACAGTATTAAATTCAAACCTTGCTTCTATTAGTCAGCCGTAGCCAGCACCAACCTTTTTGCACCTGCCAAAAACCAGTGAACTGTCGCCTGCGTCAGTACTGACGCTTCAATGCCCACCACTGACTTTTTGCCAATCAGTCAAGCATTACTGTGACCGGGCCAAGTCCCACGAGGCTGTACAGCAAGGCAGCCGATCACAGCACTACATTTGTACATACATTCATAGCTCTGTGTATCCAGTCGGTGAACTAAAGCAAGGTGTTGTCTTCGCCGTTGCATTTGTTGACAGAGCGTACGGCCGCGGTAATTGACTGTCTATTTACCGCATGCCCGCTGTGCGAGAGAAAATCGTGACAGTGAGCCCACGGCAAAGGGTAACGAAAGGCGTCTAGCAAAGCGGAAGTGTACACACACTGACACACAACCTTTCGCTGTTCTGCAGAGCGTAGCAGTGTACATAGTAGAAGGAGGTTGATTTACAAGCAGATATCTTTACCGGATATCACCATAATCGAGGAGCGTTTGTGCTGTGGCAGTGCGTCATCCATTTCAAACACGCCTTCGACACATCACACGCAGTGCGCCGCTGTACACACAACCGCACAGAATCCGGCCTGGTTGAACTGTGACAGTGTACGTACACACAGGCACAGCGGAGAGAGAAAAGCCTTTCAACATGGCGTCGGGAAGCCCCCCTGGAAGGCGTGAATCGCGAATGAGACGGACTATGAAGCGGCTGAGAGACAGAAGTGCTATCAGCCCTTTCTACAAATACGTCCTTTTCTTCGCCAACTTTGTCTTTTTGGTAAGTACCATCGCAGGAGAGCATTCTGCAGTCAACACGGTTGTGTAAAGCTCAGCTGTCAGTAGGCCAAATCAGTCCGGTTTCTTCCTTGTTCGTCAACATCTCGTTGTGTTTGTGTTTACAAGTATGACAGCCCCTACCCGCGTATTACTGTTCAGTGTGTTCGCTGATTTACAGGTGCTTGGAGATTACGTACGTCAGAAAATAGTACTGTCTAGTGTCTACAGTATTTGACCAGCCCGAGGATGACTCCAAACCAGGGTCGGAGGGGGAGGAGGAAGCGGTCATTGACTCACCACACTGTGTGGTGGGGCAAAATGCCGTCACTGACTGTCGCGACTGAATCACATTAGACAGTAAAACCCGTGTTTCGATCTGTTCCTTCGGCTTCGGTGAAGTAGGCCTATGTTTTCCCAGGGGTACTAATGGGAGCCGTGTGCACGCTCTAGGTCTATCAGTGATACCAGCATACGCAGTTCAACTGAAATACGGCAACTTGAAAGCCGTTACCACCGTAACTGACCTGCCCTGATATTCAGAGACTGGTCGCTTCAGTTTTATTCAATCACGAGACGAATATGATTCAGGTTTGTTGAAAATCGGATTTAAATCACACACACACACACACACACACACACACACACACACACACACACACACACACACGCACGCGAAAAAAACCCTGTTGTTTTCCCACGTCATAATTATAATGGCAATGCCTACTGATTTCATTGGTCACGTGTTCAGTAATCGTTGCACCGTCTTATCTCATACCTGGGTACTAAGGGGGGGGGGGGGGGAACTTAAACTTAAATTGTGCTTACGGTAACATCCCCCCCCCCCCCCCCGCTGGAAAAAAAAGAAGAAGAAACAATTGGGGAAGGTAAGTCGGAAACTTTATTATTATTATTTTAAGGAAGGACCATTGGTTTGAAGGTTAACAACAGTTTGAATAAAAGATATTATATATATATGATGTGCTCAGTGCGCCTCAGACTTGCTGAGTTGCTCTTGTTCTACAGCAGACGAAA
>JACVVK020000001.1:2857500-2942500 GCA_018292915.2 Batillaria attramentaria | reverse complement strand
GCACGCACGCACGCACGCACGCACGCACGCACAAACACTAGTAGTGTTCATAATAAACTTCAGTACAGAATTACTTTTTGCCTTTCTGTCTGTGTAAATATTTTAAACAGAAAATGCCAGGTTTTTTTTTTCAACGCTGACGATGTGGAACAGAAAGTCAATCAATGTAGCCAGTTTACCTACAACCGTGATAGAATTACAGGACAAAATACCATGACAAACGGGCGTGCAGGCAGTGTGTGTTCATATATAATATTTATGAGAAGCTGCAGTATCAACTTCTGCGTAACTGTTAGTATGCGCTTTTTCAGACAACTCTTAAACTTGTATGTAATAGAGAACTGTTACTTGCGTGTATGACCGGAAGGCAGAGGTATGAAAGGAAAGATGTGCCGATGTGATAGTTGGTGCAGGGAAACACGTACGGGGCGGGATTCTGTTGCTGTATCGATCTTACGCTGCGGGTTAGAGTTGCTAGCCTACGCCGCGGGTCGTTTAACATTCTACTTTCAAATGGTAAGAGAGGCTAGGTGTTTCTCAGGTCCAGGGCGCTTAGGCCCTTTTAACAATTGTAAGCAAAATCTTGATGCCGCTGGATACATCTTTTAGTCCGCCTTTGAACGAAATAGTGCAGCGCATTACTGTGCAAAACAGATTCCTTGTTGTTGTTGTTGTTGTGGTTTTATTTGGTTTGTTTTGTTTTTCTTTGTTTTGTGGTTAAGGTTTTGTATAAATGTGCAACAACTCGAATTTTTTAAACTCAGTTCATACCGAGTATGTTATATATTCACTGGCCCAAGCAAGCCCAAAATTTAATATGGAAGACTGGAAGCTCAGTAAATCACTAAATGCAGTGTCTGTTGACAGACTCACTTATGAGTAAAGAAAGCAAGCTTGCATTAGAGCGACAAATATCTCACTGCCATACACATAATGGAAAGACAAACTTACTGTGATGACGAGAGAGCAGTAAGAACGGAGCGTTCCCGTGCTCGGTACATTATGTGTTAAAGTGTTGTGCCAGTGAGAAGTCCATGAACATTTAACTGCAAACTCTTGATTTCTTAGTGCAACGTGCAGATATATGTATCTGTTTGTAGCTGAACAAGCTCCTAGCTTTGAACTCATTTTTGAAGCTGACTACTGACTAGACTCAGATTAGAATTTTAACATGGTTTGATTTCGACTTCTCGTTACAGCTGGCTGGCATTGCCCTGACGACGGTGGGCACCTACATCCTGGTTCTGAAGGACAAGAAGATCACGTATTTTGTGGAGTTTCTGTTTGATCCCAGCTGCCTTATGTGTCTGGCCGGGGCCGTCACGGTTTTTGCCGCCTTCTTTGGGTGTGGAGGGGCTCTCAGAGAAAACACATTATTTCTCAGAATCGTAAGTCTGGCTTTTTCATGATTTTTTTTTATATTTTTATTTATTTATTTATTTTTTATTTTTATTTTTTTTATTATTATTTTTTTATGTTTTTTTTTTTTTTTTTTTTTGGGGGGGGGGGGGGGGTGTTTTAAAGCATAGGTTGGTAGGTAAGTAGGGTGTAACGTCCCTGGCACGTGATTGATTGGAGACTGGGGGGTGGGGTTGGGGGGTGGGATGGACAGCTATCCTATGGGAACAGGCGACCAGTCCAGCTGAACACAGTTCAGTCCAGCTACACTGGGGATCCTCTGAATTGATGTATAGTGTCCTTGGCTGTGATGGACGTAAAGAGATCCGGCCAAAGGAAACATACGATCAAAAGAAACAGTTCCCTTGGTGCAGTGGAACTGCTTGAAACAGTTCCGAAGTGGAATGGAACTCTTTGAAACTAGAGCAGTTTGACCCACTTATTGTTGTTGTTGTTGTTTATTTGGGTTTTTTTTTGTTTTTTGTTTTTTGTTTGTTTGGTTGGGTTTTTTTTTGTTTGTTTGTTGGGGGGGGGGGGGGGGTTGTCAGAAGGATTACTGGCTTTGCGTTTCTACCGAGAAAAACAACAACAAAAAAACAAAAACAAAAACAAACAAAAAACCCAAAAAAAACTTGCAATGAAACACACACGTTTTTGTGAACCAAAAAGGCACTTCGCAATATTTTTCAGCCATCAAAATGAGTAGGTTTCAAAAACACCTGTGCACAGATGCTCTGTTATAAAGTGCCAAGAGGTCAAGGTCACATAGAGTTGGCTTTCCCGGGCCCTCCCCATCCACTCAAAACAACAACAACAACAACAACAAAATACACAAACATGATTTTGGCAGAATATTTGCCCTTTTCGCAGTAGTGGTTTGTTTAAGTGACCTCTTCTAAAAGTCAAGGTCGTACGTGAGTCAAGGTCAGAAAGGCTTTTGCCGTTCTAGCTTTCTTTTTCTCTTGTCGTGTGCAGTATTATTGGGTGCTGAGCATACTGCTCCTGCTCCAAGTGATCGTCATCATCTTCGTCTTCATCTTCTACTTCATGGAGGACGTGGCCCAGAAGATGAACCTGTACCCTGAAGACGTGCTCAACGACGCTGTCAGGAGATACCGCTCGGACGTTGACATGCGCAACGTTATTGACAACATGCAGGAGTTTGTACGTAAAGCTTGTACAGTAACAGCTGTCTGTCTGTCCGTCTGTCTCTCTCTTTCTTAACTGGCTGTCAGGCTGGTCGGCTGGCTGTCGCTAATTCTCTGTCTGTCTGTCTGTCTCTCTCTCTCTCTCTCTCTCAGGCATAAGTGTGCACGCTAAAAATCCCACGTTCATTTTTTTCGAAGAAGAGTAGGCTGTGGCCGGTGTCGTGGTAAACAGATATATACTATCGCACGTACCAGAGTGAATAGCAGGGTGGAGGTTTGCACAGGAAGTAGCGCGTAGCGGAAGCAGGCTATCACTGCTTCGTCCTCCAGCCCTGCGGCGCCATGAGCATTTCAGCAGAGATGGACATGTGCGCCGAGGAGAAGTCTACCATACCATACCATACCATACCATACCATACCATACCATACCATAAGTTCTTGCTAGCAACCACATGAACTTTTCCCTTCGCTTTGGATTCTCGTGAATTACTTTTTATACATCGTATCTGGTGTGGCTTTTCTACAGGCATGTTACTTTTATTTTCACTTTGTTTGAATTGAAACTAACTTAGTCATCGTTAAAAAAAAAAAAATATGCCACCCATATTTGTTTTCTGTTGCCTGCATGCGTGGTGTGTACTGATTTTCATGTATAATTATCTGTTCCAGCTGGGTTGCTGTGGTGTCAGCAATGATAATGAAGGTTACAAGAACTGGAACGACAATGAGTATTTTAACTGTACTAGCGCGAAAGAAGGGGAGACCGTAGGGGCGCAGTGTTCGGTACCTCACTCCTGCTGCAAGAAGGAAGCGGTGAGAGAGAGACTTTGACTTTGACTTTGACTTTGACTTTGATGCTTTGTTAAACAACGGTATAAGATGTTGGTTACAGTAAACATTTTTCACACTTGCCGTTGAACACTAAACTACGAGTTGAGTGTTTTACCCAATTTCATGAATCGGCTGAAAGCGCCGCGAACTGAACCCAACACGCACGCTCACGTGAATCACACGCTTTCTCTCACACACTTGACAAACACATTACAATCACGTGATGCGAAGGGTCAGCTCAGCTATTTAAATTTCGGAATTTAGAATTGCATTTACATGGGCTGTACATTTCCAAAGCAGAATGGTATTATAAAAGCACAAGAGAATTAAAAGGAAAAAAACCCAAACAAACAAACATAAAAAAGATAAGAAGAACTGAGCAAAGCAGTCAAGCTATGAGATACACGATTAATTGAAAACAACAACAGACAACAGCAACAGCAAAAACTTACGTAGCAATGACACTAAAACCACAACGAAGTCAACCAAAGGGTCGTTTGGCTCATGCGCGTGGACATGTCAACATTTTCATTAGGTGAGTTGAAGAATGATTGCAATGGAGATAATAGATACTTGAAGAGCTCCTCTTTCAAACCTGCGAGCGTCGCCCTTGCTGTGATATTACGTGGCAATGAATTCCACAATGTTGCCCCCGAGAAAGACAGGCTGGATTTGTATAAATCCAGAGAGAGAGAGAGAGAGAGAGAGACTGAAACTTTATTTTCCAAGGATGAGATCATAGAGGCACAGGTCTCTCTGTCTGTCTGTCCTTGCTACACACACACACACACACACACACACACACACACACACACACACACACACATATTCACACACCCCCCCTCTCCCCACACACACACACACACACACACACAGAGCATACAGAACATTACACACATAGCATAAGACATACATGATTACCCACAGTATCTCACACACAGCATGTAGCTACAGCACTTGACACTATACAGCGCAGGGGCAATACACTAAGCAGTAAAACGTTAACATATGTAATGGGACTATGGAATATACTAATATCAAAAGCATGAAAAATCTGTAGAAAACTAACAAAGAAGTGGTTAATACTTAGTTCTTAGAAAAGTAATGATAAACTTTAGAAGTAAGTAGTCTGTGTGTGTGTGAGAGAGAGAGAGAGAGAGAGAGAGAGTTTTCCAACGGTGTGTAATAAGACCATAATTATTGGGGGGGGGGGGGGGTCTTTTTTTTTCTATCATCCGTTGATGACTCATGAAACAGTTGCACTAAACATTAAAAAATAGGCATACATAACAACAACAGCAACACCAACAACAAGAGGATGATTTAATTTGACTCATTGTGTTTTCTGTCGGCAGGGAGAAAACATCAACTACCAGTGTGGCTATGGCGTACTTTTGAAAGAGGACGTAAGTTACACGACGTTCTTCTTATTCTTTTTATCATTAAAAAAAAAATACAATCAGGGCTTTACAATCGTCCACCTCTTGGTGGGTTCCACCTTTGGCAAATCATCCCCCCCCCCAAAAAAAAAAAAAAAAAAAAAATCCTCCTCTTATGCACTAAACTCATGCTAAAACGCATGAACTCAAGTTGTACAGATTTTTGTCTAATTCTAAAACTTTTTCTCCTAAGAAAAAGTGTTCTCTCCTTTGAATCTCTTAAAATCATGCCATGTGATTTCAAAAATGAACCAGATGGACGTAATGGTCTTTTTCCTAAAATGACGTCAATGGACTTACTGCTTTCTGTCCATGTTTCAGTCATGTCAGACTACATGATTGTGCTTCCCTCTGGTAGTGTCTGGCAAAAACCCTTTTGATTGTTACATGAGTGCAGTCGTTCATTGCAGTGGTTACTGTTGGGTGGGTGGGTGTTTGGGGGATTAACGTCCTTTTCCACCACATAGGGTGATATCAAAGACGGGGCAACGATGAAAAAGCCAGCACAAATATTTGGCCCCAGCCGGGATACGAACTCACGACCCGAGCATTAGAAGTCCAACGCTCTACCATTCGACCACCCCGGCTCCCCGTGGTTACTGTTGGCATTGTGAGGCACAGACACACGAAACATAAAAACAATGATTGCTGAAAATTAAAAAAAAAACAACAACAACAACAACAAAAAACACACTCTCATGCCAAAATGCACCAAACTGCACTGATTTTAGTCTGTTTAAGAATAATAATAATAATTAAAAAAGAAATTCTGAGGGAGCATGCCCCTGGACACCCCCTAGTGTAGCGCATCAGCTTTGCAGACGCACGTGTGGTTTTGCCATTTTGTCGCTAAATGCTGCGAGCTTTTCCTTCTTTTGGATCAAGGACCATTTTCAACCCTGTACAATGTATGAAAAAATCGGGTTTTTTCCTGAAATGTGTGTCAGTTTTGTCTTGATCAAATCCTGTTTTATTGTCTGAATCTTTCCCTTTTTTCCCCTCCATCCTGGAAATGCTCGGGTCAATTTATTTGATGGTGATAGTGACATGTATACATGTATCCAGTCTACAGTTTAGCCCGAGAAATTGTGTGCTGTCTGGTGCACAGCGCGGGCGACAGCACGCAGGCTAACTCATGTTTGAGTTGAGTTTAGTAGTATTAGTATTAGTATGAATAGTATTTATAAATGCATACGTCTTGTAGGCAAGGCTACCCTGTGTTGATGATGCAATATTGATGTTGCATTGCTGTGTTTGCTGTTTCAGCCGTCTGAGGTGTCAGACCGGATTTACACTCAAGGCTGTTTGTTCGCCATCAAACAGCTCATCACTGACAACGCCTGGATCATCGGCGGCATAGTCATTGGTATCCTCATTCCACAGGTCAGTTGTGGGTAGTATCAGTGTCGCTTAGTCTTAACACAATTTCGTACCGCGCTCGAGTATTCCACGCTTTTGATTCTTTTTCGGTTTAGGTCCTGCATGCGAAAATCAGGCAAGATTGAAGGTTCCTTGACGGCTTTTACTGAAGCAAACATGAGTAAAATGAGATTGCAACACTCCCACTAAGCCAAATTTAAATCCATTCAGACATTCTAAATTACTGATGAGGCCACTGACGCAAAACCTCCGCGGCCCAAACTTACTTGGTACGCATTGAGTTAAGGAATGTCCGCTGTTGGGAGAAAGTGAGGCTCCCTTATGCATACTAAGGGCCGCTGCTACAAGTTACCAGGATTGGTACTTGCAGGGCTGGAAACTCAGGAAACCCTGATTAAATCGCTGGCTGCCAGCTGGCAAATCCCCCTTGCCGGTGCCGGCGCGGGAATAGAAAGCCGTTCTATTTTTCCTTGCAGCCAGCTAGCCACATGCAGCCCGTACAGCCAACTGACCATTCACTGCCCAAACCTTGCAACGCCGCAGGCTGCGTGTGCGCCAAAACCGCTGCCCGCTAGCAGGCAGCTGAGTACGGCAACATGCAGACTGGCAGTCGTGTAACCGTGCGCTTAAACTGTTCTTTCCTTCCAATCGCAGGCCTTGCTGATCTGTATGGCGAAGACGTTGTACGACCAGATCCAGATGCAGTATTCCAAATGGTGACAGACATCCCCAGCCACTGCGGAGGAGACAGAGTCTTTCCTAATGACACCACTTGACGGAGAGGGCGGCGTATAGGGGATGGGGGAGAACTTGAGCAGGGGTTGGGATACGTGAAATGATTTTTTTTTTTTTTGTAACAGACATGGATACTATCAAAATTGAGGCAGTAGTTCAGCTGGAACTGTTCTTTCTGAATCTTGCTTTTTTCTTCTTCTTTTTTTTCGGAGTGTTTTGGTGATGTTTTGGGATGTATGTAGCTTTATAATGTCATTGTTTTGTGCCTGAACCTCCAGATAATCTGTGTGTGTGTGTGTGTGTGTGTGTGTGTGTGTGTGTGTGTGTGTGTGTGTGAGAGAGAGAGAGAGAGAGAGAGAGAGAGAGCGACTCTCGCCACTCAGGTGCAGTTCCGTTCGTTTGTCTTTTTCCTCTTAACTGTACTTGCTGAGAAACTTGTCTGAACTTCACAAACTATCGAGTTACTATTATTACGTTCGACGGTCTGGGATAGCATTGTGTGATACGGTATGCGACTCCTCGGCGCACATATCCGTCTGTCTTTACGAGACGCGGAAGGCGCCGCTGGGCTGGAGGACGAAGCAGTGAAAGCCTACAGCTGCTTCGTACTCCTTTGTCGTGTGTCGTCCTCCACCCTGCTAGTCACTAAATATTTCTACAGATTTTAAGAAGGTAGCAAACATTGGAAATGTTGATACATGTAGCTCTTCATAAGATACTGGCTCTGTGGGTGTTTAACACATGGGAAATAACTCTAGCAGTGGCGCTGGGGGAAATCAAGAAACGCAATGACGAGTTTCACAACTTGTCGTTTCTGAAACACTTTTAGTGTGTTCGAATCTAAAAGTACATACAACTAACAACGAAATGAATGCTTGTGTTAAAAAGCATTCTATTTTAGACAACAGTATTCGCTGCTTTTAAAAAAGCAAGATAATTATAGTAGACTGAGTAACTTAGCGCACAGTTGCATAGCATATTAATTAGTTTCAAGCAACGTAGATGAAGTTATACACATATATAATTCAGTTGTGTTTAGAAGGACTTCATACTCTGTTATCTTTCAGCGCTTAAACATTATTTAATTTTATGAGAGACGAAAGAGCGCCTGCTACATAGAGCTTTACGTAGTGTAATCTGTTGGGCAGCCGATCGAAAATAACCCTTCTTATTTTGTGACGATTTGTCTCTTTTCACAAGATGCTTGACAGTGTGCGCCTCGGTGTTCAGGCCCAAGTATCGCGTGCATTATAATATTGTGCGAGAAGCGATGTGTGAGATACAATACTCCTCTACAAGTGCAAGCATTCCTTTCAATTACCGGTACCTACCTGACCGTGATGTTGCCTTGCTCATCTATTTAATGTGGCTTTATTGTGCTCATCCGTTGAATGTGACTGTTGTGCTCATCTGTTGAATGTGGTTCCATTGTTGCCGTTCCTGTGTCTTATTGAGAGGCCTGTCTGAAGGCAGAAAGGTTACATTTCCTTACATGGACAGCGTAAACTGTGTCCTATTGAGAGGCCTGTTTGACGGCAGAACGGTTACATTTCCTGACATGGTCAGCGCAAACTGTGTCCTATTGAGAGGCCTGTTTGAAGGCAGAATGGTCACATTTCCTGACATGTTCAGCGTAAACTGTGTCCTATTGAGAGGCCTGTTTGACGGCAGAACGGTTACATTTCCTGACATGGTCAGTGTAAACCATTTCTCTGTCCTGTGGCAAGGCCTGTTTGAGGGGAAAACGCTTTCACGCTCTTGACATGTTTAGCGTGCATTTTTTTTTTCTTTTGTGTTTTGAATATGTTTTGCATGTGACGATATGCTACGACTGACTGTCTTGTGAGTCCAGCAGTTACTGTTTTCTACGCACCAAGATGTAAAGCGTGTTACAGGGACTGGGAGAGTTAAGGCAGGGTATGGGAGAGGGGGGGGGGGGAAGGGGGTTTGCTGTTCATTTGTAACTGTTAGTTTCTTCGTTTTCCTAGTTGCCTTGTCTAAAACGTTGTCTTCTTTTAACAACGCAACAACGTGGATTTTTTTTTTTAATCCATTTCAAAAGACTACTAGAGGCAAGCGTTAAACCTGAAGATCTGACATTTAAACTGAAGCTATGATCTGCCTGAACGAATGGTGCCGTCATCAGGAAGGCCCGAGAAGGGTTTATTTTTTTAATTTTTATTTACTTATTTATTATTTTAGGGGGGGGGGGGGGCTCTAGCTCAACATGGCTCTTGAAATGTTCATGATAGGATGAGTAAAAAAGTCGTTCCAATTTTCTCCTTTACAGATACACTGTTATTGATTCCATAAATTCTAGGTATATTAACGGACGAGGCAGTGTCACAACAGGGCTGCCGCCTACAGTGTCTAGTAATTGTTTCTGTTGCTGTTCAGTCTCGTCTCAAGTGGGTCTTTGCACGTATGTATTTGGCTGTCGTATTTTGAGTCCACCTCCACGTCGGCACGTCTAATGTGCACATTCACGAGTACACTGATTTTGTTTTCATGAGTAACACTGACATTCCAATGATTATTATCCCAGTAAGTTTTGTTGTACACGTCTGGTTACTAAAAACTGCTCACAACCTCTGTTAGAGAGGCTAGCACGATGTTACCCCGTACCAGATTTGTTAGACGGGCAACCGGATTAGACGAGGGGAGGGGGGGGGGGGTGTAGCGTTGGACTTTCAGTGCTCCGGTAGCGAGTTCAAGTCCCTGCTGGCCCTTATCGGCGTTGCCCCGTCTAATTTGTGTCAGTCTTATGTGGTGGGAAGGGACGTTTAACCCGCAACCAAGCAACCAACCTGATATGTAAGAAGAAGGTGTGTTGGAGGAAGGGGGGTGTGTGTGTGGTGGGGGGGGGGGGGGGTGGAGGGAAGACGACTTGACGACACTGACAACTAGAAGTTCAACATAAAAAAAAAAAAAATGTTTGGCTTGTTTTGTTCAGTCGAAGAATGTTTCAATATTCCAGGATTGGTTTTTGAGACTGGCGTGATCATAACTGACGTGATGGCATAATGGGTTGTTACAATGAAAGTGCTTTATGCGTATGATTATTGCTTACACATGGATTCTTTGTACAGCGCGCTGTTTCCATGTTTTGGACTGAAAGAATGGGGGAATTTTTCTGCTTGTCAGACCTTTTTTTTTTTTCCTTTTTTTTTTGCACTCGTTTACACCGTGATTATAGTCGTGATTATTATGGATATGGATGTAACTGATATGGACTTTCGCTGAGGTAGCAAAAGAATCTCGTTTTGAAGATCTGTTAATTGATCGGCTGTCATGGACTTAGTTGATTTAGACGTTCGACATGAAATTTAATGTACACCTTGGATTCGCAGTTTTTGGACAAAATTATCCAATTACTATACTACGCTTTTATCATTGCTGTTGAAAAGAAGAAAAGGAAGAAGACAAAAAAAAAAAGAAGAAGCAACAACGGCTTTAAAATAACCTCAGCTTTGCAGGGGGGAGGGGGTGCGGGTGGGGATGGGGCCTATCGATCGTTTACTTGTGATACTTATGTGTCCAAGATAACGCATTTCAGGGTAGGTATGGGTTCAAAGCGATAACGCATTTCAGGATAGTTATGGGTTCAAAGCGACGCTCAGATATTCCAGGGATGAAGAAAAACCTACTCTGTACTCAACCGCGTTGATTGTCCTCTCTTGGAAAGCACCAGCTCAAAGTTGTGATGATATTGTGTGTACATAGACTTCTGTGGACAAAATGATTATCCCGTCACTTGCGTGCATTGTCTTTAACTGTACTATTTGTTAACAAAAACAGTTAATTGTGATAAATTTCACTTAATTTCTATGGTATTAGTATTGTTATTATTATTACTGTCATGGTTATTATTGTTAATATTATTATTAATTAACAACAACAACAACAGCAGCAACTTCATTTCTGTCGTATTCGTATTTTGGTGGTGTTCAAATACGGTGTGGAACGGAGGGGGAAACCCACCAGAGCACTTCAACGTATGCAATGTGTTTGTGATTAACAAACCTCCCAACATATCAAAACTCTTACATTGTCTTAATGTGGACTTACTAACCAGCATCACTGCTTTTTGTAAATAAAGTGAAATATTAAAAAAAAAGATAAAAAAAGAGTTTGCGTGCGTTTGAATGAACAGAGTGATTGCTTGTCGTGTTGTGTGCTGTATATTTCAAGCCGTGTCTGGTCTGCCAGGTCACAGTGAGCGGTGTGTGTGTGGGGGGGGGGGGGGGGGGGGGGGGCTGTACGATTCAGGAAGTTAGTGACGCTCCTGTGTTGGGGACTCAAGTAGCTTGGCTGGCTGATGGGACAACGAAACAAAAGAATTGCCTTTGCCGGATCTGTATACCTCTTTCCCCCTCCCCTCACACACACACACACACGTTCCCACACCTCTTTCCCCCTCTTTACTCGTATACAGGCTACGTGATACAGATGCAAATCTGGAGAAAAACGCTATATATTCCTCTTACACATGACGCTGCAGATGACACCCTAGAAATGCTTTAAAATTCACCAAAAAATTCACAAAAATCAGGCTGCCATAGACTCATGCGTAGAGGAAATTTAAACAAATTCCAATATTCCGTTTTTTGGCAATGTTGGCAGCGACCACATACCCCCTCATTCCACGGTCGTCTGCTGGCTCCTGTGCCAGCCGCGCATGAATACAAATAGTCCACAAGCCAGCCTCATTTTTCCCTAAATTTTACTATTACCTGGCATGAAACTTGTTTACAAAGCCAACAAAAAGCACCAGATTGCCATATTTTACTATGCACACACATTTTAAAAGGGGCAAAGAGTTTATACTATATTTAGCCGAGGTTTGTTTACTACATGCCCCGGAAGCTAATACTATCACGTAGCCTAAACGCACAGCCGCAGGCATCTTCGTTTTCATACAAACGTGTCACTTCACTTGCATGTGAAGTGGGCTGCAGGCGTATGTTTCGGCTCGTAGTCATTGTCATATCTTAGCAACGACAGTCCCCAAATGGTTCATATTTTGCACACATCTACATGGTATCATGTTCTTGTCACCGTTATAAGCCTAGGTTAGGGAATTTTCACTCATTTGGCAATTCTCAGCCAAATTTACTATTCTTTCAGCCCCCCCCCCCCCCCAAAAAAAATAAAATAAAAAAAAAAAATAAATAAATAAATAAATAAAATAAATAAATAAATAAAAAAAATCTCAGTTTTAGCCAAAGGAAACGAAGGGGAAAAGAGACTGCACACAGTCATGTATGGATACAAAATGCTCTATGGGACAGTCTAGCTTCATTTTTGAAGGCTTGAATGTCAGTATTTTACTTTTTGTGCCAAGAGAGGCTGCTGAATGCCTTTAAAAATGCTAAAATGTGTTTTATTTAGTGGGGAATTACCCCCGTGGTCCCCCATCAGGACGTGTCCTTACGCCTGTTTAACGACTTAGACCCCTAGGCCACTCGCAGTAATATGAACAAAGAGACAGTGTTCTCTGTAACACGACGACAACCCCCGCGCCGACAGGAACTTCAGGAATTCCTGGCCCCATTTCCCTCCGGGTCCTTTTTCCCTCCAGGAAAATCCCGGGTTCTATAATGGGAAACATTAAAGCAGGCTTCAAAAACGCGGAAACGATTCATATGACAAGCACAATTTTTATTACTGATAACAAGGAAGCCGCAGCATGTCTAGCTGATTATATACACACAGAATACTATAATCTACCGTCATTTAATGCAAAATATCTCGAAATCGTTAACAGTTAGAAAACTACTGTTTGAAGCAAAAATACTTTTTGAAGTGCATTTCATTCTAAACATATTGCAAAAACAAAAACAACAACAACAACAAAGCGCTCTGAATATTCTCGGTTTCTTGGTTTACCCACAGTGTACGTGCAAAGACACATGGTGTGGAAACTACTTTCTGAAGCAAAAATGAAGTGCATTTCATTCTAAACATATTGCCAAGAAACAAACAACAACAACAACAACAAAACCACACCTGAATATTCTCGGTTTACCCACAGTTTAAATGCAAAGACACATGGTGTGGTTTTAGAGTCCGCCGCCGGCTTGGCTTGTTGAGCGGCATGTGGGTAGCAAGTGGGTGGGTGGGTGTTTGAGAGTTTAACGTCCTTTTCCACCAAATACGGGTGACATCAAAGACGGGACAACGATGAGAAAACCAGCACAAATATTTGGCCCAAGCCGGGATACAAACTCACGACCCGAGCATTACTTGAAAGTCCAACGCTCTACCATTCGGCCGCCACCCCGGCTCCCCGTATGTGGGTAGCAGCGCTGGAATGGAAGTACACTGGCGTATCACAGTCACATTTGAATTGCTCAAAGGCCGTGAAAGTGTCAAGGAAACTCTTTACTGGGCAAAGAAAGAAACGAAAAATCATTCAAAATCGGTACAAAATAATGGGAATTTCTTTTCCCCATTGATCACGATCACGCTAGCATTACAGCCACTTCGCACTTGGAGGACGATTCCATTCACATTGGGAGGAAAATGTTATTCTCATTAGGAGGAAAATTTTACTCTCCATTTGTAGCTACTTTGGGTGGACTTTTTTTTTTTTTTTTTTTTTCAGTCTTACTCTGGTACCAAGTACTGACTTTAAACGACGAGGCTATCGGGGCTACAAGCCGGGTGAGCAGAAGAGTTCCCGCCCGTTTAGGTATCCCTTTGTGTGTGTGTGTGTGTGTGTGTGTGTGTGTGTGTGTGTGTGTGTGTGTGTGTGTGTGTGTGTGTGTGTGTGTGTGTTCCCCTGATAATACTGAGCAACAGAAATGGCAAGACCTTTTATCATGATCTTGCTATCTAACAGAGCCGGGTGCCGGAATGAACAGGTTACAGACCGGTATTAGCTTCCGGGTCAATATGGTAGAAAATCTTTGCCCCTTTTAAAATTTGTGTGCAGAGTTTAAAAAAAAATGGCAATCTGGTGCTTTTTGTTGGCTTTGGAAACAAGTTTCATGCCAGGTAATAGTAAAATTAGGGAAAAATGAGGGTGGCTTGTTGACTATTTGTATTAATGCGCGGCTGGCACAGGAGCCAGCAGACGACCGTGGAATGAGGGGGTATGTGGTCGCTGCCAACATTGCCAAAAAACCCGGAATATTGGAATTTGTTGAAATTTACTCTACACATGAGTCTATGGCTGCCTGATTTTTTTAATTTTTTTTTGTGAATTTTAAAGCATTTCTAGGGTGTCATCTGCAACGTTATATATATATATATAGCGTTTTCCTCCAAATTTACATCTCTGTTACGTAGCCGAAACTTCAAACTTCTGCGGTATCGTCTTTTCCTTCCTCTTTCTTGCGTTTCCGGGAGAGTTCGTACACAAGTTTCTGCTTCATGAAGCGGTCCCTTAGCCCTAGGTAGCGGCGGTCCACCAGGAACGTCCTCAGTGGCTCAAGGGTTTCCACATGTCCGTCACATTCTCGGAACTTGCTGAGCTCGGCCACGGGATTCCTGTCGTCGTTGTCGTGGTGGTGGTGGTGGTGATGGTCGTCGTCGTCGTTGTTGTCGCCGGTGGCGGCGATGACGAGGAGGACCAGGTTGCCGGCGGCCATGTTTTGCTCCAGATGCCGACACGCATGATCGAACTCGAAGCGACACCAGCCGTTCTGCGCGTAGTTGTGGCTGATAAGAATCAAAGCGCTGTGGCTGCTGAGGAGCGCGTCCACACGAGACTGTGACAAGAAAACAGAACTGGTAAACGCTCCATTAACTCTGCTGTAAATTCAATCTTTGATCGAAGTCTCCCGCCGTGACGGATGAGTTAAAGGCGCCAATTTTAAGATTACTGTGCTTCTAAAAGGGCATCTTTTGTGTTTGGAACAGTGCTCTTGAAATAGTCCATCCTATAAGTAGAGCTCTAAATGCAATACGCTGGCGTCTGCTAGCCGTGCGAATAAGAGCTGCAACAGCCCGAAACTGTCCTAGTCAGTCGTGTGGCAGACGCTGTGTTTCTCGTTTCGGCTTCTGTTGGATCAGTGCCAGCCTGTGTAAGGATGTAAGTGTGCTTGTGGCTAAAAGGTACGATGTTAGACACAACCAAAACAGCTCAAAATGATTTGTGAGCATAGTGATGTCAGAAAATGGGCCTTACCTTCGCCGTACGTCGTGGGTACAATTGCACCCACACTTTCAATCAAACGCCCGTAGCTGAGTCAAATTTCACGCTTAGATCCACGAAATTCATGGTTTTCTGCAAAAGGGTACTAGTGAAGTGCTCACCATAACTTGTGATTTTTTAATATTAGTAGATAAACGAGTAAATAAACACCGAAAACGTTGTAACATACGTTTTTACCTTCTCTAAAGGCATAGGTGTGTGCACCCACGATGTATGGCGCGCAAGTTTTTAGACGTACGGCGAAGGTTAGCCCCCACCCTTCCCACTCACTCCCACACACCCACAACACACACACACACACACACACACACACACACACACACACACACACACCCTCCTTACCTCTGCCTTGCAAGCCCCGGGCAGCTCCTGTCTGAGTGGAAGGTAGACGCGAAGTTTTTGCCGTCCCTCCAAAAGAGGGAGCAGGACCTTCTTGACAATATCAAACACTTGTTCGTCCTCTTCGTCCATAGACACATACACGTCGTAACGGTGAGCAGAGTACATGTTATAGCCGTTGGCCGCTGCTCCGTTGACCGCGGCGTTCTGATGGGCGATTCCAACCATACGTCCGTCAGCATTGGCTGCGTTTGGGTCTTGATCCTTGTGAGGACCTGAAACAGTGGAAGGTGGAAAAAGAAATTGTGTATGGGCTACGCTGTGGTGTAGTATTTAACTTGCGATGGTGACTGTGCGTTGGCCGAGCTGGTAAACTTATGCAGTGGAGATGCAAATGAAGGTTGGTCTGCAGATTAGTGTACGTGTAGTATATGCACACGTATGCATTTCTGCATTTTCTTGAAACGTTCAAAGAATAAATCATTACCATTACCAGTATCAACTTCATCTCCACACATTTGCACCCCCCCCAAAAAAAAACAAAAACAAAAAAACAAACAACAACAACAACAAAAAAAACAAAAAAACAAAAAACCAACAAAACAACAAAACAAAACAAACAAACAAAAACTATTAATAAATAAATAAAAAACAAAAAATAAAACAAAACAAAACAACACGCACACACGCAAGTAGACCGAGGAAGACCTCTTGGAACTGAGCATACTTACCAACACACCGTCCAGCCCGGCCGCAAAACCAGTAGTGGACGATGACCGTCACCTGATACCGCCATCTCCACGAAACGACCATCACGAAGACAGTGACGAGCAAGACACAGCCGCCCCCTACCAGCAGCCCGATCGTCAGACGCCTGCAGCCTAACCTCGATACTGACATGTCCACGACCAGGAGTTCCTCCCCGTCCTCTGTCTTGCAGAGAAGTGGGTCGATTTTCTGAGACGATCCAAGGTCAAGGTCCTTTCCCGAGTTTAGCTCATCTCTCTGTGGCGGTGTTGTAGAAGAGGTTTCAGCTGGGGAAGACACGTTAGCTGCGGAATGCGTCGCGCTGAACCATTCCCCGAACCAGAGGAAGCCACACGAGCACACCAGCGGGTTTCCACGAAGCTGAATGTTCTCCAGAGACAGCCGACGTATGTTACCAGGAAACGTGGTCAGTTTGTTGTCGCTTACGTTCAGCTGGACCAGGCTGGTGGCCGCTTCAAGGAACGAGGACGACAAGTCGGTCAGCGTGTTCCGGCTGACGTCCAGGCCGTACAATCTGGATACGTAGTTGGGCGCCTGGTGAAGCTCGTGCAGCTGGTGACGCGAGAGGTTGAGGTAGAGCAGCTTGTCTGGCGGGAGTCGTGCCGGCAGTTGGGTGTACACACGTCGCGAGGGGTCGCAGTCCACCAGGATGTAGCCGCTGGACGGCCGGTCCTGGCACGTGCAGCCCGCGGGACAGTCCTGGCTGACGTTGCACACCAGGAGGTCAGGTCTCTCGATGAGGTAGCCCAGCATCTTGCCGTGGAGATGTCGAGGTGTGTCGCAAGATAATAAGTTGTGAACACCCTCGTACTCCTTCACCAAGCTAGTCCTCAGCATGTTGACCAGCCAGAAGAACTGACAGTCACAAATCCAAGGGTTGTTAGTGAGTTGAAACGCCAGGTTCCCCAGCTCCAAGGCGTTCGGCCTTCTTCCGTTGAAATAGGCGCTGATTTCGTCCAAACGGAATCTGCTTAGATTGTTGTGCTGCAAGTCCACTTTTGCCGGTAGCATTTCACGACTAGTCATTGTCAAATTTGCCGAGTTCGTGAATCGCGAGATTTTGTTGTAACTCAGATTCACAACCACGGTAGGATCGAAGAAGTAAGGCCAAGGTTCAAACGCTGAGATCCGATTAAAAGAGAAGTCCACGGACGAAACATACCTGTTGCTCTCGTTAAACACCCTGGTTTCCACAGCAGACAGCAGATTGTGTGAAGCATTCACTTGGCTGAGAGAATTCAAACCAGCGAATGTGCTTCGATCTATACGTTCCAGTCCGTTGTGCGAGATGTCGAGAACCTCTACACTGCTCGGAAGAATTCCAACATTGAGAAGAGAGATGTTATTGAACGAGACATTCAGGGTTGTCAAGCAGCGCAACTCCTCAAAAACACCTACCGGGAGAGCCTGCAGCATGTTGTGCGAAAGATCCAGATGTTTTATCTTCGCCAGGCATGTGCTTGGGATGCTGTTGAAAAATGACGACGGGATTGTGTCGATATCGTTCTGTGAAAGATCCAGCCTGACACCGGCCGATGCGTGGAGGGCACAGGTATGTGTTGTTATGTTGTCCTTCATGTGATCCAGTGTCTGGAACTTGCCACTCCTTATGTCACCACTGTAGTCCAGTAACTCAGTCGGCCACGAGTAGCATGACAAAGCGCTCCGACAGCCCGATAACAGTAGGATGATATGGAATAAATCCTGAACCTTCCAGACCTGTGCCATTCTCTTAGATTTACTGACGTCGGAATGTCCCAATTCCCCGATAGCTATCGTGTTCGTGCCGCTTTATATAATTATGCGGACGGGCGGCAGCTGCGTTAATGTCGCTTAGTACACATGACGCACAGAGCCACGTACTAGATGTTAGTTAGTTATTTTGGGCTTTACGCCGGCCGCGCACAAGTACTAGAAGGTTAATGCCGTGCTGTCAGTAATTATGCTAAACAGGTCGACATAAAATTGACCGAACCATGTTGTCACTTGACATACTTAATCCGCTCTCATCCTGTAGAGAGTTTGTGCAGACACTTGATGCGCCGGTTTTGGAAACGAAACCCCGTTGAATCAACCAAACTTGTCAAAAGTCTGCATCAGTGATTTCCTACGGCTGGTCGACGTTTTCCTCTTTCTTTTTCAATAAATATTCCTCTCTTTTAGAAAACAGTCGTCACGACCTGCAAACTTTCACGCGGAACTCCCAGACTGAAGTATCCCAAGCAAAATCAACACAAGCCACTCCAGTCAGCACGAATTACGGCCGTGTTGCCGTTGTTTACGTAGTCGTGTCACCATCGGAGGTGCACGCGACAACAAGCAAACGCTGCAGCTTTGAAAACACGGCAGGTTTAGCAGTCTGTGGCCTACTGAACTTCGACCACATCCGACTCATGAATGTGAGTGCATAATATATGCGCGGGCTGGCTCCTCGTTATATTCTTCATGCCCGAGTGCACTTGGAGTAGCTTCCTGGTTGGCGGCTGGGGAGGAGAGGTGGGGGGCGTGGGGGGGGGGGCTGAGGAGGAGGCAGTGGGGTGAGTGGGGGGGGGGCGTTGGCACTGCCGTGTGTGCGCAAATCGGCGCTGCACTGAGGCCGGCGTGCAGTGCTATTACTGCTGTATGTAAAGTTGTGGTTTAGCCAGCTGTTGTGTTCAGCTACATAACTGTGTTAAGTTTGGTAAGTGTGCGGTGTCAGCAGAATGAGCTAACTGTAACTTCGCCACTATCTACAGGAAGTTCAGCCTGGTGTCGGCAGTTGCCGGCACATTGTAGTACTGTGAAGATTTTTAAAAATCACTGAGATATGGATTTTCATCAATGATTTAAATATATAAGGTTCCAAATTTGGACAACAACAACAACAACAGCAACAGCAACTTATCAACCAACTATTCAACCAGACAACAACAACAACAACAAAATCAAACAAAATCTTGCAGTGTCATTTCAAGCCAGTCCTTTATTGTGTAAAGTCCAGCTCTCTACTAGGGGAGCCGGGATAGCCGAATGGTAGAGCGTTGGACTCCCAATGCTCGGGTCGTGAGTTCAGTCGAATCCCGACCGGGGCCAGTTATTTGTGCTGGCCTTTTTCTCGTTGACCCGTCTTTGATATCACCCTTACGTGGTGGAAAAGGACGTTAAACTCCCAAACACCCACCCAACCAACCAGCTGTCTACTAACAAACCATTCCTTCTCCGTCGTCATCAATTCTGCCAGTACGCATCTCCCCGGTAGTCAGTCACCCATATATATATATATATATATATATATATATATATATATATATATATATATATATATATATATATATATATATATACACGTGACTTGTTGACAGCTTGAGCATCACGTCAAATTAGCGATGCCTGCTCCAGTTTCGAAATTGAACGTCAGTGCAAAGCAAGGTACGACAAGTTTACACCAGCAACAATCGTGCTTCGAGAACCAGTATGAAAACACAGTGACCCCCTAACACTGAAACCCTACCCTCCACCCCCACCCACCATCTACCCCCCCCCCCCACACACACACACACACACACACTAACCCCCTCACCCCTACCTGCTCAGTCCCGGTCTTCCCAACTGCACTGCATTTAATGTCCTCTTTCTTTCCGGCTTTGGTGGTTTGTTCCCGTAATCCCGCAGCCGGGAACAACTGACACACACACACACACACACACACACACACCGGATTTAAAGAAGCTAACGCTACGATTGTTATGCTGACAGATCGTTGTGAGCTGTTTACGTGGTATTTATCATCGCTCCACTTAGACACCTGGACAGTGACAGCGTCCATACTGCTGGCACTGATCCAACGGAAGCGTACTGAAGAGACCATGCCACTCCCCTTCTGAAACAGCTGCACTGGCTTCCAATCCCTTTCCACATCCAGTTCAAGATTGCAACACTGGCGTACCGCCATTTCGATGGCTCTCTCCCTCTGTACCTGTCTGAAATGCTTACAACCTACCAACCCTCCCGTACTCTCCGTTCATCATCAGAAAAACTGTTAAAGGTTCCAAGAACAACTCTGAAGTCAGCTGGCGAACGTTCATTTTCTTACGCCGCCCCCACTGTCTGGAACGCTTTACCTGTCACCATTAGGGACCTTCCCACGCTGACTCAATTTAAGGCCCATTTGAAGACCTACCTCTTTAGGCAAGCTTTCGAGCTGTAGACCGACCACTGTTTCATCGGCACTCAGTGTGTCAGTGTGTGTGTGTGTGTGTGTGTGTGTGTGTGTGTGTGCGAGCGCAAAGAGTGTTTCGTAGAAAACAGATAGGCGCTATATAAACTGTATTCATTATTATTATTTATTTATTACTGGGTGACGCGGCGACCGCACTCAGCGCTCCGGTCACGGTAGTGTAACAACAGTCGCCGCGGGTTGGACCGCTCGCGCAGTCTGAACAGGCGTAAGAACACAAACTGACCGTTGGGTCATTTCAGTTTGGTGTTTGTTTGAGGTACCCTGTTTGGCAAGTGTGCTAGTCTGTAGTGATTTTTGTTGTCATGAAAAAAAGCGTGATTTTCGTGATTTTTGTGTTATGTAGGTCAAGGTGCATGGCAGGCGGTCACAAAAAGAGACAAGCTGCCAGTGAAGCTGGGACTTTTTGCACAGGGGTGGGTGGGTGTTTGGGGGTTTAACGTCCTTTTCCACCACATAGGGTGATATCAAAGACGGGGCAACGATAAAAAAGCCAGCACAAATATTTGGCCGCAGCCGGGATCGAACTCACGACCCGAGCATTAGAAGTCCAACGCTCTACCATTCGACCACCCCGGCTCCCCGACTTTTTGCACAGAGGTGGGACACAAGTGAGGCAAGCGGATTTGTGTGAACTGCCTCTCTGGCCTAAAGAGAAAGTAGATGTGCTTTACTGCAGTGAGGTCTGATCGGAAAGGAGACGTTCCATTTTTTTAACCCCAGTCAGGTGCGTGCCTTTGAATGGACTGTTCGTGGTAGTAATTGTTTCTAGATTGAAGCTATTTTGGGGGTGACTATGATACCTGAGGCTAATAGGGAATATATAGGCATTTTGAGGCCCTGTGTATTTGTTTCCTTCGCCCACAACATTGTATCACATTCAGAGCTGTACTAATCATCAAGATAGAGTATTTCGAGCGTACAGGCGCACTGTCACAGTAGCGATACTGTCGCAAAACATAAAGTGGCTCAGCCGCAAAGCTGGAATTAGCCCGTTTAAATGTTGTTTTTATCAAACACCTGAGCCTAACAGATAGCAGCGACCCCAATCACTTCACCCTTGCAAATCTGTCACTCGTACAGCCATTTATGTGCAAGCAGAACTTCCTGCAAAAGGAAACTGAGTACGAGGTGAGTGAGCCGGCGTCAAGGCCGAGAGAGTATGGGAGGGGAAGGGGAGGGGAAGGGGGGGGGGAGGAGGGTTTTTGTTTTCAGGAAAGACCAGGGGGACTGAGATTGATAGTGCGTAATCGAGTCACGATCAGAGTTCTAGCACGCTCGTCTCGCCCAGGAACTTCCTCTTTGAGGGCGCAAAGTCACTCGTTCAACACTGATGCAATCGTTTCTACGCGCATGGATACTTTTTTGTGTTTGTTTTTGTTTCTGAGTGAGACAGCTTCTTCACCTTCTTCCCCCCCCCCCCATCCCCACCACCACCACCACTACAAACACACACACGCCCTTCCCAAGCTTTATCGTCATCTGGGGAAAAAAGGGCATGAGCGCTCATCGTATCCATTCCCCTTAGGCCCTTCTTCCAAATCACGTCTTTGATATCACCCACTTGTTATAAAGTGGTGGGAAAGGACGTTAAACCCTCAAACACCTTTCTTCCAAAAGAAAACAGAACTAATACCGATGTGCTTGTTGGCTGCATATATTTTGATAAATAACATACAGGTCACACTCCTCTTCACGTGAAATTAATTTTGTTTCCGCGTGTGTTCTAGCCAATCACGTTTGTTTGTGCGGGGTTTTGGGGAATCGATTTTTTTTTTCTTCGGAAAATGCTTATCAGTTTTTATCCTCAGGGTTCCTATCCCAACATAGCAAGCTGGTAAAGGGGGTCTAGGTCCGCTTTGTCAGTCAAGCGTGAAACGTGTGCCTTCAGTTGAATACATAAACAGATATGACATGCAGCTTTGATTGTGTGATTGTGTGACGCGTGCATAATGCGTCTATTATCGCAAGCTGTGGGTATTCGATAATCTGACTCATCGGCCGATTTTAGGCTCCATAGAACTGATCTAAATCTTTTCATTCATTTATTTATGGATTTATTTATTTTATTTTTTTTTAAAGAGGGTGGAGGGGAGGTGTTCTTGCGTATGCGTTTGTACGCTCGCAATAATAGCCCGCCTCAAGGTTAAAGGCACCAATACCACCATTTCTTATGCTCACAGATCGTTCTGAGCTGTTGTCGTGGTATCTATCATCACACCACTTAGACACCTGGACCAGTGACAGCGTCTGTTCTGCTGGCACTGAGCCACGGCAGTACAAGCGTACTCGAAAACGCGGCGACCACACGGAGCGCTCCAGTAGTGAAACAACAATCGTAGAATTTGAATGTCGGACCGCTTGCGCAAACATTGTACATGTATCGCATTAAGAGCTGTACTGATCATCAAGGGAGAGTATTTCGAGCGTACAGACACACTCACGAGCGTCGGAAACGGTTGCAAAAAACAGATGTCGGCTTAGAAAAGATGGAACTAACCCGTTTAACGCCCCGCAAGATGTGACCGGAGACGGCTGTAATGGGCAGGTTATGGGGGAAGGGGACAGCTACCCTATCTGAACAGTCCAGCTGAACACTAGTTAATTAATCCAGTCAGACTGCCATATTGGCCATACCTGACGTATGCTCGACTGTGGCGGACAAGTTATACAAACAGGCCCATTTCACACGGCCGGAAGGCCTTTCGCTAAATGAAAAATGTAGCGTATTGTTCGTACACAGTCCTCAATCCCAAGTGCCATTGGCACCATGTTTATGTGCGGTAGGATACTCCCAAACAACGCTGTTTACGCCAAAGGTTCTGGAAAGGTCGGGAGTCTCTGTGACAGCTAAAAACTCAAAACTTCCTGGTTGGTGTGTCCTTTGCGTGTTAGGACCACCTTGACCCACACCCGGTTTTTGAAAGCTTCTAACAGTTCTGTATGCTCGTCTGGGATCCAGTGTTGAAGAAACACCGCACGCACGCTCACGTTTATCACACGCACTCTCTCACTCAACGGACATTAAAAAAATCACTTGGTGCGAGTGGTTAGTTGAGGTATTTAGATTTTGCAAACTAGAATTGCATTTATTTTGATTTTTTAAATGGTCTGAACATTTCTAAAAGAGAAGGAGGAGGAAGCCGGAGTACCCGGAGAAAACCCCCGAATGTCGGCCCGAATGAACAGTGCCACATACTACAGATAAAACATCCGATGCCCCAAGTGGTGGCCGGGACTCGAACCCTCACTCTCGCATTGGTTGCAGGAGTCACGACCACTACACCACCGACCGCAGGGCTTCACATCCGCGTCGCACATCTGGTCATAGACCGATTCATTTCGAAATGTCCCATTACTTTCATACCAAGGCGGACATGTGTCCTATCATTTTGCGCCACAGCGGTTAGTTAGTTAGTTAGTTAGTTAGTTAGTTAGTTAGGGCTTAATGACGCCGCGCAAGCAACAAAGACTATTTCGCGGCTAATCAAGGTCCTTCTTCGCTAGACTAAAATAAAAAGGAAGACAATAAAACAAGGTGTAAATATATATAATTTATTTTAAAAAATCTATCCGGTTTAAATAATAAACACGTTCCACTTCTTTGTACATCGAGGGTGGGTGGGTGTTTGGGGGGGGGGGGGTTAACGTCCTTTTCCACCACATACGGGTGATATCAAAGACGGGGCAACGATGAAAAAGCCAGCACAAATACTTGGCCCCAGCCGGGATACGAACTCACGACCCGAGCATTAGAAGTCCAACGCTCTACCATTCGACCACCCCGGCTCCCCCATTTGTACATCGAACCCGGCCACAACGGACAGCATTCATGAGACGTGACTGCCCTATTCGTACACTTTATAACGTTCAGCTTTGTCCAGTTATAAGACATAAGACATAAGACATTTATTAAATTTCCAAAAGAGGAACATTGCTTTGTGGTCTCTCATAAAAACATAAAGCATGCCAAACACTCACTCATACGACCATGCACACCCATTCCACCTATTTACATGCTCCTACACTCATACCTAAAAATCTATCACAATGTTGCAGCACTATAAATAACTTACAACACTACTACATAAATAAATTACAACAGCAGTGGTGAACATAACTCTATCACAGTCAACGCCAGCTGACACCCGTCAAGGAACCACACACACAACCCTACATCTGCTTATTCATCAGCCTAATAGACATTGGTACAAAGCTATTCATTGTTTTGAGTTTCTTGGCAGTAAAGGCTCTAAGCCGTCGGCCTGATGGTAATTTCTGAGAATACTGAGATAATATGTGGCCAGAATCATTCATAATTCTACTAGAGAGGCAAAAGCCTCCATGGCTCCCTTGTGACATGGGTTAAGGTCATTCAAAAGAGTATGTTTGTAAAAATCTTATCACTATCTATCATCAAGCCAAGTAAGGTGTCTCTGGTGTTCTTAGTTCCTGGCAATATTACACTTTTTCCCAAAACTGACTATATGGCCTTGACCTTGGGCCAAGGTCATTCAAACAAGATATCAATGTCTATCATTACACCAAGTTGGATGCCTCTAGTATTTGTAGTTTCTCCAAAAACGGTAATATTGAAATTCACAACAGACAGCTTTAATGACTCAAGGTCAAGGTCATTTAAAATGGTATGGGTATATAGTTCTTATCAATGTCTATTAGCATGGCAAGTTTGGCGCCTCTGCTGTTTGTTGTTTCTGAGAAAATGCCAATGTTACGGTTTCACAATAATAGCTTGTAGGGCCTTGACCTTGACACAAGGCTATTGAATACATGTACATCTGTTAAGTTCTTATCAATGTCTATCACCATATAAAGTTTAAAACCTCTGGTTTTTGTAGATTCCAAGAAAATGCCAACGCAAAATTTTAAAACAGACAGCTTTAGTGACCTTGACCTTGAGTCAAGGTCATTCAACATGATATGTTTTGAAAGGTCTTATGGCTGTCTATAGGCATGCCAAGTTTGGTGCCTCTGCTTTTTGTAGATTTTGAGAAAATGCCCATGTTAAGGTTTACTGCGGAAATGCGGAAAATAGCTTGTACAGCCTTGACCTTGACACAAGGCCATTGAATACATGTACATCTGTAAAGTTCTTATCAATGTCTATCATCATGCAAAGTTTAAAACCTCCGGTTTTTGTAGATTCCAAGAAAATGCCAATGTAAATATTTCAAACAAACAGCTTTAGTGACCTTGACCTTGAGTCAAGGTCACTCAGAATGATATATTTTGAAAGGTCTTATGGCTGTCTATCACCATGCCAAATCTGGTGCCTGTGCTGTTTGTAGATTCTGAGAAAATGCCAATGTTAAGGTTTTCTACGGAAATGCGGAAAATAGCTTGTCTGACCTTGACCTTCATACAAGGCCATTGAATACATGTATATCTGTAAAGTTCTTATCAATGTCTATCATCATGCAAAGTTGAAAACCTCTGGTATTTGTAGACTCCGAGAAAATGCCAATGTAAAATTTTCAAACAGACAGCTTTAGTGACCTTGACCTTGAGTCAAGGTCATTCAAAATTATATATTTTGAAAGGTCTTATGGCTGTCTATTGGCATGCCAAGTTTGGTGACTCTGCTCTTTGTAGATTCTGAGAAAATGCCAATGTTAAGGTTTACTGCGGACACACCCACAGACACACACACACACACACACACACACACAGACGACGGAGGGTTATAACATAGACTCCCATTGTTACACAAGGGAGCCAAAAACCCTTCCTCACCATTCTATTCTCATACAACACACTCAAACTTGCTTGCCTTTCACCCACAAAGTTATAGTTCTCATGGATACGAAACCCTGGGTCGGACCGCCCCAGTGCTGCACTGATTTCAACTCTGACGGCTCACTGAGTCAACACACGCTAATCCGTAATCATCGAGCGAAGGACAGAAACGAAATCTGACTCCATTTTCGTTTTGAAATAGATACAGGGAAGGAGAGAAAATGCAGAGCTGCTGTACGATCATGATATCAGAGACACACTTCCTCTCGCAGCGACCTTCTCAAGTGCTGTTTTCCTCGTCCCTGCCTATTTTTATGTTTCGCTTTGCAATTGTTTGTTTTCCGTGTTGTGATTGTCTGAGCTTTCCCCCATCCCACTGCACCCAGTCTGCATATGCGCAGAGCCAGTCGGATGAAATGTCCTAGGCGCGTCAAATGTGTCATGTCCACAGTCTCTCAGCCTTTTGAATTTGCATATGTATATAGTTATTTTCAGTGGATGTACGAAAGGAAGATGGTCGTGGTTTGAATTTATGGTGAAACACACACACACACACACACACACACACACACACACACACCACCACCACCACCACCACCGCCGCCGCCGCCACCACCACCACCACAACAACAACAACACAACACACACACACACACACACACACACACACACACACACACACACACACACACACACACACACACACACACAGGGAATGGAAAAACAGAAATGCCGCAAAAATTTGACGTTTCATCCTCTATTAGATAGAAGATACTTATAAAAAGTCTTGCCATTTGTGTTGCTCAGTATTTATAGGGGACACACACACACACACACACACACACACACACACACACACACACACACACACACACACACACACACACACACACACACACACACACAGACTACTGGCAATGCAACTATGCAAATGCCATAATGAACATACACGTATGGCAACTCTCAAAACAAAAACAATTGTAGATAAAGAAAACAAAACAAACACCCATTTCAGTATTTAAACCTGTATTCGTTTGAGGAATGACCATGACGCTCTTTGCAAACAGCACAACTATTTCACAGTGATAAAGTACAGTAACAGCCCTCTCTAACGAAGAAGGGGGTAGGGGAGGGGGGGGGGGAAGGAGTACTACACTCCATTTTACGTCATTCAACTTCATTCAGGTTGCCTGCGTTCCTCAAGAGACTGGTTTTATTGTTGCCCCGTCTTTGATATCACCCATACGCGTTGGAAAAGGACGTTAAACTGCCACTGAACAGCCACCCATTCCCGCTCAACAGACTGGGATTCTGCCAACACCCGTGAATGTTGATCAGAGGAACAAACCCCAGTCCAGCTCACATTCACCAAACACTGCCCACATACAGATAATAATGCTTTGCCAATTCTTTTGGCCATCCGACACCGAGATGAGTACCAAACTCTGACGACCCGTCTACGAAATGCAACGGACGGCGGACTTTCTGGCAGCCACCGAGCTCGGGATAATTATAGCGCGGTCAGACATCGAACGCAGAGTCGCGAAGGGTGTGTGTGTGTGTTGGGGGGGGGGGGGGAGGGGGGAGTTTAACGTCCTTTTCCACCACGTATGGGTGATATCAAAGACGTGGCAACGAGAAAAAGGCCAAAAGAACAAGTATTTGTCCCCAGCCGGGATTATCGAACGCAGAAGAAGAAGAAGGAGACTGCTTGCGCTAGTTAGTGCACAAGTTCATAGAGAAGTTTCTGTTTCAGGAAGCGGTCCTTGACACTCAGGTAACGTCCCTCCGCCAGGTAAGTATTCAGCGGTTCCACTGTCTCAGTCTGCCCGTTGGACTCACGGTAACGGCTCAGGTAAGTGACTGCCTCCGTGCGTGCTTTGTGCATAATGCCGGGCCTTTGTGTGCTGGAAGTACGCTTGTTTCTATCACAAAAGCATTGGCATTGCCTTTCACATTGATTCGCATGTGCGCCATGCTGCAGGCTAACATGTGCGGTATGCATCTCTATGCAAACGTCCATGAACGTGGCTTTCTTTAAGCTGGAGCAACCTAAAACTGTTTTAGCAGTGGCAGAGCCTTGAGGTTTAATCACAATGGTGTCGGCTTTTGCATTTTCTGTCACAAAGCGTTGATTATTTTTCTGTAGAGAAGGGCATTGCTTTCTTCTACCTCTGTGTTTCTCGTTTTCACGATTTGAATCCTGTTTGTCGCGCCTAGAGGTGCATGTACAATTCAAACAACAGTTCCTGCAATGAAAGATTTCGTTTTCCTCACAGTCTGTGCGGTCAAAGTCTTCACCCACAGCCTTCTTTCGCGCCACACCAATTTGTAGTCGGCCCATATGGTGAGTTTCATCGCATTTTGTGTAGTTCTTTGAGTCACGGCGGCCTTTGTGATGAGCCGTACAAACCTCTATATCGTGATGAACCTTCCTGCAGACTTTCCTGTCACAAGTACGATTGCAGCGTCTTTGCTTTCTCATCTGAAGATCGCCATGGCATCTTTTGGAATTCGTCCGGCGATATCTTTGGCCCACACGGTCAGGGTCGGGGTCGTTGACGACGTTTTCAAGGTCGGCTGTGACGAGCAGGACGAGGTTGCCGGAGTTGTCGCCCTGCAGATGACGACAGGCGTGGTCGAACTCCATGCGGCACCACTTGTTCCGGGAGTAGCCTTCACTCAGTACCACCAGAGTGTTGCGGCTGCTCATGATGCACTCCACTCGAGCCTGAATATAACAGAAACGTAAATACATCATCATCATCGTCATCATCGTCATCGTCGTCTTCATCATCGTCGTCGTCGTCGTCTTCATCATCATCATTGTGAACGCAATGCTCTTGATGCATTCCACCCGGGCCTAGAAGGCATAAAATCATCATCATCATCATCATCGTTGTCCTTGTCTTCATATCCTTAGTTTTATTAAGTAGCCATGACAGATACTAAGTTCTCTGACATATCTGCTTCAATACGTTGACGACTGAGAAATACAAAATGACACTGCAGCTGACGTAGTGATTGCGTAGTTCGTGCACACAACCACTGCCATGCTGAAAACTTCAGGCAATAGTAAAAGCCGCTGTCAAATGAAGTGGACTGTTAACCGACGAAACCACCAACTGGTTACGGCCACTCAAGGATGTGCCCGCCCCAACACTTGATATTCACAACTTCCTGGTCTCTTTAACGGGGGTGGGGGGGGGGGGGGGGGGGGGGGGGGGGGGGGAGAACCGCGAGTGTATGTAAGGGAGGCAATAGTGCACCCAGCGATTAGCAAAGATTCACAGTCAGCTGCATTGATAAATGATGTCACGCTTGCGCATCTCTCTCACCAACATCCTGTTACCGTGACACCAGCATCCCCCCCCCCCACACACACACACGTAGAGAGAGAGAGAGAGAGAGAGTATAACAGGTTTAGTAACTGGGTAACTCAGTTTGTGTAACTGTGACTATGATACCATAGTCGGTTAATACTGACAGTCTTAAAACGTACACATATTTATTTCCTTGGTCATTTTGTTTCAATTATTTACATTTTTTCACATGGTTATGGTGGTGGTGGTTGTAATCTAACAACAGTAATCACCTCCGCCCTGACTTTCCCAGGTAACTCGTGTCTCAGGGGAAGGTAGACTCGCATTTGTCGCCCTTGGAGTAGAGGGAGGAGAACCTCGATCGCCCAGTCTTGAGTCGCCACGTCATCCTCGTCCAGAGACACGTACACGTCAAAACGGTCAGCTCCTCCATCGAACTCATGGTCGGCTCCTTTGTCTTCATCGCCAGTTGGAGCCTTGTTGTGAGAGGGTGTTCGTTTACAACATCCTCGTATGAGAAGGGGAAAACATTATTAAAGTAATGGTAAGAACGCCGATTAAAAACACACACAGAAAATCCACTTCAAGGTTTTTTGTTTTTCTTTTAAACTGAAATTCGGATTGCTTGCACTAGTGAAAACGCTGCTCGGAGCAATGCAGAATTTCCCTGGGGGTAAAGAAAGCCACAGAACCTGGAGAGAAATCCACGATGAGCAACCCGGAAAAGTCAGTATCACATAATGATGACAGCCCTGAATGAACGAATGACACTTTGACAGCAATGAATTTTCAGTCCCCCGTTTTACTTTGGCACCAAACCCTAACTCAGGTTTGTTTTGTTTTATTTTGTTGTTGTTGTTTTTGAGGGGGGGGGGGGGGGGTAGGGGGTGGGGGCGGTTGGATGTGTTGGTGGGTAAGATGTTTATCAATTTACTGTGATTGTCATGTAACTACAATCGTACTTATCTAAGAAAACTGTTATTGGGGACGAGAGAGAGAGAGAGAGAGAGAGAGAGAGAGAGAGAGAGAGAGAGCGCAATGCAAACTTTACTATTACCTCGAACGCAGTTCGTGAGACGCGGACACTTCCAGAACATGACGACCTTGAGCTCATACCTCCATCGCCAGCACACGATGACCCCACAGACAACCACAAACAGTGCACAGCTTCCTCCGATCAACAGGCCGAACTTCAGACGATGACCACAGTCCAGTCGACTCGCCGACATGTCGACCACTGGAAGAAGCTCTCCGCTCTCCATGGTGCACACAATGCGGGACAGTCTGGATGGAGGTAAGGCCGGTCTGAAAACAATCTGAGGGTCTTCTGCAGACACCGACATCCCCGAAACCGTCTCATTGGTTGAGTCGTCCACGTGCTTACTGCTTGGCATGTTTGTCGTTTGGTTGTAGGAGATGGGTACAAGTTTACCAGCAGTGGCATTGATCCATTCGCCAAGCCAGAGGAAGTCACAAGAGCACAGAAAAGGGTTTCCGGTAATCTTGATATGTTCCAGCGACAGACCTCGAATATCTGCCGGCAGAGTGGTGAGTCGGTTCTGGCTGATGTTGAGGTGGACGAGGCTGGTAGCGACTTGGAGGAAGCTGGAAGACAGGTGTGTCAGCGTGTTCCGGCTGACGTCCAGGCCGTACAGTCTGGACACGTAGCTGGGCGCCTGGTGAAGCTCGTGCAGCTGGTGACGCGAGAGGTTGAGGTAGAGCAGCTTGTCGGGCGGGAGTCGTGCCGGAAGCTGGGTGTACACACGTTGCGAGGGGTCGCAGTCCACCAGGATGTAGCCGCTATACGGTCGGTCCTGGCACGTGCAGCCCGCGGGGCAACTCGCATCGTCCACCTCGCACACAAGCAGGTCAGGCCTTTCGTACAGATCACGCAGTGTACGGTTATGCAGCTGCCACGGAGTCTCACACACAATGTCGATCTCCTGAGCAAGATTTGACCTGAGAAAACTTTCCCGAATCACTTGAACCAAAGGGAAAAGCTGGCAGTCGCAGATCCAGGGGTTTCCCGACAACTTGAACCAGTAATACTGGATTTCGAACGCGTAAGGCGGTCTTCCCTGGTGGTATATGCTCAACGTCGCCGGGTTAAAACGCGTGAGGTTGTTGTACATTAAGTTAATTTCTGAAGGAACTAACAGCTCACGGTCAAATGTCATGTTCATTTCGTTTGTAAAACGCGAGATACAGTTGTAGCTCAAATTGACAAACACTCTGTCCGCAAAGAGATACGGCCACAGTTCAAATACTTTGAGCTGGTTAAAAGAGAAGTCGGCATATTCGACGCACAACATCTTGCTGTGAAAAACTCCGGTGTCAATTTTGTAAATACGATTGTGTGAGACATCTATTCTTTTCAAACGAGTCATGTGATCAAAGATGCCGGCTTCGAGAATTTGAAGTTCATTATGAGACAGGTCTAAATTCACAAGTTCCGACGGAAAGGCCTTTGTTTCAATAGATACCACCCTGTTGTAGGACAAATCCAAGTTCAACACGCTAGTTCCAGGGTTAAATACCCCTGTCCTTAACGCGCGTATTTTGTTGTGAGACAGGTCCAGGAGGTAGATCCGATAAGACCCGCAAACAGAAGTTATCGTGGGCAGAATCACCAGCTTGTTTCTGGATAGATCAACGCTCACCTGACCGAAGTGCGAGGTGTCACAGATTTCCAGCACTTCGTTCATGCTCTTCGAATCGTTCTGCAAACCTTCTGGGTAAAGGCCACTTAAGTTTTTGAAATGTGCTTCGTCAGGGTAATAATGCCGGCAATAGTCGAGACTACGTAAACACTCTGTCAACGAAACACGCAACACCAAAATAAATACGTACACAAAGTACGTTATCAGCACTTCCAACGTAGGAAACTCGGCCATTTTTTTTGTTTTTGTTTTTTGGGTTTTTTGTTTGTTCTCAAAGCCGTATGGAACCACACTACTTCAAAATGAGAGCAGTGGACCAACCAACCCACCAGGTCACCGTTAATCGTGCTGCGTTGTTCCCTTGCCAGTCTAGGTGTTATTACAGACACACGGCAACGACTAGCTCAGGGCTTTGTTTTATTGCTCAGCTTGCCCGACTCCCCGAAAAGGGACAATGCACAATAATCTGACTATAAAGGCAAATCTGATTGAGGAAGGGTGATTTTTATTTCTTTGCAACAACGAGCAGGAGGGGGTAAAAACAACAAAAACCCATCTGGATGCATGTCAGTAATTACCATATGGTGCAAGAGTGAATTAAACATTAGAGTCACCCACTGTTACACTGCAACAGAACCCCCCCCCCCCCCCCCCTCAGATTTCGATTTTGTTTCACCAGCGTACAGCAGCATCTGGTGCGTGTAGATGAAATCCGGTGGTGACTGACCACACCATTGCGGTTTAGTCTCCAGTCGCAAAGTCACTCTCGGAATATCCCGAAGCCGGGATAAATGAAACGGTATTTGGCAAACACGGGACAGCTCGTCACCCAGACGAACAGCAGCGGTTGGGTTACTCTTTCATTTAGTTGACTCTTTATTTCTGTCTAGTGTGGATTCATTCTGACAGTGCTCCCGTCTGAGCGGTGAATCATCGACGCGGAAAACGGAAAAACCAGCTTACTTGCCAACGACCGGAAGAAATACTCCTATAGTATTTTGTTTTCGAAGTGGGAAGTGAGAAGGAAGAATTTATTTTTATATTCTTGGTAAATTCTGCAACGTCTTCCTCGCTCGCACCGTTTTATGAATGAAATACGTTGCAAGAGTAATGACACTGTCATTTCCACGGAGAACCTTTTTGTTTGTTTTCTTTAGCGTCTTGAAAGAGTCAAATCTGTTCGATAAAATTTGAACACCTCAAGTAATACGAACTATCCTCGACCTCTACATGTTCGATGTTGTTGTATTTTACTCCTGCTATGCCGCTCTCTTGGTGCACTCGCAGAGAAGACACAGTATACAACAGGATACAAACTTCAATTCAGGGGCGTAGGAACCACGGGGGCCCTGGGGGCCCGGGCCCCCTTTCGATTTTTGGAAGGGGGGCCCGAATATCTTTGGGCCCCCCTTGCTTTTGATAAGAGGAGACGCGGCCCACCAGTGTCCCACGGCCCACCAGCTGTCGCAGGACACAATCCTTGGCAGTCAACACACACACACACACACACACACACACACACACACACACACACACACATACACACACACACACACACACACACCCTTCTGCACCCCGGCCGTATGGCTCACCCGACTTAGTGGGCCCCCCTTCCTCTTAGCATCTTCCTACGCGCCTGTTCAATACTTTATTAACAGAAGATGCGTGTTTTTATTTTAGTCTGGCGAAGAAGGACCTTGATTTGCTGCGAAATAGTCTTTGCTGCTTGCGTGGCGTTAAATAACTAACTAAAAAGTTTTGTTTGTTTACATTTAGAGACAAGTACTACGCTTTAGTCTACACCGATCACTTTGGCTGCCTGCACTAGTTAGTGCACAAGTTCATAGAGAAGTTTCTGTTTCAGGAAGCGGTCCTTGACACTCAGGTAACGTCCCTCCGCTAGGTAAGTATTCAGCGGTTCCACTGTCTCAGTCTGCCCGTTGGACTCACGGTAGCGGCTCAGGTAAGTGACTGCCTCCGTGCGTGCTTTGTGCATGAAGCCGGGCCTTTGTGTGATGAAAATGCGCTTGTTTCTATCACAAAAGCATTGGCATTGCCTTTCACATTGTTTCGCATATGCGCCATGCTGCAGACTATGTGCGGTGGGCATCTCTATGCAAACGTTCATGACCGTCGCTTGCTTTATGTTGGAGCAACCTAAAACTGTTTTAGCAGTGGCAGAGCCTTGAGGTTTAATCACAATGGTGTCGGCTTTTGCATTTTCTGTCACAAAGCGTTGATTATTTTGCTGTAGAGAAGGGCATTGCTTTCTTCTACCTCTGTGTTTCTCGTTTTCACGATCTGAATCCCGTTTGTCGCGCCTAGAGGCACATGTACAATTCAAACAACAGTTCCTGCAATGAAAGATTTCGTTTTCCTCACAGTCTGTGCGGTCAAAGTCTTCACCCACAGCCTTCTTTCGCATCACACCAATTTGTAGTCGGCCCATATGGTGAGTTTCATTGCATTTTGTGCAATTCTTTAAGTCACGGCGGCCTTCGTAACGAGCCGGTCCGCATTCCGTGCAAACCTCTATATCGTGATGAACCTTCCTGCAGACTTTCCTGTCACAAGTACGATTGCAGCGTCTTTGCTTTCTCATCTGAAGATCGCCATGGCATCTTTTGGAATTCGTCCGGCGACATCTTCGGCCCACACGGTCAGGGGCGGGGTCGTTGACGACGTTTTCAAGGTCGGCTGTGACGAGCAGGACGAGGTTGCCGGAGTTGTCGCCCTGCAGATGACGACAGGCGTGGTCGAACTCCATGCGGCACCACTTGTTCTGGGAGTAGCCTTCACTCAGTACCACCAGAGTGTTGCGGCTGCTCATGATGCACTCCACTCGAGCCTGAATATAAAAGAAACGTGAATACATCATCATCATCATCATCATCGTCATTCTCCTCGTCATCATCACCATCATCGTCATTCTCGTCGTCATCATCACCATCATCGTCGTCGTCGTTGTCCTTGTTTTCATATCCTTAGTTTTATTAAGTAGCCATGACATATACTAAGTTCTCTGACATATCTGCCTCAGTACGTTGACGACTGAGAAATACAAAATGACACTGCAGCTGACGTAGTGATTGCGTAGTTTGTGCCCACAACCAGATGCTGAAAACCTGAGGCACTAGTAAAGCTGCAGTCACATGAATTGTACCGTTCACCAAGTAAACCAGCAACAACACTTGTGACGTTTATGGACCTTTGTAGATCGTTATGAGTTTACCGCCACTCAAGGATGTGCTCGCCCCAATACTTGATATTTTACAGCTTCCTGGTCTGTTTGGGGGTGGAGGGGGGGGGGGGGCCGAGTGTATGTAAGGGAGGCAATAGTGCACCCAGCGATTCGCAAAGATTCACAGTTGTGTCCCCTCACCGAGGGATCATGCACGTTGTCAGCATTTAGACCTCTTGACTCCTGTCAGAGAGACTACAGTCTCTGCACCTGTCAAGTGCTGAAGCGACGTGATTTTTGCTTTCAGCGCAAATGCAATCTGTGTGTGGTTGTATGAGGTATTTGTAGAGCACAAACAAACGCAGTCGACAGAGTAAAGCCAAGGAGGAAACGGCATGGTTGCTACGTCACGTTTGTTGAAAAAAAACATCAGTCAATTGCATTGATAAACGATGTCACACTTGCGCATCTCTCTCACCAACATCCTGTTACACCAGCATCCCCCCCCCCCACACACACACACACACGTACAGAGCAAGGGAGAGAGAGAGAGAGGTGGTTTTGAGCTTCACGTCCTTTTCCATCAGGTAAGGGTGATATCAAAGACGGGGCAACAAAAAAAAAAAAAAAAAAAGGCCAGCACAAATATTTGGCCCCAGCCAGGATTCGAACTCACGACTCGAGCATTGAAAGTCCAACGCTCTACCGCATTCGACTATCCCGGCTCCCAGAGAGAGAGAGAGAGAGTATATAAATAACAGGTTTAGTAACTGGGTAACTCAATCTGTGTAACTGTGATACCGGCATAGTCAGTTAAGACTGACAGTCTTAAAACGTATACATATTTTCTTAGTATCTATTTCCTTGTTCTTTTTTTCAATTATTTACATTTTTCACAGGGTTATGGTGGTGGTGGTTGTAGTGGGATGGGGTGGTTATAAACTCTAACAACAGTATTCACCTCCGCCCTGACTTTCCCAGGTAACTCGTGTCTCAGGGGAAGGTATACTCGCAGTTGTCGCCCCTGGAGTAGAGGGAGGAGAACCTCGATCGCCCAGTCTTGAGTCGCCACGTCATCCTCGTCCATAGACACGTACACGTCATAACGGTCAGCTCCTGCATCGAACTCATGGTCGGCTCCTTTCTCTTCATCACCAGTTGGAGCCTTGTTCTGAGAGGGTGTCCGTTTACAACATCCTGGTATGAGAAGGGGAGAGCATTGTTTAAATAATGGTAAGAACGCCGATTAAAAACACAGACAGAAAATCCACTTCACGATTTTTTTTAACTGAAATTCGGATTGCTTCCGCTAGAGACAAAGCTGTCCCGGAGCAATGCAGAATTTCCCTGGGGGTAAAGAAAGCCACAGAACCCGGAGAGAAATCCACGATGAGCAACCCGGAAAAGTCAGTATCACATAATGATGACAGCCCTGAATGAACGAATGACACTTTGACAGCAATGAATTTCAGTCCCCCGTTATACTTTGGCACCAAACCCTAACTCAGGGGTTTGTTTTGTTTTGTTGTTGTTTTTGAGGGGGGGGGGGATAGGGGGTGGGGGCGGGTGGATGTGTTGGTGGGTAAGATGTTTATCAATTTACTGTGATTGTCACGTACAGGTCTACAATCGTACTTATCTAAGAAAACTGTTATTGGGGACGAGAGAGAGAGAGAGAGAGAGAGAGAGAGAGAGAGAGAGAGAGAGAGCAGTGCAAACTCTACTATTACCTCGAACGCAGGTCGTGAGACGCGGACACTTCCAGAACATGACGACCTTGAGCTCATACCTCCATCGCCAGCACACGATGACCCCACAGACAACCACAAACAGTGCACAGCTTCCTCCGATCAACAGGCCGAACTTCAGACGATGACCACAGTCCAGTCGACTCGCCGACATGTCGACCACTGGAAGAAGCTCTCCGCTCTCCATGGTGCACACAATGCGGGACAGTCGGGATGGAGGTAAGGCCGGTCTGAAAACAATCTGAGGGTCTTCCGCAGACACGGACATCCCCGAAACCGTCTCATTGGCTGAGTCGTCCACGTGCTTACTGCTTGGCTTGTTTGTCGTTTGGTTGTAGGAGATGGGTACAAGTTTACCAGCAGTGGCATTGATCCATTCGCCAAGCCAGAGGAAGTCACAAGAGCACAAAAAAGGGTTTCCGGTAATCTTGATATGTTCCAGCGACAGACCGCGAATATCTGCCGGCAGAGTGGTGAGTCGGTTCTGGCTGATGTTGAGGTGGACGAGGCTGGTAGCGACTTGGAGGAAGCTGGAAGACAGGTGTGTCAGCGTGTTCCGGCTGACGTCCAGGCCGTACAGTCTGGACACGTAGCTGGGCGTCTGGTGAAGCTCGTGCAGCTGGTGACGCGAGAGGTTGAGGTAGAGCAGCTTGTCGGGCGGGAGTCGTGCCGGAAGTTGGGTATACACACGTCGCGAGGGGTCGCAGTCCACCAGGATGTATCTGCTGTATGGTCGGTCCTGGCACGTGCAGCCCGCGGGGCAACTCGCATCGTCCACCTCGCACACAAGCAGGTCAGGCCTTTCGTACAGATCACGCAGTGTACGGTTATGCAGCTGCCACGGAGTCTCACACACCAAGTCCCGGGCAACATTCGACCCGAAGAAACTTTCCCGCATGACTTGAACCAAAGGGAAGAGCTGGCAGTCGCAGATCCAGGGGTTTCCTGACAACTTGAACCAGTAGTTTCGGATTTCAGTTGCGGTAGGCGGTCTTCCCTGGTGGTATATGCTCAGCGAGGCCGGGTTAAAACGCGTGAGGTTGTTGTACATTAAGTTAATTTCTGAAGGAACTAACAGCTCACGGTCAAATGTCATGTTCATTTCGTTTGTAAAACGCGAGATAGAGTTGTAGCTCAAATTGACAAACACTCTGTCCGCAAAGAGATACGGCCACGGTTCAAATACTTTGAGCTGGTTAAAGAGAAGTCGGCATATTCGACGCACCACATTTTGCCGTGAAAAGCTCCGGTGTCAATTTTGTAAATATGATTGTGTGAGACATCTATTCTTTTCATACAAGTTAGGTGATCAAAGATGCCGGCTTTAAGAACTTGCAATTCATTGTATGACAGGTTCAAATTTACAAGTTCCGACGGAAATGCTTTTGTTTCAATAGATACCACCCTGTTGTAGGACAAATCCAAGTTCAACACGCTAGTTCCAGGGTTAAATACCCCTGTCCTTAACGCGCGTATTTTGTTGTGAGACAGGTCCAGGAGGTAGATCCGATCAGACCCGCAAACACAAGTTATGTTGGGCAGAATCACCAGCTTGTTTCTGGAAAGATCAATGCTCACCCGACGGAAGTGCGAGGTTTCACAGATTTTCAGCACTTCGTTAATGCTCCTTGAATCGTTACGCAAACTCTCTTGAAAAACGCCGCTGAAATTCTTGAAACGTGTATCAGGATCATGATGCCGACAATAGCAGTAATAACGCAGACACTCTGTCAGCGGAATATGCAACACCGAAATGAATACGTACACTAAGCAAGTTAGTAACACTTTACACACAAGACATTCAGCCATTTTAATTTTCTTTTTTTTTTTAGCTGATCAGCTTCCCAGGAAATTTATTTTTTAAGGTTGTCCTCCTTCCGTGCGAATGAATGAGTTGTGAGGCGGACACTCACGCGAGCCCTCGACACGCAGATAAGATTCAAAATGCATGCCTTAAACGTACACTGGAGAAAACCCCCCCTCCTTGGCTCACTCACTGATAAGGGCTTTGCGACCTCCCTAGCCGCAAACAACCACACAGCTACATGCACCACTTCGTAGGCAGCGGACGTGAAAAGTGTAAGACGGTGGTCGTAAATGAGGAAAAAACATTATGCAATGTAAATTTGAAGCTTCGGGCACTTCCGTTTAGCATGAGCTCTCACTGTGTAAAGGAAGTGTTTCGAACTGCGAGACTCAGTAAGTTCTGCGGCCACTGTCTGCCGTGGCCTCTTACGTTCGGTCCTTCGACGCTCACTGAGCACGAGGGTTAAACAAACTGGCCGAGGTCAAACAGTGCTGCTCTTGGTTCAAAAGTTTTGGCGTCGTTTGGCCAGACTGTGGCGCTCTCACCTGTTCGTTTGACTAATTTCAAATCTGGTGGCACTTCGTTTGACCAGATGATTTCGGTAATCGTTTCGGTACACAGGGACCGTTTATCGAGTGGACACGTATCTTTGCGAACACATCACAACAGCACACAGAAATATAAAGTTATTTTAGAATGAATTGTTGTCGAACCTTTGAGGCGAGAGTGGCACCTCGTTTGACCGCGGCCATTTTGTTTAACCCCCGTGTTGAGTGGCTGGAGGCACTGAGACCAGAGCGTCTCAGTAATAAATTATTGCCAAAAGACTTTTGAATCGAAGCCGCTGACTGGGTTCGTATATTTTTAGACACGCGCAACGTATAGGCGAGCATACAAATCCTGTAGCTAAATGGGGGGGGGGGGGGGGGGGGGGGCCCCGAATGGTAGAGCGCTGGACTTCTAATGCTCGGGTCTTGAGTTCGTATCCCGGCGGCTTGTGCCAAATATTTGTGCTGGCTTTTTCATCGTTGCCCCGTCTTTGATATCACCCGTATGTGGTGGAAAAGGACTTTAAACTTCCAAACACCCACCCACCCTGTAGCTAAATGGAAGAGCAGGCTTTGGCGCATCCATTGCTAGTTTGTCCGGTAAATGCCTGCAGGCCGCGAACACGACAAATGACGTCATTGTTTCTATTAGAACAAATGACACCAACCCATTAAAAAAAATGTGCAGAAAGTTTTTATCAAGGACTCAATATCCGGAGCTGAATTTGTCGAGAAGTGGACACGGTGCACTTCTGAATGCTTTTTGTAATAGTCGTAGAGGAAAAGCATTCAAAGAAAGCCGTATGTCTCTAGCGCCAGAAGCCGCAAATTTGAGAAAGCGACCTCCATATCCCAAAGCAGCAGCATCTCTTTCGGCAGACAGCCTTACAGCATTGCTCTACCACGGTTCAGTCATTTGGAACAGCCTGCCTCCCCATGTTCGCCATGCAGAGTCAACGGACTCTTTTAAAACCGCTGTGAAATCTCATTTCTTCCGGCTGTATTATACAGACTGACTTCTCTATCATCACTGTCACCATCATTGTCATTTTACGATGTCGTGTTAGGATGTATCATAGCTGTGTGTATGCAACGTGTATGTGACGTGTATTTCATGTGTATGTAATGTGACATGTATTTCATGTGTATGTAATGTGACATGTATTTCATGTGTATGTAATGTGACATGTATTTCATGTGTATGTAATGTGACATGTATTTCATGTGTATGTAATGTGACATGTATCTCATGTGTATGTATTGCCACTCCACTATTGTGAGGCGCCCAGAGCTCCAGCAGGAAGTTGGGCGCCAGACAAATCCTCATTATTATTATTATTATTACAGCTTTGTAAAAAAAATAATGGCATTTCCCTTCCTCTATTCAACGGGCATACTGTTATTTTAACGGGTGTTCCAGCGTCCCGTGGTTCTAATAGTTGTGTGGTTTACTGCTGGTCAGGTTTAACCCCCATCCTCACAACTGCTCTCGTATCCATCTATTGTCATTTGCTACAACAATGCCGCGATTGTTCGAATATAGTCAGCACTGAGTAATTGTGCGTGACATTAAACGACAAGCAGGAAACTGACAAACTGTCACGCACAAACAGGAAGTAACTCGATAGGAATAACACAGTTGGTTGGTTTTTGTTTTGGTTGGTTGGTTGGTTGGTTAGTTGGTTAGTTGGTTGGTTGGTTGTTAAGGAGGTTCACGTCCTTTTCCTTCACATGAGGGTGATATGACTGACGGAGCAACGCGAGAGAGAGAGAGAGAGAGAGAGAGAGAGAGAGAGAGAGAGAGAGAGAGAGAGAGAGAGAGTGCCAGCCATCTTAAATGTCTGGTTCCCAGCGTAGATTCGAGGCGACTCGCTGAGAGTCCAACCCTCTACCACCAACACACATGCACAATTACGTGACTATAAGCAAGAATGTGATCGAGGAAAGCAAAGATTTCTTTTCTCTCTCTCTCTCTCTCTCTCTCTCTCTCTCTCTCTCTCTCTCTCTCTCCAATAACGGGTTAATCATCATGGGGAAAAACGCCAACAAACAAACAAAAAAATCACCACATCTTAATGCACGTCAGCATATATATATATATATGGATCAAGAGTGAACTAAAGATAAGAGTTACCCACTGTTACACTACCTTAGAACAACCCCCAGACTTCAACTAGATAACACCCACCTACGACAGGGTCGAGTGCGCACAGGTAATACCCGGCTGGGGCCAAATATTTCGAGCAAACCTTTTTTCTCCGTGCCTCGTCTTTGATATCACCCATATGAGGCGAAACAGGACGTCGGTTGTGACTGGTGGTGATCACTGTTATTGCCATTGGTGGTTGGTCTAGTCAGGCCCGACAGCATCTTCAGTTTCCTGAAAGAAGTCAACCTGGTCTATAAATTATAGACCTCAAATATTCAGTCTTTCACTGACCACCTATGTTAAATTTTTAAGTCCTCAAAGAAGTCTCATTTAGACCCGATAGATTTTTAATATTTATTTACATCTTGTTTTAATGCGGGAATTTTTATGTTTTATAGGACCTGGCAGGAAGGGACTTTCATGAGCCGCGAATTAGCCTTTGTTGCTTGCGCGGCGTTAAGCCCTAACTAACTAACTAACTAACTGGTCTAGTCAGTCTCCGGTTCGCAAAGTCACGCTTAACTGATTCACTCCTCTCCTTGGGCTTTCTCGAGGCCGCGGTAACTGGAACGGTACTTGGAGTGAGTGAGTGAGTTTTTCGGGCTTTAAACCGCGCAAGCACCAAAGACTAATTCGCGGCTAGGTGTGTCTGCACTACGTGAAAAAAAGAAAGAAAAAGTAACGTTGAACAACTGATGGAAACTCGTCTACGGGGTGGGTGGGTGGGGTGGGGGTGGGTGGGTGTTTGGGAGTTTAACGTCCTTTTACACCACATACGGGTGATATCAAAGACGGGGCCACGATGAAAAGGTCAGCACAAATATTTGGCCCCAGCCGGGATTCGAACTCACGACCCGAGCATTGGAAGTCCAACGCTCTACCATTCGGCCACCCCGGCTCCCCTGTCGACGGGGCAGTATAAACCTAGGACATGCAGGAGACGCTGCACCTTCATGCTAATTTATCGAACTCCCGATTACAAAAAAGAAAACAAATAGCAATTACAACTAGGTAAAACAAACATAGATACTAAGCGCATATACAGCAAATATTGCAATTTATTATCTTCTAGGCGCAAATAAACCAGTTCCCAGCATATGCCCAACATCACCTATTCCTAACCACTGGTAGTGCAGACGATAAGGGGACGATACTTGACAGACACGGGAAAGCTCGTCACCAAGACGCACACCGATCTACATCAGCTCGTGGGTAACTCTTATCTGTAGTTTACTCTTGTGTGAAGTTATTTTGACAGTGCCCCAGATGTGAATGCGACCTTGTGCAGCGATTCGTCAACACGGAAAATGGACAAGTGATAACTCTAGCCTTTTCCGGCTACCGGAAGAGACAAGGATGTATTACGGCTCCAGTTTGTCCTGTTTTCGTCAGTGTTGGGAAATTGGGATGAAGATCTTTTTTTTATATGCTTCGTTAATTTTCAGCAAAGTTTTCTCTTTTACACATTTTAACCTTCGGACGACGTCGTGGGTAAAAAGTTGCACACACATTGCTTTAGATGAACGTATCTTGGTCAATATTTACCTTTGAAATTTCATGACTTTGTCAATAAATGGTTTGACTATGTTCATGCCAAAAATTGTGTTGTTTAACAGAGTAATTAGCAGAGTAATTAAAGAATAAGTTGTGAATTGCCTATATAAAAACCATGGGTAATTTGTTTCCCACGATGTAGGACTAGGAATAAGCTGCAATCTGCCTATATAAAAACCATTGGTAAATTTGTATCCCACGACGTAGGACTAGGAATAAGTCGAAAATTACCTATTTAAAAACCATGGGTAAGTTGTTTCACACGATGTAGGACTAAGAAGTTTTTTAGCGACGTAGCCGGAAGGTTAAAGAGTTGGTGCTTAATGCAGCTGCAAACAGTTCAAAGTTCATGATTACGTTTGATATAAACTATACTCATGTCCTATTAAAGAAAGAAGTTTATTCCACCACGTGTGGGTGGTAACAAAGGGGCGGTCGGTGATCTAGTGGTTCAGAGACTTGTCACCAATGCGAGAGGTCAGGGGTTCGAGTCCCACTCGGGGCAAAGAATTTTTCCCTCTCGTATGTGGCACCGTTCATTCGGGCCGATCGTCGGGGGTTCTCTCCGGGTATTCCGGCTTCCACCCCCTCTGCTTTGGAAATGTTCAGCCCATCAAAATTTGAAAAATAAATGCAATTCTAAATTCCGAAATTTAAATAGCTGAGCTGACCCTTCGCACCACGTGATTGTAATGTGTTTATGTCCAGTGTGTGAGAGAATGCGTGTGCTTCATGTGAGCGTGCGTGTTGGGTTCAGCTCGCGGAGCTTTGAGCTGATTCATGAAACTGGTAAAGCGCCTACACAATCCTCATTACTATTATGATAATAATAATAATTATTATTATTATATAGGCGCTTTACCCAATTTCATGAACCCAACACGCACGCTCACGTGAATCACACGCATTCTGTCACACACTTGACATAAACACATTACAGTCACGCAGTGCAAAGGGTCAGCTTAGCTGTTTAAATTTCGGAATTTAGAACTGCATTTATTTTTCAAATTTGGTGGGCTGAACATTTCCAAAGCAGAGGAGGAGGAAGCCGGAGTACCCGGAGAGAACCCCCGACGATCGGCCCGCATGAACGGTGCCACATACGAGAAGGAAGAATTCTTTGCCCCGAGTGGGACTCGAACCCCTGACCTCTGGCATTGGTGACAAGTCTCTGAACCACTAGACCACCGACCACTCCTTTGTTATCACCCACACGCGGTGGAATAAAATACCCAAACACCCACTCACCCTTGGCTCGTAATTGGCATGAATGGCAGGACTCGATTGTGTTCAAGCAATCTCTAGCTCTGAACAAAACAAAAACATAATTCATTTCCGTCAGTCTGGAACACACTACCTGCCGGCCTGAGAGACCAGTCGGGCATAGTCCGGGCAACCCATGAGTGATCGGGGACGCCACATCGATTACTGAGAGGGGAAGCCCGGCCTAAGTCGGGCATAGATCGTTTCACGTCTGACTTGAAAACCGCATCTGTTCCGGCTGGCTTTCGACTAGGTCCGCATACCTCCTCTTGATTCAGCCGCTCTGTGTGTGTGTGTGTGCGTGCGTGCGTGCGTGCGTGCGTGCGCGCGTGCGTGCGTGCGCGCATTTGTTGGTATGAGTGCGGGAGTACGCGCACTGAGTCACTTTGTGAGAATGTTGCGCTATATAAGGTACAATTCATTATTATTATTATTTAAATTTGGCTAAATGGGAGTGTTGCACTTTGATTATAATCATATTTGCTGCAATAAAAGCCGCCAAGTAACCGTTAATCTTGGTGTTTGCTAGTTTTGGGAGACTTCTAATATAAAAGAAATCTCGAGTGAGAAGAACGGACACACAATTTATGCTGAAGTTAGAGAAGTGCTGAACACAATCGAGTCTTGCCATTCATGCCCAGTACGAGTCGAGACTATTCAAGGGTGGGTGGGTGTTAACAAGGACGCGGTGAACGAACGTTGAACGTTGCCTGGAGAACAACTAAGATAAAAAATAATAATAATAATAAATGTGAATAAATAAATAAATAAGTAGACAACAACCCAGCCCTTTTTCAGTGTATGCATTCTTGGAATCAATACTACTTTTTAACTGCATAAAAATCGGTGAAAATTTGTATCTATCCATATTAGACACACACACACACACACACACACACACACACACACACACACACACACACACACACACACATACATGCATATAATATCCTTTCACAGATGATAAAGTTTTGTAAGTGTTTTGGGGGTTTTTCTTTAAATGTACGTGTATTGCACATTGTTTTGTTGTTTTTGTTTTTGACATACCGTTAACGCTTTGATCTGAGCGTGTGTGGCCGTGGATGCAAGCTTCCCTCAAATTTTCTCTTTCTGCTTGTAGTTAGCAAACACTATATAGTGCCTCGGGTTCTTGTTGGGGGAAATTCTAATACAAGCCAAGGTGAGCGTGGGCAGGAGGGCGGTGCGTCATTGCACTAACCAATATTTCGAGTGAGAAGAACGGACACACAGTTGGACAGTGCTGTGCACGATCTAATGTTTGTCGTACGCACTTATTACGAGACGAGGCTCTTGAAAGTTGGGTGGGTGTTCGGGGTTTAAAGTTGTTTCCACCACGTACGGGTGATAACAAAGACTTGGCCAGCGAGGAAGTAGCTAAAATAAATCTTGGTTCCCAGCCGGAAAAGTGCACTGACCTAAGCTTTTTCACGTCAAGATAAGGCATTAAACGGGACTTTAGCGGGATTAGGCTTCACAGTTGTGAAGTATGCAAGTACATGTATGATCAAAGCATTGGTAGAGCTAACACTGAGACACTGAGAGAGAGAGAGAGAGAGAGAGAGAGAGAGAGAGAGAGAGAGAGAGAGAGAGAGAGAGATTGTTTGATGAGTTTATTTGAGAGGCCACAGGCCCATTAAAATTGGTGAGTTTACAACAAGTATTGCATGGTGTATACCAGTGACAGATACGAATCTCTATCAAAATTCAAATTAAACTTCACCGTGGATTCAAAGTAAATAGCGGTCGTTTACATGTGCATGTTAGTTGAATGCACACGCCCGTCGCTTTAAGGCTCTATACACAAACTGTGCAAGACTGTACAGCACGTCGGTATTTCTAGTCATAAAGAGGCTTGATAATCTAAACAATCTCGGTTGTAATATTTGCTAGGTATGAGGTCACTTCGAACGGACAGCAGTCATGATTCATCGATGTGATCCTCATACCTCTTGGAATGTATTTTTATATCCGATATGCCGGCTCGAAACCGGGTCAATGCATACCTCTTATAAACTTATTAACATCAATAAGTAGGTGTGGCGAGAGAGAGAGAGAGAGAGAGAGAGAGAGAGAGAGAGAGAGAGAGAGAGAGAGAGAGAGAGATGATGATGATGATGATGATGAAGATGATGATGATGATGATGAAACTTTATTCATCAACGGTAAAAGTTTTGACAGAAATTCGCCAGTTTGCAAACTTGCCGTTGCTAATACTACAGAGACTATCTACTAAGCAAAAATGGAGCAAAATATAAAAGAAAAAAATAAACACAGAAAATTATGCACTAAACTACAAGAAACAAAACCATAGAGAAAATCGTCCATCAGGTCAAACGCATTCACACACAAACACGTGCGACCTTTGTAAACACAAATCACTGATATAATACTGAAATGATGTAAAATAGAAGATTAAAATAACAGGTTGCCGCGTAACGTACGTTACGTGCCATCCATCACGATGACACAGAGAGAGAGAGAGAGAGAGAGAGAGGGGGGGGGGGTCTGGAATAGTTTATTCGTTGGATATCAAGTTATATAGCGTAATTTAACGATTAGATACCACATCATACTCGTGTGCAGCCGTTTGGAAATGATAAACATAATGACTGGTTAGCTGGACTGATTGTTTTCCACGATGTGCAACCAAAACATTTTATCCCTTCTTTCACAACTGATCTCACAGAGTCAAGGCAAGCGGTGTTCCGTCTCAATCCGAACTGTACATGCACCCTGAAATTTGATACCCCCAATCAGATCTTTTCCGCCATTATTTTTCTGTATCCCTGTTCTTTTCCGCAATCAATTATCCTTATCCGTTGGTCAGATCCACTGTTCCTTTTCGCCATAATTCCCACTCTTTCGTCCATATCCACAATCAGTTCCACTGTTCTTTTCCGCCATTGTTTATTTTTATCCGTCAATCAGGTCCAAGTTCTTTTCACACATTGTTTGTCTTTATCCGTCAGTCAAATCAGCAGTTCTTTTCCGCCGTTCTTTGTCCACATCCACCGGTCAAATTCGTTGTTATTTTTTGCCACTGTTTGTCCAAGTTTTCTTCCTAAGAGCGCTCGCGGGCGGGGGGAGGAAGGGCAAATACGATAACAGCGGCAACTTCCGGACGAGAGCGGGATACCAGGACCAACTGTAGACTCTCTGCTCCTCCTCCAGATCTTCCAGCATGACAGCCATCTCGGACTCTTGGGCAGAACTGTCAGAGTCGGCCACACTGGAGACCTGTTTCGTCCACTCGTGCAGGCCACGTTCTGTGATTGTACCTGCGTAAAAATAAGGAATGGAGACTTGTTTCCGACTGTTTCAATAAACAATAAATAAATAAATAAATAAATAAATAAAAGAAGGGTAGGTAGACTGTTTTATTTTTATTCAGATATTTGTTTTTACTTTCTCTCTCTATCTCCCTCCCCCCCCCCCCTCCCGTACCAACTTCTCGCTCGACCCACCCACCGCCACACTCCATTCCAAAACATCCCCCTCCCCACCACCACCATCCGCACCCACCACCCCTCCCCCGTCCCCTCACATTCACACGCTTGAAATCAACCACTGCTCAAGCTGCTCCCGAGCATTATTCATATTATGAACCAGTCGAAAAAAAGGGCCTTTGAATGACGTAATTCTATTGTACCCTTCGACAATATTGTCCAGGACACAGGACTCAAACCTCAAACACTCGACACGCCTGGAGTGAACCACTGCTCCAGCTGCTCTTGAGTATTATTTATTATTTGGACGGCTATCCACCCACCCACCCACTCCCATCCGCAATAAAAACCAAAAACAAACAAACAAACACCACCAACAACAAACAAACACCACCAACAACAAACACCACCACCAACAACAAACAAACAAACACCACCAAAAACAAACAAACAAACACCAACAACAACAAACAAACATCACCAACAACAAACAAACACCACCAACAACAAACAACCACCACCACCAACAGACAAACACCACCAACAACAAACAAACAAACACCACCAACAACAAACAAACACACACCACCAACAACAAACATACAAACAACACAAACAACAAACAAACAAACACCACCACCAAACAAACAAACAAACAAACAAACAACCGGTTGGATGTTGTAATTCCATACTAACCTTTGACTGTGTTGTCCAGGACACAGGCCAAGATGCCCCCCAGTATCATGGGAGTACCGAGCAACACTCGTACAACTTGGTCCGCCTGAATGTTGCCTGGAAAACAACGGGGATAAACAAAACAACGTTAAAAAAAAACAAGCAGAAAACAACAAAGCCCTTTCACAGTGCATGCCATCTTGGAATCAGCACCACTTTTCAACTGCATAAAAATCGGTGAAAATTGTGCATACATGTATCCATAGCGGACACACATACACATACCTGAATGTAAAATCCTTCCGCAGGTGATAACTTTTTTTGTGTTTTTTCCCGACATCTGTTACATATTGTATTTTTTTTACATCCCGCGAACAGTTTGATCTGCGCGTGTGTGGCCTTGGTTGCAAACTTCCCTCAATTTTTCTTCTTTTGCTTGTGGTTATCAGATATTTCTAGTGTCGCGCATTCTCGTCATGGAAATTCTAATATAAAACAACAACAAGCCCACCCCCAAAAAAAAAAAAAATGAAAAAAGAAAGAAAGAAAAAGAAAACAGAAAACGTTAGGGTTAACACACACACACACACACACACACACACACACACACACACACACACACACACACACACACACAAAACAACAATAACACGTGAATATTTCTAAGACAGGTACCGCTTATAATCTTACCCGTTGCCACAGACTCTGGGAACTTTGTGACGTAGTCTGGAATGACCAAACCGACGTATATGGACACGCCAATGATGATGAGGTTCCGTGTGGAATGCAGGTCAACGTGCTTCAGAGTGGAGATCCCTATGGCAACCAGAATGCCCAGGACAACGAGGAAGATGCCGCCCAGGATGGGCTCTGGCACCGTGGAAGCGGCAGCAGCAAATTTTCCCAAGAGAGAGACGAGGACAAGGATGACTCCAGCCACCACCAGCACGAGACGACTGGCTGTCTGCACATGAAAATCAAGTATCACAAAGGTTTTTTTAAATTATTATTTTACTACTTTATTGTCCCTTTCGGGAAATTCGGGCTGCTTCCCCCGGGGGAAGCGCGTCGCCGCGGTGCAGCGCCACCCAATACCTATCCTTTTTTTTTTTTTTTTTTTTTACAAATTTGCAAATTTGCTGGGGGAGGAAAGCCGGATAACCCGGAGAGAAACCCCCGATGAGCAGCCCGGCAGCCAGGAAAAACCGGTATCACATATCACAAGCTCGACCTGGGCTCGAACCCACGCTTCATCGCCGTGACATTGGTGACGGCCGTTCAGTAGCGCAGCGGCTAAATCCGACGCGCTACCTGTTAGACCACCGCTCACCCCGTTAGTGGTAGGGGTTCGTGGGTACGTGTGCATGCGTGGAATGATAATTAGTTTGTGGGAACGTGTGGCCAGAATGAATATCTGGGATGTGAGAGCGGGTTTGCTAGTTTTAGTATATTGATATGTTAGGAAATGGTTTAGGTATTTTGTTTTAATGAATAATTGTAAAGGGTGCATCCAGTGTCCGTCATATTGTAAAGGTTGCACTCAGTGTCCGTCGTATTGCAAAGGGTATGTGGTGGAAAAGGACGTTAAACCCCCAAACACCCACCCACCCACCTGTATTGTAAAGGTTGCACTCAGTGTCCGTTATAGTTGTAAAGGTTGAACTCAGTGTCCGTCGTATTGTATAGGTTGCACTCAGTGTCCGTTATACATGTAATTGTAAAGGTTGAACTCAGTGTCCGTCACATTGTAACGGTTGCACTCAGTGTCGGTCATACCTTGTTCTACCATGGACAAATAAACTGTGCCATAAAAGGAGTGATACGATCTCTGCAGGTATCATGGGCATTCTTACCCGGCATAGACTGAGCAGGGCGATGTTGCCGCTGTAGGTAGCCGTGGCGTGCCCCGCACCGTGGGCCCCAGATAGAACACTACCGAGCCCCTCCATCAGTATACCCCGGGACACGGCGTGTTGAGGTGGCGGGGGCACCTGACAAGAGCGGGCCGCTCCGAGGTAATCGCCCACCGACTCCACCACAGAGGAGAGTACGGCTGCCGTGAACCCCACGAAGGCTGCTACGTTGAACGAGGGCATCCCGAACTGACCTGCGCGGTGGAGAAAAGTCAAACATAGTTTATAGGAACTTGCGGGAAGTATGTTAGTCCGGAAAATGTACGCTCTTTGGAAGAGGACATTCAGAATGCAAATATCCACGGATCCTCCTTCAAAGACACAGAATCATCCCATTATTTAAGCTTTTTTTCGATGAGTCTACCGAACGAGGAGCGATTTACAAAGTGTCAAGAAAGTGCATGTTTCGAACAGATGTTACAGCTGTTGGACGTAATGCGTCTTAGTATGACCATTTTGGCGAGAGGTCAGGTTCGAGTCCCACGCAGGGGGAAAAAATCATTCTCGTATGTGGCACCGTTCATTCGGGGCTTCCTCCCCTTCTGAGAAACACTGAACCAGACGTTTACTTCTCGGTAATAAGAAAGTTTCTTTCAAGCGTCCATTTTGGTGTATAATCTGAACAACCATGTCAGGTGTGTGTGTGTGTGTGTGTGTGTGTGTGTGTGTGTGTGTGTGTGTGTGTGTGTGTGTGTGTGTGTGAGAGAGAGAGAGAGAGAGATTTTTTCTTTCGAGTAATTTTTTTCTTTATTTTGCCATTGGTTTTTTTTTTGTATTTTCCTTTAATCTTGCCATTGTAGTCTTTTGTTTTTGTAGCAACGGCTGATTGAAAAATAATCATTGTTTGGTTAAATCACTTCCGTTGGAAAATAAAGTTCGTTCGTTCGTTCGTTCGTTTGTTCTGCTGTGAGTATGTTCAGCCTACAAAATTTGAAAACAAATACAATTCTAAATTTCGAAACGTAAATTGCTGAGCTGACCCATCGCACCACGTGATTGTAATGTGTTCATGTCCAGTGTGTGACAGAATGCGTGTGACTGGGTTGGGTTTTAGTTGGCGGCGCCACTTCATGAGATTGGGTAACGCGCCTACCCAATACATATTACTTTAATTTCACTTGACAGGAATGTGTTGTCTCAGAAGGATAGCACCCCCGTGACAGGTTAGTACAAATCGTTACAAACTGACTCAAGATTATCTTAGAAACGACGACCTACCCAAGGCGATATTAAAAAAAAAGGTAGGGAAAAAAATCTGAAAGACAGTCAGCTGCATGATGTATAGTATACCCGGATAAGAGATGATGTATAGTATACCCGGATAAGAAATGAGGAACCAGGGAGTCTGGTGGACGATGCTGGCCTTGGCGTCTGTCCTGGCCAGGTAACCCACGTCATCAGGGTCGTCAGTGAACACGCCACACGCCGTCAGCACTGCCGCCCCGCACCACACTATGGCCATTGACAGCAGTACCTAGCCAACAGGTAGATTGCGTGAAGCGTCTGACTTAAACGCCAAAAAGCCAACAAACTCATCTGCAGCAACCGAAAACGTGATTTCTTTTTGTTTTAAAGCAAAACTGGAGGATTCTATCCAGATGCCCTCCACCATCCCAAGGACCTAAGCGCCATCGATCCTATAGGGGCTTGCGCCCTTTTTCCAGCCAAAGGCAGATCTAGCACATACAACACTAATAGACAGACAACTATTTTCAGCCTGAGAACAGGTCACTGTGGCATAAACAACGACCTCAAAACGGTTGATAGGTATTGAACACTTCGCCGAAGGCATCATCTGGTGTTTGAAACAACCTAGCTAGCAGTTCAGCCTCATACAAGAAAACCAGTAGGACATGAGGGTCTCTTAGTAAACTTGGAGTTCGTTAGTTAGTTAATTATTTAGGGCTTAACGCCGCGCAGGCAACAAAGGCTAATTCGCGCTCTAGTGAACTTGGAAACAACGTGAAAGGCGTGTGTTCACTCACCGGTAGGACCTGAAAGATGGGAAGTTTGGCTTTTCTGGCACCACACGCTATCGGGATCTGTACATTCTGTAAGTACAGCGAGAACAGAAGCACCAACGCTGCGCTTCTGCAAGGACACAAGTGAACCAAGAAGGGATCAAAGAGCCGATCACACAAACTCCCGCATTTTCAAACTTCAGCGGTACTAGTGTGATAAGCGGAGAATGTGCGTATCTCGCCGCATGAAAAGTGCAGCTTCTCAATATGCAGTTGATAATAATTCTGTTCAGTACACTCGTGTGTGTGTGTGTGTGTGTGTGTGTGTGTGTGTGTGTGTGTGTGTGTGTGTGTGTGTGTGTGTGTGCGTCTCCAGAGTGCATATTGTTGTCATGGTGCGGTAACCATGACGCGCAATGACGTGAGAGTGTGCGAGAGAATGGCGGACGAGTGAGCGAGTGCATGTGTGCGTGCTTGTGTGTGTCCTACAAATGGATTCAACCCAAGCATCCAGTCGATACCTCTTCAACCTGGTAACTTGCATGTCGTTATTTGTATTCGTTGCCTGCATGGTCAGTGTGAGTGCGTGAGTATGCGTGGATGGTGCGTCTGATTGCACGGGTTGCTCTTCACCGCCTCAACGGCCCTCCACTACATCCTGACAGTAGCGACAAATAATAACCTTGTAGTCACCGGAGAGGCGACCACAACAATGTCCAACCGCTACTCACATGAGAGCCATGGGAGGACACGGTCTGGAGTAGTCGACAGGGACGGAGTACAGCGAGAGCCCGATGAGAGAGATGGTAGGGGCCACAGTGATGGGTCCCACAAACCTCATCAGGGGACCCACAACACCCAGGGCACCCACCACTACCTCTACTGCCGACGCAGCCATCAGACTTCCTGACATCTGGAGGAGGGAAACCAGTATCGCGTTGAGTGAAGATTCTGCCAGATTTAGCCTCCTTGATATTATGGTAATATTATGGTAGTCTTAAGCCGGATCTTAACTGGGCACTGCGGAGCGCCACAGTGCTGTCCACAGTTGTGACACAGTTGTGATTTTGGGGGTTTCCGCCGCTGTGACGTCATCACAGCAACCTGGATTTCAAATAGCCACAACTGTGACTGTGGTTTCCACAACAGATTCTGACTGGCTGTAATACGTCACTCGGCGTGCAAACCGTGCATGGCGGACTCGGACAGTGCATCTTCAATCGGTTTGTCACCGAGCACTGCTGTGTTCAGTTTTGTAGTTAAGAGACACACCGAGCGCAACGACTGTGATGTGCACATGTGTGCTTCGCGCGCTGTGCCCAGTTAAGAGCAGGCTTTACACAATGTCAAAGGAAGGTTGTTTTTATTGAGCTCTGTGAATTTAGTATTTGTCTAGTTTTGGCTTCACAATTCGTATGGGGAGCCGGGGTGGCCGCATGGTAGAGCGTTGGACTTCCAATGCTCGGGTCGTGAGTTCGAATCCCGGCTGGGGCCAAACATTAATTTTGTGCTGGCTTTGTCATCGTTGCCCCGTCTTTGATATCACCCGTATGTGGTGGAAAAGGGCGTTAAACTCCCAAACACCCACCCACCCACTCACCATTCGTATTAGTAACGTCAGTAGAATACGTATGAGTGTTGAAAGACGCAGCGTGTCTATTCTTTTTATTTTTTGGAACAATTTTTAACGTTGTATGTTTTACTCCCCTCCCCCCCCCCCCCCCCCTCCTCCCAGTTGCATATGCCCGGTCCCCACGACGTACGACGAAGTTTAACGTGATGTTGTTCATGCTGATTCATTTACATGCAGATTGGAAGAGAGAGAGAGAGAGAGAGAGAGTTATACCTGCTGCAGTTTCTCCTCCGTAGTAAGCCGTACAACCATTGTCTCGTTTGACGGTGGAGTATCTGAAAGTGAGACGAAGGAAAAACGTTTGCTACGATGTGTGTGTATGTCAATGACAAAAATGTACTCAACGCAAAAGATGAACGTGAACGTGAAAGTTATGCGAGAAAGGCAAGAGAGAGAAATGAGATCCTTAAGCGTTGAACTGTTTATTTTTGGCCAAAACTGCACCCATCGTGCAAGCAATCCTACAAACAGTGCGAAACCAATCAAGCAAACAAAAACATTCTTTGCTGAAAAATCGATTTTGAACGGTGAGCGTTTGACCATGGTATTACAGGCATTGTGTAATACAAAATCAAAATGAAACTGCGTGTTCTTTTATTTCAATTTTAAATTTAAAGGAATTTTAGAGCTTTCCTTTTAATTTTACCTTTGCTTTCACACTGCCAGGTAGGGTCTGCAGACAGGGCCAATAATGGGCTGATGAAAGTGAAGGAAGGTCCTTGAAACACAGGCAGTCTGAAAAAAAAAATTCAAACCTTGTAAAATTGTAAATAATTATGTGATTGTCACAGTCACAGCGACAGTAGTGTCACTGGGACTTTCAATTTACAGATACTAATTATCTCATCCTCTCACTGTACACATTGACACATTACAATCACGTGGTGCGAAGTTTAGCTACTTAAGTTTCAGAATTTAAAATTGCAGTTTAATTTCAAATTTTGTGGGCTGAACATTTCCAAACCAGAGGGGGAGGAAACCGGAGTACCCGGAGAGAACCCCCGACGATCGACCATAATGAACGGTGCCACGTAAGAGAAGGAAAAAATTCTTTGCCCCGACTGGGACTCGAACCCGACCTCCCACATTGGTGACGAAGTCTGTTGACCACCAGACCACCTATCTGTCGTAGGATATCAAACGATGATGCATGCTGCATGCTCTTCACCCGAGCAACCACTCACTCACTCACTCACTCAATCACTCACTCACCTACCTTGACCCAGCCAGTGACTGTAGCACTGTGTTGACCCCACTCATGCAGAGAGCAGTGCTGAACATTTGGGAGCGGACAGGGTGGTCCCGGTGTAGGATCCGGTCCGGTCCCCCCTCTGAAGCAGTCCCCCGGGGGACCAATTCGTGGCAAAAACTGCTCTATAATGGTCCCCCCTTAGACATCCAGCCTCGTTTTCGACTGGTCCCCCTGGGCGATTTTGGTCCCCCCTCGCATCCAAAATAGGCCCCCTCTCGAACTGGTCCCCCTCTTTTCTAATCAATGTAGAGCTATGTCAGTATTTATTTTTAACTTTATTGTTATAGTGTGTGTCAACTCAGTAGAAAACGTGACTCTGGATCTCTCTCACTCTCTCTCTCTCTCTCTCTCTCTCTCTCTCTCTCTCTCTCTCTCTCGCCCCCACACTTTCTCTCCTCCCCCCATCTCTCAAACACACACACACACACACACATTATGCACGCACGCAGGCACGCGTGCACACTCACTCACGCACGCACGCACGCAAACACACACGCAAACACACACACACACACACACACACACACACACACACACACACACACACACCTCTTTCGTTATATGTATAATTATTTTCATTTTTGTACAGAGATGTTATTCAAGATGATCTTGAACTGGGTCAAGGTTACAGTGTCAAATCTAAACTTTTAAAAGTGATTTAACTTCGTAGATTTGCCGTTCTATGTAGCCTATACTTTTGTTTTTTTATTTTCTCTTTTTTTTGTGGGATGAGAAAACGGTCGCCACTAAAAAACAAAAGTATAGGCTACATAGAACGGCAAATCTACGAAGTTAAATCACTTTTAAAAGTTTAGATTTGTTTTCTCTTTTCTTTTCTTTTTTTTTTTTGTGTGGGATGAGAAAACGGTCGCCACGCTTCTTGACACGTCACGTGACTCGTGTCAAACATGCCTATAATTATAAGTACACGACAATTCATTCCGTACTTGGGCCACCGAGGTTGAGATATTTGCTGCAGCCACCCTCTTGGACACGCCCGTGTATGTGTTCACAAGAGAGGCTCCAGGCCGACAACCTAGGTGGCTGAAATACGGGCCAGTTTGGCAATCGGCCCCATTGAAAACAGACAGAGTAATTTATATAATGAATCTTGGACATCACTTTGCTCCTGTTTTTTGTGTCACTCCTTAGACCAGCCTGAGAACTGTTAGTCTTCTGCTGTTTTTGTTGTTTCAAGGGTCATGATTTGAGACACTGGTACTCAGTCTTGACTGTCTACTTGAAGTACGCTGAAAGCCAAAGGTGGCAACTAGTTTTCATGTCATGGACACTTACTTAATTTTGAAGAAATATTTTTTTTCTATGGCGTTGTATAGAAAATATTAGATACTTGGTCTTTGATGTTATTCTCTAAATGCTATTTCCAGTTTAAAAAAAATGACAGGAAATGTGGACAGCAAAAAAGAACCAATGCAAAAAAAACAACTGAAAGAAACAAGAACACAACCAAACAAATATATCTCACACACACAAAAATAACAACAAGCACATAAATCGGAAAAAAAAAGAAAAAAAATGTTCCTATGGCCCTGTGCTTTTGGGGACAATAAAGTTTTGTAACAATAAAGTTAAAAATAAATACTGACATAGCTCTACATTGGTTAGAAAAGAGGGGGACCAGTTCGAGAGGGGGCCTATTTTGGATGCGAGGGGGGACCAAAATCGCCCAGGGGGACCAGTCGAAAACGAGGCTGGATGTCTAAGGGGGGGACCATTATAGAGCAGTTTTTGCCACGAATTGGTCCCCCGGGGGACTACTTCAGAGGGGGGACCGGACCGGATGCTACACCGGTCAGCGCACAGAACGTTTCCGATAATCGCGGACAAGGTCGCCGTGGAGGCGAAACAGATCATTAGGTGCTGAAAAGGAATGATAAATAAGTATGACTAATATTGTTTGACATGAAATTTTGCTCTCTCTCTCTCTCTCTCTCTCTCTCTCTCTCTCTCTCTCTCGCGCGGCGCCGGGTTAGCTGAATAGTAGAGAGCTGGATTCTCAATGCTCGGGTCTTGAGTACGAATCCCGGTTGGGGCCAAATATTTGTGCTGGCCTTTTCCTCGTCGCCCCGTCTTTGATATCTCCCTTGCGTGGTTGACAAGGACGTTAAACTCCCAAACACCCACCAACCGCACCCTCTCTCTCTCTTTCTCTCTCTATGTCACACACACACACACACACACACACACACACACACACACACACACACACACACACACACACACACACACACACACACACACACACACACACACACACACACACACACACGCACACTATTGTTTGTGTTACCTGCATAGCAACAAATAAAGTCACGTGTATGGGTGGCGATTCGGATATCTTGTACGTCAGGCTGCTTCCCGTTGCCTGTTCAAAGTCGACATTCAGTTCCGTAGACTCGTCATCTGTCTCTTCCATGGCCTAGGAAATAAACAACAGCAACAGAATATCAGCTGTGGGGCGGTCGGTGGTCTAGTAGTTAAGCCAAGAAAGAAAGATTTGCCAAGAAAGATTTTATTTCCGGCTTTGAGCCCAAGGGGCTTTTAAAGCCATGATACACCCCCCCACACCCCCCACACACACACACACACATACACACACACACACACACACACACACACACACACACACACACACACACACACACACACACACACACACACACACACACACACACACACACACACACACAAGTGCGCCTGTGTCAATGTGTAAGTATATTAGTATCAACATCGCCCTCACTATACATTTCTCACACATACGTCATAAACATCACCCTCATAACAGCAACACAAACTTCGTCTCTGATGCAAGATTTGAGGTTCGAGTCCCACTCGGGACAAAGAAAATTTTCCTTCTCGTATGCGGCTCCGTTCATTCGGGCCGTTCGTCGTGGGTTCTCTGCGGGTACTCCGGCTTCCTCCCCCTCCGCTTTTGGCATGTTCATCCCACAAAATTTGAAAATAAATGCAATTCTAAATTCCGAAACTTAAATAGCTGAGATGACCCTTTGCACGAAGTGGTTGTAATGTGTTCATGTCCAATGTGAGAATGCGTGTGATTCACGTGAGCGTGCGTGTTGGGTTCAGTTCGCGGCGCTTTTGGATGATTCATGAAATTGGGTAAAGCGCCTCTATGATACTTAATATCATTGTTATTATTATTATGTTCACATAATTACATTGATTGCATAGGCTGCCTGAACACTACGTGCTCTGCTAAACTATGCAGTGAATGTTTGTTCTCATCTGCGCTTTAAATTAATGCATATCTCTTTTGCGGGCGGACGCACGCAGATTTCACAGACATGTGATAGAATGCACTTTGATTATAAGTAATTTTTGGTTCCTTACGGCACTCAGACGTGTGCATAAAAGTCTGCACGATTTCACGACATTCCTGAAACGAATGTGTTCTGTGCACACAGTGCGCTTGTGCACGGAAATTCTGTTAGTTATGATTATGGTTGTCAGCGCTGAAGTAATGAACATTAAAACACTTAACTGTCAAAAGGCTTGGCGGGAAAAGGTAAGTTTTCATGTTTGATTTAAACTGAGACATTGTGGAAAGAGAACGGAGTACGAGTAAGACTGGCAGCGAGTTCCATATACACTTCGAGGCTAGAACCCTCCAACCTCCTCCCCCCCCCCCACACACACACACACTCACCCCCTCCCGCCCTCACCCCCTCCCCTTCCCCTCCACCTCCAACCAGTCTAGGCGTCCTTGATGCAAAGAAATGAGAAGGGGATGAGAAGGAAGAATGTCACGACCCCCCCCCCCCCCACACACACACACACACCCTAAATAAATAAATAAATAAATAAATAAATAAATAAATAAAATTGATAAAAATAAATAAATGAAATTTTAAAAAATGGCGCACAGAAGACATCGAACAAGCTCACACGGTCGTTCAGTACTGAACGAAATATACATACATGAAATTAGTAACCGAAGAGAAAATATAACTTACCTCCTTTTTCGAACACATTTTTTTTTTTAATCCAAGTTGTAAATTATTCGATATTGTGTAGTGACACACTTAGAGAATTAGACCTGGATGCTGTTCAGGTATCTGTCTAAAATGCAGGCTGTTGATTATGAGGGAGTCCAAATGCCTACGTTGTCTCACGTGTTTGACCACATGACCCCATAAATGTCGTACCGTAAAGTTTCAAAGTTTTGAAGTTCATAAACGCAGATAAGTGATATAATTAACTTTGTATAAATTTTTGAGATTCCCCATCTTTTACAAAAAAAAGTCTGTATTGGACGTTTGATTTAAACAAGTTTATTGCGATACGGAACTTGATATAACTGAACAATTAATGAGTATGAACAAGCAAACATTACATTAATGCTCAGAGCGAAACAAACACAATGTAGCGGTATTGCAATGGTAGACTAAATTAATCCTAAAATCTGATACATTAACACTAAAGGGGGGGGGGGGGGGAGAGAGTGAGAGAGAGAGAGAGAGACAATCACAATCACAATCACAATCACAATCCTTTATTTTCCAACGGTAGAAGAGTTTGGTCAAAAGGCCAGTTTGCAACCTTGCCGTTGCTAGACTACAGTACGAGAGTAAAAGTAAGCTAAGAATTATACATATCATCGACATTAAAACTGAAATACAAGAAGGCGGCGAATAAGCATAATAGCTAAAACAGATGACAAAGATAACCAAGGAACAGAATTGATTAAATGCAAACTAACATGATTATGTAAATATGTACATGTTGGGTGTTAATAAATAGAGAGAGAGAGAGAGAGAGAGAGAGAGAGAGAGAGAGAGAGAGAGAGAGAGAGAGAGAGAGAGGTTCAGTGTGAAAAAAAAAAATCTCCGCTGGGCTGCGCTAGACGCTGTTCAGGGAGTATTACGTGGCCAAAGAAGTGCTGCACGAGTTATGAAATCCTGAACTTTACTAAAATAGTGCAGTTTTCTTGCGTACATAGACGCCTATTACCGTGAAGGTGTATGTTTGTCAGAGTGTTGTGGAGATAGTGTATGGGCGTGTATGAGTTGGGCGTTCAATGAAAATCATACAGCACTTGCATACGGGTATAGATGACCACGACTGGAGGAAAAAATGGTTGGAATCTGCCATAAATCGGCTGCGCCAAACGCAAGCAATGGAACAGAAGACAAAAGAGAGTCAGAAAGAAAACCAAACAAAATCAGAAAGAAAGAAAGAAAGAAAGAAAAGAGGAGAAAGATGCTTTGGAAATGTTCAGCCCACACAATGAAAAAATAAATGCAATCCTAAAATACCGAAGCTTAAACTGCTGAGCTGGCCCTTCGCACCACGTGATTGTGATGTGTACATGTCCAGTGTGTTAGAGAATGCGTGTGATTCGATCACGTGAGCGTACGTGTTGGGTTTTGCTCGCGGCGCTTTGAGCGAAATATTTGGGATAAAACGCCTATATTAATGCGCTTACCATCATCATCATCATCATCATCATCGTCGTCGTCATCGTCGTCGTCATCATTATCATCATAAAGAAAGGATAGAAACAATTACACGTATATGGCAAGCAAGCAAGCAAGCAAGCAAACAAACAAACATTCACTCAACCCAGACTGATTTTCATACGAAGAGTGACCGTTGAAGTGAAACACCACATGCTACGAGGGAAGAGTACAACCTTTCTCTTGCATGCAAAAGCAATGTGTTTAATTCCTTGAGCCAAAGTAAACTCCCAAGCATCCACCCACCCGCTTGAGCCAAAGTAAACTCCCAAACATCCACCCACCCGCTTGAGCCAAAGTAAGCTCCCAAACATCCACCCACCCGCTTGAGCCAAAGTAAGCTCCCAAACATCCACCCACCCGCTTGAGCCAAAGTAAGCTCCCAAACATCCACCCACCCGCTTGAGCCAAAGTAAGCTCCCAAACATCCACCCACCCGCTTGAGCCAAAGTAAGCTCCCAAACATCCACCCACCCGCTTGAGCCAAAGTAAACTCCCAAACATCCACCCACCCGCTTGAGCCAAAGTAAACTCCCAAACATCCACCCACCCGCTTGAGCCAAAGTAAACTCCCAAACATCCACCCACCCGCTTGGGCCAAAGTAAACTCCCAAACATCCACCCACCCGCTTGGGCCAAAGTAAACTCCCAAACATCCACCCACCCGCTTGAGCCAAAGTAAACTCCCAAACATCCACCCACCCGCTTGAGCCAAAGTAAACTCCCAAACATCCACCCACCCGCTTGAGCCAAAGTAAACTCCCAAACATCCACCCACCCGCTTGAGCCAAAGTAAACTCCCAAACATCCACCCACCCGCTTGAGCCAAAGTAAGCTCCCAAACATCCACCCACCCGCTTGAGCCAAAGTAAGCTCCCAAACATCCACCCACCCGCTTGAGCCAAAGTAAGCTCCCAAACATCCACCCACCCGCTTGAGCCAAAGTAAACTCCCAAACATCCACCCACCCGCTTGAGCCAAAGTAAACTCCCAAACATCCACCCACCCGCTTGAGCCAAAGTAAACTCCCAAACATCCACCCACCCGCTTGAGCCAAAGTAAACTCCCAAACATCCACCCACCCGCTTGAGCCAAAGTAAACTCCCAAACATCCACCCACCCGCTTGAGCCAAAGTAAACTCCCAAACATCCACCCACCCGCTTGAGCCAAAGTAAACTCCCAAACATCCACCCACCCGCTTGAGCCAAAGTAAGCTCCCAAACATCCACCCACCCGCTTGAGCCAAAGTAAACTCCCAAACATCCACCCACCCGCTTGAGCCAAAGTAAACTCCCAAGCATCCACCCACCCGCTTGAGCCAAAGTAAACTCCCAAACATCCACCCACCCGCTTGAGCCAAAGTAAACTCCCAAACATCCACCCACCCGCTTGAGCCAAAGTAAGCTCCCAAACATCCACCCACCCGCTTGAGCCAAAGTAAACTCCCAAACATCCACCCACCCGCTTGAGCCAAAGTAAACTCCCAAACATCCACCCACCCGCTTGAGCCAAAGTAAGCTCCCAAACATCCACCCACCCGCTTGAGCCAAAGTAAACTCCCAAACATCCACCCACCCGCTTGAGCCAAAGTAAACTCCCAAACATCCACCCACCCGCTTGGGCCAAAGCACTAACGTTTACGGTACGAAACGGCTTGCATGCCTGTAGTTACGTTGAGAAGGCGTGTTGTGGGTTGAGAAGCAATGAGTGGTGATAACAGAGACAAATACTGCAGATAATGTGACAGTGAGGTAGTCTGTGTGTGTGTGTGAGATGTGCCCCCCCCCCCCCCCCGAAATCATAGTCAATATTTGGTACGAGTATTTAAAGACCCACAGTTTACAATTTTCCAGGGCCCGTATGCAATAGTCGAGGTTAGGGCTTTTAGCCCTTGGTTAGAGTCTAACCTCGAACTAAACTAGCTCTAGGGTTAAATTTTCTGTTTTTTTTTTTTTTTTTTTTGTTTCAAATCAAGAAGCGGGCCCATTCCAGCAAGGTGCCTAAGCCGTTATAGAAGGATTTTTTCTTCCTTTCTTCGCTTCCTTTTTAAGTTGTTTCTCTATAGAGAAACAACTTTATGAGACGGGGCAGATTTTGCTACGCGCAGCAGCAAGTTTCAGTGATACAAAACAAGACTGTGACGTTTCTCCACACAATACTTACTTTCACGCACACAGTGACGTAACGAAATCTGCGTCATAGACACCTTACGTGCACACTTTGCTGCTGCGTTCTTTTTGGCGCGAATGACGTGTGTGTGTGTGTGTGTGTGTGTGTGTGTGTGGACGGATGTAATGATGGCTATCTCCTAAACCACCTCGTTGGAGGCCTTTTTTACTTTGAGATAAAATGGGAATTCACCTTCTCCAGACCTATTTTTCACGATTTTTAGCCTACTGCATTTTCAAAAGAGTTATCGCCGATTTTTCAAAATCGGTCATGTTACGATTTTTTTTCGAAAAAAATGTTCAAATGGCTTCATTTTCTGAAATTGGGAAGATCATCCAATTATACTGCCTGTTTTCGTAGCACAGCTATGTAGCTCTGACAGGTTTTGTGTAAGAAAAATATTTCCGAGGTAGGGGTGGTTTGCATATAAGGCCAAATATCTGTGAAAAGACTCCTTTAAATTACTCATCATTCCGGTATTTTTGTCACTTGTACCAACTGCACATATGACATGAACTGCTGCACTATTATAGCTTTAGTATTAAGAATAACAGAGCTTTTAGATAAACACATTTTTCACGTTTCTGCGAGAAGCGCCAGTCAAAAAAGTTCCAATACTGCAATTTCGTAAGTACAAACCAAGGCACTTAAGCCCACGTTTCATCAGCTCTCTAGATCTTCCAGATTTTATGTCAAAATTAATTCAGTCATGGAAGTCACAAAAGCAACAAGGAAATCACAAGATAATATATGTAGAAGTATCATCTGTCAGACGAGCAGCGTGAGGCTGACGTCAAATCTTTGGTTCACAGACAAAATCTGCAAGTATCGCCACTGCTTCCGACATTTCATCAGCCCTCTAGATCTTCCAGATTTCATGTGAAAAATAATTCAGTCGGAGAAGTCACAAAGCCAAAAGGGAAATCACAAGACATGAACAAGCATCCCACTCTCTGGGGCACAGAGTCTTTCAGTGGAAAGTACCTCTGTGCACAGTGGGGAAATGGCGCTCACTGCGCTACCGTGACGGGCCTAAATTGTCTCGGTGCTCTCAAACACAAGGTCGCGCACTATGTCATCCTTGACCAGCTTTGAACCCAGAGGGATCCTCAATGGCGCAAGTGATGGCAGGCTGTCTTCAGAGTGAAAGTAGGCGTGTTTCTGAATCAGAGACATTCATAACATGTCTCTGTCTGAATGGACAGATCTATTATTACATTCAGTCTTAGAGCACGGGTGTGTATGCTTTTGTAATCGTCTCTTATTCCACCACAAGGCAGGTACGTGATCGTCTGCACCGTGCAATAATATTTGCCTGTAGAGTGCAACACCCTTGCCTGTCAGAGTGCAACCCCCTTGCCGTTTACTCACATCCTGTTGGATCAGTGTACCACGTAAACAGTGCCATCAAAGCGCAACAATAATTGTCCGCTGGGAAATATTTTGCCCAAACGAAAAGTGGTCGGATATTCAAGACTTCGTTTCAAATCGAATCATATGACACACAAGTCTCTGCTTTTCTAAAAAGAATTCGCCATTTTTGAAAATGGCGCTGGGTGTAAGCAGTCACATTTTCACGCCCCGCCGAAAAGGGACTGCACTCTGGAGTCTACAAGCATCCTCAGACGATCTCAGTGCTAGAGGCTGACGTCGAAAGTTTACTTCACGGAATTGACGTCATCTCTCTCTCTCTCTGTATGACGACCTGCCTGAGGCTGACGTCAAATGTTTAGATCACAGAACTGACGTCTCTCTCTCTCTCTCTCTCTGGGGAGCCAGGGTGGCCGAATGGTAGAGCGTTGGACTTTCAATGCTTGGGCCGAGAGTTCGAATCCTGGCCGCTGGGGCCAAATATTTGTGCTGGCCTTTTTCTCGTTGCCCCGTCTTTGATATCACCCTTATGTGGGGGAAAAGGACGTTAAACTCCTAAACACCCACCCACCCACCCTTTCTCTCTCTGCCTCTCTCTCTCTCCCTCCCTTCTTCTCTTATGTGGTGGAAAAGGACGTTAAACTCCCAAACACCCACCCACCCACTCCCTTCTTCTCCCACCCGGCCCCACCCCCAGTCACGTGGCTAATCGGTCGAGGTCGTAGAGGATCTAGTGTCATTGGTAGAACTTGGAGAGGGGAGAACCGGCAACAATAACAACAAAGACAAAATAAAATGAAGTTTGGAGAAACAACTTTGTAGGACGGGGCCGTTCCTCCTTTTTTTTAATTTAATTTTGCTTTTGGGTTTCTTTTGTCCTAGTCTGGGTAATAGCACCTTTAACAGGTCAAAAGTTGGCAAGGAAGAGCACGCCCTCTGCCAGCAGATAAGGAAGATAACAATGCTTATTGGACGTTACATAAATCAGGTTTCGGAGTGGAAGGTCTCGACAGTACAAGACAGTGCACACTTTGTCAACCTGCACAGGTTTAAAGGTTAAATATATTTATTATGTATCGGCACGTTGTAACAGAAACAGGTACTCGCGCTGGTCTCTTGAAGGGGCAAAATAGGGTTTATTTACGTCATTATCTGCGCGTGTAGCGGCATCTTGTATTTGGTAGTCGTAGTTGGGAGACACTGACTAACGTGAATTATGGTTTAAAATTTTAATGTAAGTTAAAGGGGCACAACTTTTTTTAAGGTCACACGTCGTCCTGGGCTGCTAGCAATGACAAATTCATGACACCATTTGTGCTAATAATAATAATACGGATTTTTATAGCGCCTAATCTCCGAAGCCGGGGCTCTAGGCGCTTTACAAATGTATACAAAAGGTGATAAATAAACACATGAATAACATATAAATAATCAAGTAAATAAATACGAATAGAAGCGTAGATATATACGTACATACATTACATACATATAGTCATACATACATACAGTCAGACATACATACAAGCACTGACACCTACATACATACCAACATCCAATACACACCTACATACATATACACTGCACAAACAACGGGTTTGTGTTGGTAACGGGCTGAAGGATTTTCTGAAGGCTCGAAATGGGAACAGAGTTGCACAGCCACTTTTGCCCCCCCCCCCCCCCCCCGCCCCCCCCCCCCCAAAAAAAAAAAAAAAAAAAAACAACCAACCAAACAATCCCACAGATTGGGAGTTGGGGGCGGGGAGTACTTTCAAGCCCCCCCCCCCCCCACGCCCACGCCACCTCCCTACGCCCCCATGTACAGAGAAAGGCATACCATCATTTGGGTAAAAGCAAATCTGGTCACTGCGAAAGCTGCGGAACTGACGATCCATTTCCGAACAAATATTGTTAAAATTGCTTTGGAGTTACTTTAAGGTACACTCCTACTGTTAAAACCAAATGACGCCAAGGTCACATAATTCCATGTATCACTGCGTAAAACGGATAGGACAAAGTGAAAGGGTCCATTTTGGACCCTCAGTTTTATTTTCTTTGTGGGGAACCCTATGACTCCCAATGAATTGTTTGGCTTGTTTCGTCGGTAATATGGCATTGAAACGCCAAGCCAATATGTAACGCTGGTTTGATTATCTGCTACTAGCAGAGTACCCGGCTTCGCTCGGATATACATGTATACCAGTTTACTTGTTGTTACTTGTGTCAATCCACTTTAATGCTGTCGATCTCATATTTCAAACACTATCTGTGGCAAAACTAAATTCAGAATTAATTTCATCAAACTTGATAGACTTTATTTTTGTTTCTTTATCATATGTTCTCCCCCAAGTGTCCCTCTAGGCTCATGGCAAATTTGGTGGCAGTCGGCTAACTCGTTTGAACGCCAACCCCTGACACACACACACACACACACACACACACACACACACACACACACACACACACACACACACACACACACACACACACACACACACACACACAGACGCTAGCCGCTTATTATATAGATGTGCGTGCGCTATCGTTACAACCACATAGATTGTGTTCGAGAAAGAGATCCGGAGCAAAATTTCGAGGGTTTTCTGCCAGAAGGTACTATCGATGCAGATAGACAGACGGGAGATGGTACGTTCTGGTAAGGAACCCTCGAAATGGGGCGATGCTTACTACAGAGGCCAGGTCCCAGATCTAGTTCTGATAAGGTAGGTCGGGGTCACATGTAATTTGACTCAAAAATTTCTCAGTCCGTTTTAACAGCAGGAACACGGTGAGTTGTAACACAGTAGTTGCTGTTACTTTGTATTACTTTCTGCGTACATTTCTTTAGCATTCTGAGGAATAATGTTCGTGAAACTTTACCAGTTTTGTTTATTCGTTCTTATATGGACACATGTCTTGCTGGTTTAGGACTGAACTACAGGTCATCCATTATGTTCGGTTCTAAGTCGGAGTGATGGTATCAAAGTATTTCAGTCTACAGTTCAGCCCGTAAAATCACGTGCTCTCTGGTGCAAAGCACGGGTTTGGGACATCACGCAAGCTACCTCATGTTTGAGGTGGAGTTTCGGGCTGAACTTCAGACTGAACTTAGCGAAAAATGTGTAAGGGGCTAAACACAGTGCTGAGCCTGCACCATGTGTAGACAATTATCTGTTTCAAAGTTAAGTGATATTAACACAGCCACGAAGACCTATACACTTTTTTTTTTCCATTTGCCTTGTTGCACGTGTCACGCTGTCAAAGGCCGTTGAAGATTACACACAAACTTTTCATGCTGTGTCCCCCCCCCCCCTTCTTTTACAGACGTAAAAACAGATGATTACTCTTTAGTCCACACGGACCTAGCACAAAATGGCCTCAACGGTTAAGCTAAATTGGAAACAATGGGAAATGGGAACACACACCATTTTGGAAGGATACAAGTGATTGCCAGATCTATTCAATCGTGTCCAGATGAAGCTCAGTGCAGTTGCCTGGTTCCTCCTTCTGGTGGAACCTGTCCTCGGGAGGTGGAACCCCCATGTCGGAACCACCTTCCAGATTCAGTACTCCCAGAGCACGACTGACCTGAGTGTCCATGCAGACGCCTTTGACCTCGACCTTGACGACCCGAAGTTATCCAGCTATATTCACACACTGCACAGGCAAGATACGGGTCTTTTCTTGAATTCTTTCAGGACGCCGTTTATATAGGATGGCAGTAGAGTTTGGTTTTTATAATGCGAGTATGCACGAAGTTCTGCTGGTGAAGAAAGGAGGCACACGAGATTACATAGGATTCACTTAGGATTGTCAGTTCGTCCATGACGCTTGTAGTCCGAACCCCACCACCCGACTATATTTTAACACTCGTTAAAAAGAACAAACCACAGCATACACCAGTAGGAGCCACTTCAAGCCACTGTTACGCAAGGCGTGGGTCTTCCCTGCTAAGCCGGAGACCGCTGCAGATTGCATAATAGTGGCTCGAAATGGCTCCCGGTTAACTGAAGATTTTATGTAAAATTGCGAGTTTTGACTCTAAGAGTTATTTTTAAAAAAAATTCCGTGCCTCACTCCTTTGTATAACCCCCCCCCCCACCCCCCCACCCCCCCTAATCTCTCTCTCTCTCTCTCTGTGCCAGTAATGGTGAGTCACTACAGGATATCTTTCCATGCCTCGCTCCTTTGTATACCCCCCCCCCCCAAATCTGTGTGTGTGTGTGTGTGTGTGTGTGTGTGTGTGTGTGTGTGTGTGTGTGTGTGTGTGTGTGTGTGTGTGTGTGTGTGTGTGTGTGTTTCATTTGTGTGTTCGTTCTGGTTGATTTTTGCTTCTGTTTTTAGCCAAGGGAAACACGTGATTTGTTATTTTTCTGCTGGCACGTGGGAGAACTACCGCGATGACGTAGCGGGTACACAACATGACCTGGGCAACACTCTGGAAGACTGGCCGGACGAGCGCTGGTGGGACATTAGAGGTAGAGTTGAAGACATTTTCCTTTTTCCCGCATTTGTAAGCTTGACATGAGAAAACTTTTTTTTTTTTTTTTTTTTTTTGGGGGGGGGGGGGGGGATGCTTGTGGGTGGTCAGTCCCCTGCGTCAGAAATCTTCAAACTTAGTAGAGCTCCAAATGCAATACAATGACGTTTGGTGGCCGACAGAACGAAGTTAACTTCAAGGGCGTGAAGCTCATGTAGTCAGTGCGTGGCAGACGCTGCGTGTTTCGGCTTGTTTGCTCAATGGCATCCTGCCTGAAAATGTAACTGTGGATTCGTCCAAGCGGTTCGATGTTAGACACCACAAAAACAGCTCAGAATGGTGTGTGACTGAACCTGGAAGGGTCGTACAGCTGGCCTGTACTGCCTTTCGTAGAAAATGTTTTTAAATCTTCATGATTTTTAATACTCATGTATCGGTCTCCGCAGTTTTCGTGGTGTCTAGCATCAAACCACTTAGACGCCTGCACGGTGACAGCATCTCAAAGCGAACAGAATGACCCGGCTAACACACAGAGCGAGAGTGTTGTAGCAACACTACCCGTTGAGTCGTAAAATTTGAATGTTCGATCGCTCGTAAACAACACTGTATCGCACTAAGAGCTCTACAAATCATCAAGATAAAGTACTGTATGGCAGTAAGAGCTGTACTAATCGTCAAGATAGAGTATTTTGACCCTACAGGCACACTCACAAGAGAAACTGTTCCCAAAAAATCTAGTAAGTTGGTTAAGTAAACACACTAAGAAATCTCGCGTTTAACTTCTCTTCTGACAAGAAACATCAAGTTAAAAAATACAGTGAACTACTATCAAATCATTGAAATGGTGAGTCACTACAGGATTTTAATCTTCTCCCAGCAAGCTCTGTTCGTCACGTGATCACCAAGCGACTGGACCGGGCTAAATCCATGGGGTGTGACGCGGTAGATCCGGACAATGTGGATGGCTATACACCGGAAAACCGTAGCGGACTGGGCTTGACTAAGTCGGACACCATCAGCTTCTTGACGTGGATGTCGGACCGTAAGTCTGTGTATGTGTGTGAGTGTGGGCCGAGGTATTGGGGGAAATCGCTGGCTTACTGGTAAAGCCCCCTTTCCATGACCGACGTACGTCGCCCGACAATCGGCCAACTTCGCGTCCCAGCTGAAAATCGTCCATGGAAAAGAAGTTGGCAGACATCAGCCGACGCGTCGGTGAGAGCAGAGCGGCGCTCTGCTCTGGGCGAGTCGGTGACCTTGTCGGCGGAAATCCAAGCGATCTGATTGGCCGCTAGCATAGGAATGCGGCCTTGATCCGGAAACCGGAAACTTTGAAGATGGCGGCTAGCAGTGTTCAGCCTCAACTTTCGGCGGCTAAAGTCATCGAAATAATCGATTTGATTCACGACCGGCCATACTTATGGGAGCGAGTCGGCGAGCGCGCGTTTCCATGGCAGATTTTAGTTGCCCGACAATCGGCCGATGTCTGTCGACGTATGTCGGTCATGGAAAAGGGGCTTAAGAATGAACTCCTGCCACATGTGCTAGAGGTCAGGGGTTCGAGTCTCGCTTGGGGGCCACTGGTTGTTCAATTTCTAGTTCCGTGGCACCGTTCAGTCGGGTCGGTCGTCGGGACTGCTCGTGAGTTGGAATCCTGGCTGGGGCCAAATATTTGTGCTGGCCTTTTTCTCGTTGCCCCGTCTTTGATATTACCCATACGTAGTGGAAAAGGACGTTAAACTCCCAAACAACCACCCACCCACCCCTCCCAAGTCCACAGGTTTGTCGGTATTTTACAAGACTTACGTTGCGTCCTGTTAAAAAAAAAAAAAAAAAAAAAAGCCAGCGACAGTGTTTTCGGAGTTGAAACTCATTACTTTCGACCACCGTATCTCTTGTGTGTGTAATGGTTGTGGCACTTGCCAGTGTACATGTGGCGAAACTGGGAGGCGCGTCGGCAGTTTGAAGTGTAACGCTCTGGAAATGGTGTCACGGGGATGAGCGGTGTTCCAATAGGCAGCGCGTCGGACTGACTGTCTGCGCTACTGAACGGCTTTCACCGTTGTCACGACGAAGCGAGGGGTCGAGCCCGGGTCGAGTTTGTCATAATCATGTGATACTGGTTTTTCCTTGCTACCGGGCTGCTCATCGGGGGTTTGTCTCAGGGTTATCCAGCCCCCCCCCCCCCCCCCCAGCAAAATTGAACAAAACAACAAGAACAAAAACAGATAGGTATTGGGTGGCGCTTCTCCGCGGCGACGCGCTTTCCCTGGGGGGAAATTTCCCGAAAGAACAAGGTGATATTTAAAAGCATTGTCTCTTTTCCAGACTTCCTGCATCGCGCCAGATTTTACACAGCGCATGAAGTGAGGCTGGTGACCAGATCGCCAAAACTATTCAACAGTGATATTAATTATTGAAGCCAAAATAAATTCCGATATATTCTTTTAATTTTTCAATGACGCACGTTTTCTTTTCTCAAAAGAGGCCCATTCAAGGGGCATGTCGATCGGCCTGAAGAACGCCATTGGGTTGATACCCTCAGTGGAATCCCACTTTGACTTTGCTGTCAACGAGCAGTGCCTGAAATACAACGAGTGTGACGCCTACCAGCGCTTCCTGGACCACAACAAGGTTAGACCCATTCTCTTCTAAATCACACTTACTCTGTTGTTATTGTCGTTGTTGTTGTTTTGTGTGTGTGTGTGTGTGTGTGTGTGTGTGTGTGTGTGTGTGTGTGTGTGTGTGTGTGTGTGTGTGTGTGTGTGTGTGTGTGATGTTTTGAGGGGTTAGCTTTAAAATAAGCCAGAACCCTGTTTGGGTAACATGCCTTTTTTTACTGAATGACGATTTTCAGACGAACAGACCTTTACCCTGAAGTCAGGTTTGAGAATGTAGGAATGATCATTTATATGAATACTCAGTTATCATCATCATCATCATCACCATCACCACCACCAATATTATTATTATTATTATCATCATCGTCATCATCATCACCATTATTATAAGAAAGGATATTTATGTCCATTTCCATGTGGGGGAGCCGGGGTGGCCGAATGGTAGAGCGTTGGACCTTCAATGGACCTTCGGGTCGTGAGTTCGAATTCCGGCTGGGGCCAGATATTTGTGCTGGCCCTTTTTCTCGCTGCCCCGTCTTTGATATCACCCTTATGTGGTGGAAAACTCCCAAACACCCACCCCACCGACCCGCATATTAATTTTTGTTTGTATGAGTGCGGGAGAATTTTACGCTATATTAGTACAATTCATTATCATCATCATCATTACTTATTATAAAGGATATTTATGTCCATTTTCCATGTCCGTTTACCTGACTGGCGTCGTATCGTTTGCAGGCGGTGTTTCACATTGAGTACACGACCTCCCAAAGCAGATGTGACGACCAGGACCGTCTGGACGGCATGACAACCGTTCTCAAGCACACCAACCTGAACAACTGGCGTATTGAATGCCACATTAATCTTGTCGGGTAGATCACGGTTCGGAAGGACTACGCGCAGTAGGTCAACTGTTACGCGGCAGTCCATCGGTGGATGAACCCCGCAGTTGTATTCAAGAATTAAACGATCGCTGTGCTTATAAGGTGGGTTTGTTGCTAAAATGCTTTCATAAGATAAAACGATTTTGTTTTCTTTTACGGTTGTTACGGGTGGGCTCAGTGTGAACTGGCGTAAGGACACAAATTGAGCGTGGGGTCATGTTTGGTGTTTATTCGAGGTACCCTGTTTGGGGAGTGTGCAAGCCTGTAGTGATTTTTGCTGTCATGAAAAGCGTGATTTTCGAGATTTTTGTGTTATGTAGGTCAAGGTGCCAGGCGGTCACAAAAAGAGGCAAGCGGCGGACCAACCCCAAGGCCATGTTTGCAAATAATTATTTTCGGCCTCTTTATGACAATGTTCTGACGCTTAGAATACAAATGAAACAGCTCTAGCTTATGTATGGTGAAAGAGCCCCCTCCCTCCCTTCCTCCCCATCCCCCCCCCCCCTCCACCCTGATGACGATCATAATCTGTAATTGTAACAGAAGGCAACGGTCATATCCGACAAACAATACCGTGCATTTCACGATCTTTGCCGGCTCCCGATCACCCTACAATCACCCCCCCCCCACCCCCCACCAGCCCCCCTCCCTTTAATCCTTTAACCCAACCAGCATCGCATGCCTTGTGTTCAATGCAGCGTAACTGAAATTACCTAACACGGGTGATAATCGGCACAACCAGGTAAAGTGGGCAGTGAGGACTATGGGGCCAAGACAGATGCAACTGACTATAGTTCAAAAGGAACTGACCGGTTGTCCGCTTTATGCCATTTGTAGATTACCTTTATTTCAAGTGTTATTTAAAGTGTACCTATAATTTGACCTGGTTCAGTTATGCTGCTTGTTTCGTTTACTTTTAAAACATGTAATTGTTAAGAAAAAGCTTGCATGATTGTGCTTAGCAATGGAAAGCAGCTTTGGGAGTTTTCAACATTGTTTGTTTGTTTATTTGTTTGTTTGTTTTAGTTGGTTGGTTGGTTTCATTTGTTCCTTTAAACAAAGTTGACGTCAATTTTGACGTCACGGGATTTCGAGGGGCGACGCGGCAAGGGGGTGGGGTGGAGAGAGGATAGAAGATAGAAACAGAACGTTATTAACCCAAATCAAACCTGGGGGGTAATTTTATTGAAAGAAACTAGAAAGGAAAGTTAACAGCCTGATGTAGTTGTAACAGTTTGCTGTTTGTTTCGCGTCTCTTCTCCCACACACTGTAAGCCGGACATTGCCTCAGAGACATCTTAAGATTTACTACCTATGCTGTGGCGTGATGGAGGTAGAACAGGAAACAGCAACTGACAGCCTTTATTTTTTACAGAACAGTTTTGTCAGCCAGGGAAAAAAAACCACTGCTGACCTACTTGTACACGGAGTCTGACACTTAGTGTGCATCTGTCATGTGCTCATGACAGTGTTTTATTTCGGTGTATGTTGCCCCCCCTCCCCCCCCCCCCCCCCCCCCCCCCGGCCCTCTTCCCCCTCGCCCCTTGAGCAGACGTGGACTAGGAGGTATGGTGTACTAAAGTTCGGACACGTATTTTTGTTGTTGTTGTTGTTGTTGTTGTTTTTTTGGTAAGTCATCCTTACTTGAACTCCACCGGAAATGTGTCTATACACACACACACACACACACACACACACACACACACACACACACACACACACACACACACACACACACACACACACGGCACGCACGAATTCCTTCTCCTGGTAAGTGAGTGTTACCCAAAGGACAGTTTTCAAACTTGAGCCGAGTCGTTTATTTATAGCAGATGGGCGGACTACAGGAATTCAGCTGGCGAAGCTTGCAATGATCACTGAACAGAACTCAGCAGCCGAAACACAAATTTTCCGCCTTGGGGTAGTGTTGTTGTGTACCTGTGCTCTCAACACGTGCAAAAACATTCGTCTGCAAGCAGTCGCGCCTGTTTTAGTCAACAACAACAGGAGAAAAAAACACGTTGATGAAATATACAGTATATTTGCTGCAGCAGCACTCACAGTAGAAAGGTGACATACAGCAAACATTATTTGAAGTGACAGAGACCTATAAGCACTAAGCCGCAGCTTAAAGATCTAAGCTCCCAACAAAAAGCTTTCCGAAGCGTGAAAAAATTTTGCAGAGTCGACCGTCCAAGCACAGTCAACTCTGTCACAGTTGCAGAGTTTTCAGCGCTTCGGGGACCCTTATAAAACCAGAGCACGAGTTTGCCGTGACATTATTTGGCTTTTGGTCAGTGAGCGAGACACATCGCTACAGTGTCCGGCGCCGGGATGTTGAGTGCTGCACGATCTTTCTCGCTCTGTGTCAAAACGTAACTGAGCTGTGAAATCAGGCTGCCCTTGGCTTTTATTGGGGTTTCAGGGACGCTGAAAACTCTGCAACTGTGACAGAGTTGGCTGTGCTTGCACGGTCGACTCTGAAAATTGTTTTCACACTTCGGAAAGCTTTTCGTTGGGAGGTTAGATCTTTAAGATTGTGTTTCTGTGTACAGCACACAACAAACTGTTGACCCTCCACCCATCCGGCCCCTCGCTGTTGGACCGCTTGCTTGTTTTGATGATGTCATAGTGAACGGTTCATCCACTGAGCGCGAAGAGATGACAAGGAGCCAGTGCCTCGTATCCGGGTTCTATGTTTAGTATGATCGTATGTATAAGTTGTTTGCTACAGCGGGAGACGTGCCACACACTGACTCGGCAAGCAAACAAACCGCTCCTGAAGAGAACGCTGGACTGAGCGACTCGGTTGGTATATAGACCAGGGCCCGTATGTAAAAGTCGAGGTTAGGGCTTTTAGCCCCGGGCTAGACTGAGTAACCTCGAACTAAACTAGCTCTAGGGTTAAATTTTCTGTTGTATTTTGTTTTAAATCAAGAAGCGGGCCCATTCCAGCAAGGTGCCTAAGCCCTTATTGAAGGAATTTTTTTCCTTTCTTCGCTTCCTTTTAAAAAAAAATTAATTTGGCTTTTGGGTTTCTTTTGTCCTAGTCTGGGTTAGGCCCGTAGCCGTGGGTTAAATTAACCTCGACTTTTACATACGGGCCCAGAATGCTAGCTACTATTTCGTGACCACTAACCGCGGACTAAACCTTCTCACCGTCACAAGTGCGTCGTTTAAAGGACTGGTCGATGAGAGCTCAGAGAGAAAACAATCTTCAGTTCGAAAGAATTCTTCAAGGCGTACTTCGCTGGACGCAGTTGTGAGGAGAAAACCTTACACAAGGTATGTCAACGCTTTTTTTGGGGGGGAGGGGGTGGTGGGGGTGTTGTTGTTGTTGTTGTTGTTAGGGATTTTGTGGGTTTTTTTTTATTTGGGAGGTGGGGGGGGGGGGAGGATGGTGTTGCTGTTGTGTGTGTGTGTGTGTGTGTGTGGTGGGGGGGGGGGGCGGAAATCGGGGGAGGAGGGGGGGGGGAACAGTAAGTCTCAATGCTTTGGCAAAGTAAGTGGGTTCCTAAGTTATTGGGTGTAGATCATAACCCATGCTGCTGTGCATAACTATGATATAAACTAGTGTCCAAAAGAAACGATACCAAGGGTTGGCAAGGACATACAATAAAAGCAGAACTTTACAGAAATTTCAGAGTGGTATATTTCATTAGCAAATGTTTCCGGTATTCCCGAGCGCAGACGCTGTATTTGGGACGTGGGATACGTAAACCTATGTTTTTAGGCCTCGGGGATCACTTTGCACAAAAACATTCTGACAACAGTTTGGTATCGTTTCTTCTGGACACTAGTTTATATAACTTTCGTTTTGTGTTTAATTTTTTTTCTTTTGTACTGAGTTATCAATGAATCAGTGAACGTTATTTCCCAACAGTGAGATAGGTTTGGGCATAGTTGACGACATCGGCATTTAACATGTCTGCCGTTGCTAAATACGGTATGATTATCAAGTGTAATCTTTTAGAAAGGACCAAATAAATTTTTTTGATTTATAAACAACGAAACGACAACACATCTACTGTAACACATATCTCTTAAAAGTCCATGCAAAAATCACAGTTTTACCTGAAATCACCAGAAGCCAGTTGAAGTCACTATTATGCAGCAGTCTCGCGCCTAGCGGGGAAGGCCCACGCCTTGCGTAATAGTGGCTTGAAGTGGCTCCTACTGGCGTGCAATGGCTTGTTCTTTTGACGTCACGGGATTTCGAGGGGCGGCGCGGCAAGGGGGTGGGGTGGGGGAGAGGGAGGAGTGAAAAGGTCAAAGATAGAAACAGAACGTTAACCCAAATCACACCTGGGGGTAATTTTATTGAAAGAAACTAGAAAGGAAAGTCAGCAGCCTGATGTAGTTGTAACAGTTTGTTGTTTGTTTCGTGTCACTTCTCCCACACACTGTAAGCCGGACATTGCCTCGGAGACATCATAAGAACTACTACCTATGCGGTGGCGTGATGGAGGTATTTCGTATAGTAACGTACGTAGAACAGGAAACAGCAACTGACAGCCTTTATTTTTTACAGAACAGTTTTGTCAGCCAGGGAAAAAAAAACACTGCTGACCTACTTGTACACGGAGTCTGACACTTAGTGTGCATCTGTTAGTGTGCATCTTTTTAACATGTCTTATCAGATAGTTGGCAGAGGGTGATCGGGCTTGGACTCATAAGAGACTCTTAAGTTTGGGAGTTTTACGTCCTTTTCCACCACGTACGGGTGATATCACAGACGGGACAACGAGAAAAAGGCCAGAACAAATACTTGGCCCCAGCCAGGATACGAACTCACGACCCGAGCATTGAGAGTCCAACGCTCTAACCATTCGGCTATGCCGGCTCCCCCATATAGTGGACAGAGGGTGGTCGAGCTTGGACTCTTAAGGGACACACGGGTGGGTGGGTGGGTGTTTGTGAGTTTTACGTCCTTTTCCACCACGTACGGGTGCTGTCAAAGACGGGGCAACGAGGAAAAGGCCAGCACAAATATATGGCCCCAGCCGGGATTCGAACTCACGATCCGAGCAGTGGGAGTCCATTCTCTTCCATTCGGCTATCCCGACAGCCCCAAGAGACATATTATGAGTCACAGAGGGGTTTGACCTCCAAGCAGGTAGGAAATGGGTGACTGCGGCGGAGGACGATCTGTTCAGACTACGGTCCTGTTGTCAGGTTGTTTTGACATTAAATGAGAGAGAGAGAGAGGGGGGGGGGGGTACCGATTTCATAAAATGTGACCCGTTCTCACAAAAGGGACCTAAGTCGAAAATTATCAATTTTGAGATATGTATATCACTGCAATCTACTGGTTATGCAGTTTAATTCAATATAAGAATGAAAGTTGTGCTACCAAAGTTGACAGAGATATCAGCAGTTGAAGTTGGCTACTCACAAGGCGGCCATACTGACCCCCGGCACTCTTTTCGCCTGTAGCGGCGTTCGGCCTAGCGTGACTTAGTTACGGTCCCTTTCGCGAGAACGGGTCACAAATTGTTATGACCTGCATACTGATGAGAAGCCCCACGGTTATGTAAGGTGAGGGAGGGTATAAAAGACCCCCGAGAAAACAGGTCAGATCAAATTTGGAAACGACACTTGCAGTAAGATTTCGGTAGGTGCATTTAGTTTTCCTACATCCCGTGTGTGTCTTTCTGTTGTCTTCGTGAATAATGAAATTGAATGAATTTTATTGTGTCATTCAATGTCTCTATTCACGAAGACAAGAGAAAGAGATACACGGATACATAAATAATTAGTTTTGCAGTTGCTGTACAGAATTGTACATTCTGCAGAGCAACGTAACACTGTGTCTGGTTCATGTGCATGATACTTTGTTCAAAAAGTTTCAAAAGTACCGGTGTCATTGTTTGTTGTTGTTGATTTGTAATTATTTCACTCGGACAAGTACACAGATTGTTTTGTTTTGTTTCCTTTTGTTTATTCGATTGTTCGGTCTTATGTTGGTTTGATTTTTATAATCTATTCTATAAAATATAGTTTCTACAAGTAGTGCGGACTATCCCCGACCTCTATATGTTCGACGTACAAATAAAGAGGTGGAACGTGTTTATCATTTAAACCGGATAGATTTTTAATATATATTTACACCTTGTTTTATTGTCTCCCTTTTTATTTTTAATCTGGCAGAGAAGGGCCTGGGCCGAGAAATAGTCTTTGCTGCATGCGCGGGGATAAGCCCAACATACAGACGCATACGTTTAAGTCAAACACGGTTAAGTCGAACTTCGGATAAGTCGAAACCATTTTTTTTTCTCCTGGCCAAACTTGTTCTTTGCATGACTAAATTTTCCACGGATAAGTTGAACGAGTACTCCAAAACGGACGGACGGACATGTAGTGAACACATGACAATCAAATGGTGCGAAGAGTCAGGAAAATAACGAAATAGCTACAGAGATTCAGTAACATGCCAGTCTAAACAAGCGTGTCGAGTATAATCAATTTCAGCAGTAATCTCGTGCTGACCAGGGGAAATAAATTGTCGGCCTCTAAACCGAATCAGTCTGGGGATGAAACGGTGCAACTCGCTTAACTCGGAACCCTCTTCGAAATTCGACGTTATCCGTCGTCACGGATAAGTAACACTTCGGATAAGTCGAACACAAATCCATTTCCCTTGAGAATTCGACTTAGCGTGTTCGGCTCTCTCTCTCTCTCTCTCTCTCTCTCTCTCTCGTGCTGTTTGTAAGAATACATGATTGTGAGAAAAATCTGCTGTCTTCCAGTTCTCTGCGTTCCTGCCTGTGCTCGCTGCTTCCTTGCACGTCCCGTCTATTTCACGATGCTGCTTCGTACCGTCTTCTCCCTCCTCTGTCTTGTGGTACCTGCCCTCGGGTGGGTGCCCCTCACCCCCGGGATGACCTTCCAGTGGCAGCTGCAGGGGACAATCGACACCACTGTCAACGCTGACGTTTTCGACGTCGACTTGTTTGACGCATCGACCTCCGTCATTAATACTCTCAAGAGGTGAGGCAAGACTGAGTGGAACATTTTAATCTCTTTGGTTGTGTCTTTTTTTTTCTTTTTTTTCTTTTTTTTCAGATGTAGGTTGATAGGAAGACCCAAACAATCGGAGTCATTACTATCACGTAGAACTACGAAAGACGATCTGTCAGTCTGTCTGTCTGCCCCCCCCCCCCCCCACCCTCTCTCTCTCTCTGTCCATCTGTCACACACAAGCGTCCTTCAGTTTACAAGATAAGCACACACACACACACACACACACACACACACACACAACACACACACACACACACACACACACACACACCAGAATCAACCACAAAACAACAACAAAAATACACTAGCACTAAAGATAGTGTCTGGTAGATCAAAATGTGACCAACACAGAATGTGACGGCCATAATGAAAATGGTGTCGTTGTTTCCGTGTGCACATGCAGCAACGGGAAAGTGGTCATCTGCTATTTCTCGGCGGGATCCTACGAGAACTGGCGGTCAGATGTTAGTGGCGTCCCGTCCTCTGCCCTCGGCAATCCGCTCGACGGCTGGGCTGGTGAAAAATGGTGGGACATCAGAGGTAAGGAAGTGTGTGTGTGTGTGTGTGTGTGTGTGTGTGTGTGTGTGTGTGTGTGTGTGTGTGTGTGTGTGTGTGTGTGTGTGTGTGTGTGTGTGTGTGTGTGTGTGTGTGTGTGTGTGCGTGCGTGCGTGCGTGCGTGCTGTGCGTGCGTGCGTGCGTGCTTATCTTGTAAACTGAAGGACGCTTTCCTGATACTTAAAAATTCCTACCAGTTCACTCCCCTTGATATCCAACTCAGAAGTTGGATGGTTCATCCGCAGTCCCTGCCAAAGAGCTACTGCAGAAATCTTGAAGCATACTGTTTAGCTGCACTGAAAATACTCCTAAAAGACCAGCAAAACAGTTAGTTTGAGTAAAAATGACAAAATATGAACCTAAAATGTTGAGTGATGGTATCTGGGAGCACTTGTGTCCAACATAGCTGAACTGGCAAGAGCCCTGCGGACTAATTCCATCTTTGTTTAGCCAGAGTATGGTCTGGAACAGTTTCGCTCGTGAGTGCGCCTGTACGCTCGACATACTCCATCTTGATTATTAGTACAGCTCTTAATGCGATACAATGTTGTTTACGCTTTGCGCGAACTGTCGCACATTTAAATTCTACGACTGTCGTTAGACTACCGGAGTGGTCAGTGTGGTCGCCGCGTTATCGAATACGCTCCTGTTGGCTCAGTGCCAGCATTACAGGCGCTGTCACTGTCCATGTGTCTAAGCGGTGTGATGATAGATACCACGAAAACACCTCAGAAAGATTTTTTTTTATTCTTGTTTTTCATGCTACATGAATGTATACATGCATTCCGTACATACATACATGCTGTGCGTATTTTACATAACAACAACACACACACATGTACGTGTAACAGACTGGTACATAAGTATATAATTTATACATACATACCTGCTGTACATGCTAAGCATACACCTAACATACATGTAAGCACATACAAATTTTTTGTTTGTTTTCTAGATTCATGCATGATGTTTCCTCAGAAAGATCTGTGAGCATGAAAATGGTAGCATTAGCTCCTTCAAAGCCTCCATGTCTTTCGTCATTTTGATGGCACCCTTCCACCTAGTCATGGTGTGTCTTCCCCGAACACTCATGGGTTAGCCCTAACTACCTTCCACCATACCTTTCGGCTTCACTCGTCACCTATCAACCGTCGCGAACCCTCCGGTCGTCGACGGAGAGGCTTCTCAAAATTCCCAAGCGGGACCTGAAATTAATCCTTTGGCGAGCGCTCTTTCAGTTTTGTTGCAACAACCTTTTGGAATTCCCTGCCAGCACATCTGAGAAATGCGGCCACTCTGTCTGTTTTTAAGAGAAATCTTAAAACGTTCCTCTTTTGTAAAGCTTTCCAGTAATTTCCCGTGTCAGCAACTAGTCAGTTTCACCAGTGTATGTCTGTCCACTGTTTGTAAAATGTGCGTGAGTGTCGGTCAGTGATTGGCGCATTGAGTTTATTCCAAAGAAATGCGCCCTACAAATGCCATTTATTATTATCATTATTATTACAGGGTTGCACATTTTCCACAGCTTCTATAGGACAAAGTGTCCTGGAAACAGCAAAGTGATAGGACATAGTGTCCTGGCCACTTAGTGGCAATACAAATTTTAATAGGACAAATGTCCGCTTGAGGTGGGGAAAAAAAGGACATTAGAAATTTGTATAGGTCAGTGTCCTGGGACCGACTTAAATTAACTTGACCTCCCGCATTGGTGGCAAAGTCTCTTAACCACTAGACCACCGAGGAGCCACAAAGTCGCGAAAATGGTGGCAATGGCAAAAGGAAACAGCCGTAGGACTCCGAAAGCGACAGTTTCCAATCTCAGCGGCGTTACGAAGATAATAATAATGATAATAATAAATGGCATTTGTAGGGCGCATTTCTTTGGAATAAACTCAATGCGCCAATCACTGACCGACACTCAGAGATTGGAAACTGTCGCTTTCGGAGTCCTACGGCTGTTTCCTTTTGCCATTGCCACCATTTTCGCGACTTTGTGGCTCCTCGGTGGTCTAGTGGTTAAGAGACTTTGCCACCAATGCGGGAGGTCAAGTTCGAGAAATTTTCCTTCTCGTACGTGGCACCGTTCATTCGGGCCGATCGTCGGGAGGAGGTATCTCCGGGTACTCCGGCTTCCTCCCCCCTCTGCTTTGGAAATGTTCAGCACAAAATTTGAAAAATAAATGCAATTCTAAATTCCGAAATTTAAATAGCTGAGCTGTCTCTTTGCACAACGTGACTGTAATGTGTTCATGTCCAACGTGTGAGAGAATGCGTGTGATTCAGGTGAGCGTGCGTGTTGGGTTAAGTTTGAGCCGATTCAAGAAATTGGATAAAGCGCCTATATGACTATTATCATTCTGACGTTACTGCCCATTTGTGAACAGACTGGGACTCGAAAAACCTGACTGTGTGACAACTCTAACAGATAGAGAACTACTGTTTGGCCTGTGTCCAAGTTTGGTGGATATAGATAGATAGATAGATAGATAGATAGATAGATAGATAGATAGATAGATAGATAGATAGATAGATAGAATCTCATAGAGTGTTTTGCCTTCTAGTGACTGCCGTGCGTGATGTCATCATAAGTCGCCTGAATGAGGCTCAGAACAAGGGCTGTGACGCTGTGGAACCGGACAACGTCGACGGCTATCAGAACAGCAACGGGTTGGGACTCAGTCAGGCCGATCAGCTAGACTTTAACAAATGGATGGCTGTTGGTACGTTTTCTTGACTCTCTCTCTCTCTCTCTCTTATCCGTGTAAAATAAAGTTTCGTTCGTTCGTTCGTACTCTGTCTCTGTCTCTCCGTCTGTCTCTCTGTCTCTGTCTCTCTCTGCCTTCGAATCCCGGCTGGGGCTAATTATTTGTTCTGGCCTTTTTCTCGTTCCCCCGTCTTCGATATCACCCATACGTGGTGCTAAAGAATGTTAAACTCTCAAAGACCCATCCCACCCTCTCTATCTGTGTGTGTGTGTGTGTGTGTGTGTGTGTGTGTGTGTGTGTGTGTGTCTCTTTCTCTCTCTCTCTCTCTCACACACACACACACACACACACACAAGGCAGAGATATTTACCAGCAATGTCCATTTTTAGTTTGTCTTTTGTAACTGATCTGGCTCATTGTAATTAACTAGTAAAATACATACTCCAAACAAACCACTCAATTTATTTGACAGCCTTAAACTGTCATTTCTGTGATCGTGACCCCTGTAGCTGGTGTCGGTCCTTCAGTCAAGATTTCGGTTTCATTTTCTCGTGGTTATTGCCTCAACGCTGGTTTTCCACAATAATTACACACGCGTGTGTCTGTACGTCTGTACAGAGGCGCGCAAGCGATGTTTGTCCGTGGGACTGAAGAACGCTGTGGACCTGCTGAACGACCTCGAGCCCTACTTTGACTGGGCGCTCAACGAGGAGTGTCTGGACTACAACGAATGCTCCGGGTACAGCGTCTTTCTCAACCACAACAAGGCAAGTCGACCCGTCCGACACGTGGATAGAACAGGGCCTTGCGTATTCATGGGGGTGGGTGGAGTGGGTGTTTGGAGAAAGAAAGAAATACGCGACATTGGCTAAATTTTATTTTGCTGCTTTTGTCGGTTTTTCTTTTTGTTTTTGTTTTTTGTTTGTTTGGGTTTTTTTTATATCAGCAGTGTACAACATACATAATGCCCGTAAGTCAAAACATCATGATGACAACTATAAAGTGCCTGCTACATCAATTATCCAACTAAGGAGAATTGTCACAGGGTTTCATCCCCTCTGCACGTGACAGTCTTACTACGTTTGGTTTTCCGCACGTGCAGGCGGTGTTCCATGTTGAATACGTGGACAACCAAAGTCAAGGTCCCGCCAAACAAACCGCCGTCTGCAACAACGCCAACCGACCATCTGGCTTCACAACGCTCATCAAGACATGGGACCTATACGCTTGGAGACTCACCTGCTAAACCACGGAATTATTGGAGTTCTGGGCGTCAGTAAAAAGCCGCTTGGAGGTGTTACGTTTGTAATCAATAAATATGATGCTCTCTGCTGGATTTTTTTTTCTGCCACAACTCTTTGCCGGCTCCAGTGGTATTCCTCCCTGGTAATGGGTGGAATCCACGGAGGGCTCCGAAGCTGGGGCAATTTTTTTTTTATTATGCATGATGATGGCGATGAGGATGATGGTAAGATGATGCCATGGAGGTCCGTGTGGTTTGGGACTGCGGGACAGGACCGCATTCCACGCTTCCTGTCATAAATATCCCGGCGTTCACCAGGCCCGGGAACTACGCCACCTGCGGTGCCGGCCGTGTAATCATCCACATCATGACGTGTCATACCAACGGGAGCACCCCCAAAGTCGCACCCGTGAAGTGGGTGAAGCTCGGCTGTGTGGCAACAGCCTCCCCATTGGGCCCATAGCGCACCCGCTCTGGGTAGGAGCCGACCTAGGTAGGAAAAATCCCGCTTGCCTCGGCTGGGATTCGAACCCGGGTCTCCCGGTCCATGGTCCGAAGTGCTAACCACTACACTACGGGGGCCGGTCTCTACTGGAATTTATCACACTGTCAGTTTGTGTGCAATCAGTAAGAGGCAGGCCTAGTTTCATTTTCGCGTATTTACTGTTTCAATCATTAAAAAAATGTAGGTTCGAAAAATGAATGTTTACATGTTCAGTCTTCCTGTCTTAGTTTCGTCAAAATGTGTGCGTACGAGCACGCGCGTACGTGTGTGTGTGTGTGTGTGTGTGTGTGTGTGTGTGTGTGTGTGTGTGTGTGTGTGTGTGTGTGTGTGTGTGTGCTTTTCTTTTAATAAACGCTAAATAGAGGTTATATTCTCTTACCCTGAAATAAAGAACAGTATATGAAATTTCTTTGCTTCAGAAACACACCAGTTTATTTCTCAGAAAAAAAAAAACAAACAAACAAACAAACAAACAAAAAACGGGAAGAAATATCAGACTACCAAGGTCATGTTGTCGAATTGTTCTCCAGACCAGAGGTCAATTTTAGCATTGTGCATGACAATCAATGGTAAAGAAACCGCAATCGGAAGGTCGTACAATGTACAATTTCTGTCAGTTACTGCCACTCTGAGACCTCTATG
>JACVVK020000001.1:2837500-2852500 GCA_018292915.2 Batillaria attramentaria | reverse complement strand
AACACGCACTCACTCACACAGAAACGGAAACACACGCAACATTCCTTCACACATACAGTTAACTACAAACACATAATGTGCAGCATCATACACGGTCTCCGCTGCCCCCGGCACACACACACACACACACACACACACACACACACACACACACACACACACACACACACACACACACACGCGACCAGCAAGATGATGATGTGGCGACAGCTATTGGTTAAGGGCAGTGAAGAGATGGGTTTTCAGATTTTGCTTGAAGGATGGTTTTGTGTCTGCATAGCTGATCGATGCTGGGAGATCATTCCAGCAAGTCGGACCCTGGTATGAAAAACTACGCTGACCAAAGGTCTTTGTTCTGACTTGAGGGATACGGAGTTTCCGAGTGTCGGCAGCAGAACGAAGTAGTCTCGAAGGCGTGTAAAGCTGAAGCAAGGAAGATAGATATGGAGGACAGGAAGAGGTAACACAGTTGTACGTAAGGGATGAAATCTTATATTGGATTCTAGAGGATACAGGCAACCAGTGCAGAGTTCGGAGAAGGGGTGTGACGTGGTCTGATTTCTTCGCTTTAAGAACTAAGCGGGCGGCAGCATTCTGAACCTTTTGAAGTCTGTTTAGGAGGAACTGAGGGCAGCCAGCCAGGAGGGCATTGCAATAGTCCAGCTTGGATAGGACGAAGGCACAAACAAGAACTTTAGTTGCATCCTCTGTGAGGTAGTGACGGATTGAGGCAATGCGTCTCAACTCAATGTAGGCAGACTTACAGACATTTGTGACCTGATTACACATTGACAGGCTGCTGTCCAGAGTTACACCCAAGTTTTTCACGTGAGGAGAGAACTGCACAGTGGAATTACATATCTCAATGGGGGTGGGTGGGTGAGTGGGTGGGTGGGTGGGTGGGTGTTTGGGAGTTTAACGTCCTTTTCCACCACGTAAGAGTGATATCAAAGACGGGGCAACGAGAAAAGGCCCAGCACAAATATTTGGCCAAAGCCGGGATTCGAACTCACGACCCCAGCATTGAGAGTCCAACGCTCTACCATTCGGCTCCCCCGGCTCCCCTTGTTTTTAGGGGGAGAGGGGTTCATTTTTGTTGTTCTTGTTGTTGATACTTTCGTTGATTTTCATGTTTCCTTTTGTTTTCCTATGCCCACAGAGGGTTGGAAATAAACTTTACTTGACTTGACTTGGTTTAGGGGGAGAGGGGTGGGGGGGGGGGGTAGGGGGAGAGGGGTTTAGTGGGAGAGGGGTTTAGGGGGAGAGGGTGGTGTCAGTCTTGCAGAAAGAACAAAAGTGAGATTGTAAAACGTAGATTGTTTTTGTATCTCATTTCCTTCTGGTAGCTAAACCCCTTATAATTATAATTACACGAATACGAAGCAATAGCATATTCAAGCTCTTGAGAATTGAAAATGTAGGCTATGCAGGGTGACCATGTATGTTGGGTGGGTGGGTGGGTGTTTGGGAGTTTAACGTCCTTTTCCAACACATAAGGGTGATGTCAAAGACGGGGCAGCGAGAAAAAGGCCAGCACAAATATTTGGCCCCAGCCGGGATTCGAACTCACGACCCGAGCATTGAAAGTCCAACACTCTACCATTCGGCCACCCCGGCTCCCCACCGTGTACGTTAACTCAGTTCCCAACAAGCAAGTTTGTGGTTGGGCACCAGTGGCCTCGCTAAAGAAACAAAAACACCCAAATCATAATTAATTTATATCTGCATGGATTTAAATTTGGATTAGCTGGAGTGGTGCACTTTGATCGTACTCGTGTTTGCTGCAATTATAACCGTTAAAGGTCTGCAATCACAGCAAAAAGCCGCAAACATTGCGGGTTTTTTTTTTTTTGTTTTTGTTTTCTTTAAACTGCGATTCCTTCGACTGTGCATAATCCAGGCAACTCTGTCAAAATTGCAGAGTTTTCAGCTCTTCGGGGACGCTAATAAAACCAGAGCACGAGTTTGCCGTGACATTATTTGGCTTTTGGTCAGTGAGCGAGACACATCGCTACAGTGTCTGGAGAATGTTGAGTGCTGCACGACCTTTCTCGCTCAGTGTCTAAACACAAACTGAGCTGTGAAATCAGGCAGCCCTTGGCTTTTACTGGGGTTTCAGGGACGCTGAAAACTCTGCAACTGTGACACAGTTGACTGGGCTTGCACGGTCGACTCCGTAATTTTATTTTTTCACACTTCGGAAAGCTTTTTGTTGGGAGCTTAGATCTTTAAGCAACCGTAAATCTTGCCTGAGTTTCGCATAGTACAGGGCCAAAACCGATAAAGTGTGCTAACTGAATTGTACTCACCTTCTAAACCATTCCACTTGTTCTCTGCAATAAAACAGAAATAACACGCTTACTTGTCTGTAAAGAAATTCTGTGAGTCATTTTTATCGAGAGTCTATGCTCTGTATCAAACGTAGGCCGTATTATCACGCGCCTGTGACTGACAAGCCGAGTCGCTACCCGAGACAGAAGTTTCACGGGCACCCCTACTCGCGCTATAGAATTCTATTGTTGTAAAGCGGTGACGCGCGAACAGGTGAACTTGTATTCGCGTGAGCTCGTTCACTAGACGAAACATTTTGTATCATTTCTGAGACGACTGACGAAGCGAGAGGTCGACCGTTTATCCGACTCCAGCACTGTCGAGGGCCGTCCGATGTCAGATGTCGAGGCCTGTGTTGTTGTTGCAGCTATAACTGCTGTGGAGCTGTTGCTGCTGTTGTAGCTGTTGTAGTCATCCCGGACCGAGAACCGAGGTAACTATAGTTAAAATCGCGATCGGAAATTATCGTATATCGAATATCGACCCGAATAGCCAGTCAGTTGGTAGATTAGGTTTTTAGTTCGTCGTTCGAATTGCGATGTTTCAGATGGTGTGGTGTAGCGGGTAGTGGGCAGTTGCGATGGGTGTCCCCTCTAAACCGTGGCCCGGTGAGCAGATACCGTCCCCTCGCCCCTGAGTCTACCTGCCTAGTCTAAGGAGGTTGTGATCTCCCAACACCGTAGTGATCGGCCAAGATCGATTCCTGGTGTTTTGTGACGTTGTGCTGTGGAGTTGCAGTAACGGATCGTCCCTCAGACTTCACCTCTCACCGAGGGGTTTGTCATCATTTCAGTATGATCAAATGATCAGTCGTCTCCATGTCAGTTTACATGTACTGTAACCGTACCATGTGTCATGTCAGTCTTGTTCATATGTTTTTACATTGATTATTTGTCTGATTGTCTACTTGTCTCTGTTTCAGTCTGATCGTCTACTTGTCTCTGTTTCAATGTAATAAATACTGCCATGGGACTAAAGTTCGAAAGGGTTTGTTGTGGGAGTCAGACATATCATTACAATACTTTCTGACTGTCTATCTAACTTTAGCCAGCCAGAGATATAAAACCCGTTTCGTTTCATATAAAAACCCGTAACTTGTCACAACATATACGATTTAATTCATATTCAAATGCATACAAAATGCTATGAAAATTCAACTTCAAAATTCAGTATACTTCATTTATCCCTCTTCATAGACTGAAGATTGAGATAAAACGAAACCCAAGGCAATTACTGATGTAGTGCTTCTAAAGGTAACTAATGACACATTCCTTACGTCCAAAAAGAAATGCGTTGGTCAGTGATGCAGTGCCGACGGCGAGGAGAAATACAACGGTCAACATCGTGCGTTAGGGGATACAGAAGCTGGAACCAGAAGAAACTTTTTGGTGGTTGTCCTGGGGGGGACACACACACACATACAGAGAGAAAGAGAGAGAGAGAGACTGACTGACTGACTGACTGACTGAAACTTTATTTTCCAAGGATGAGGTAACAGACGCACAGGTCTCACTTACTATCTGTCCTTGCTACACTAATACAACACACAAAATGTATCAGGACACACACACACACACACACACACACACACACACACACACACACACACACACACACACACACACACACACACACACACACAGACAATGACAATGAAACTTTATTTTTCAACGGTAGAAATTGTAGCACACGTGGCAGTTTATAATTTGCCGTTGCTAAACTACAAAATGTAAGACAAAAGAAGCGACAAGAGACCCCTCCCTCCCCTCTCCAACCCTCCCCCCCCCCCCCAAGAGAGAGAGAGAGAGAAACACACACACACACACACACACACACACACACACACACACACACACACACACACACACACACACACACACACACCTCTACTTGTGGTCTCCTACACAGCATGCAACAGCGTATGAGTTTTTTTGTGTTTTTTTTTTTTTTTTTGAATGAAGAGAACAAAATAAAATGACTTACCTTTAGTGGCACGAAGCATATACTGACCCGGCGTTTATCTGTCTTTGAGTGGTAAGATAAGTCACATGCGGCGCGGGTCAACCTGGTCGTTCGACTTAGTCTACTTGGCATTTACAGGAGCACGAGTGAATGCGTATTAAGTGAATGCAAAATGAATAGTTTTGTCTCATCAGTATGAAATGGTGTGTTATGCCTCTCTGTTTACGGCAAGCTTGAAAACTGGTTGCAAGACCAAAACTTCCACCATTTTCAAATAAAGTTATTTCAGTGATTTTAATTACTACTTCTCTCTCTGTCTCTCTCTGTGTCTGTGTCTGTCTGTCTGTCTGTCTGTCTGTCTGTCTGCCTGTCTCTCTCTCTCTCTCTCTCTGAAGTGCGCTTCTTTCATTACGTCAAACTTAGTCTTAGCCTTTGCCCTACGACACAATAAAGGATTGATCTGCCGGTTATTCCGGCCTTACCGGACACACTGACGTAATTTGTCAGTATCAATGTATATTGTCCCTGATGTCATGTGTGTGTGTGTGTGTGTGTGTGTGGGTGTGTGTGTGTGTGTGTGTGTGTGTGTGTGTGTGTGTGTGTGTGTGTGAAACCGCTTTTTATTTTTTGATTTAAAAAAATGATTGTTCTATATCAAATTTTGACGTAGCTGTACTGAAACGGCACGTTAAAAACAAGGAGGAACGGCCCCGTCCTACAAAGTTGTTTCTCCAAATTTCATTTTATTTTGTCTGTTTTGTTGTTATTGTTGCCGGTTCTACCAATGACACTAGATCCTCTACGACCTCGACCGATTAGTCACGTGACTGGGGGTGGGGCCGGGTGGGGGGAGAGCGAGAGAGAGAGAGAGAGAGAGAGTGGGTGGGTGGGTGTTTAGGAGTTTAACGTCCTTTTCCACCACGTAAGGGTGATATCAAAGACGGGGCAACGAGAGAAAGGCCAGCACAAATATTTGGCCCAAGCCGGGATTCGAACTCTCGACCCGAGCATTGAAAGTCCAACGCTCTACCATTCGGCTACCCTGGCTCCCCAGAGAGAGAGAGAGGTCAGTCCCTGAACTAAACATTTGACGTCAGCCTCAGGCAGGTCGTCATACACAGACGGAGAGATGACGTCAATTCCGCGAACTAAACATTTTGACGTCAGCCTCTAGCACTGCGATCGTCTGAGGAAGCTTGTTTATGTCTTGTGAATTCCCTGTTGGCTTTGTGGCTTCCCCGATTGAATTATTTTTTACATGAAATCTGGAAGATCTAGAGGGCTGGTGAAATGTCGGAGGCAGTGACGATACTTGCTTATTTTGTCTGGGAACTAAGCGTTTGACGTGGAAACATAAAGATAGTTCACTTACCTCCCTTTGGGGGACAACGCGTAAGAGTTGTCTGCGCGCATTAGCGCGCATCCCGCAGATCTACGCAGTAATGACAGTATGGCAGAAAGCCAGAAACCACCGAAAAATTCGGGCCTGCAGTGGTGTGCTGCGCCGAATTGCTATCAGAAGCGGACACCAGGAACGGGAAAACCTTTCTTCAGATTCCCCCTGGAAAAAAAGAGGTAGGTATGCCTACGATATCGAAGTTGGAGCCAAGATCGGTATCGAAGTTGGAGCCGGCCATGATTATGTTTTCTCCCAAACATAACACACAGCATCACACGTGAAACCCAAAATCGCCGCATCCACGACGTGTGACTGGCCGTAAATTTAGTATAGAATCCGCATGCTTGTAAAAAGTCTCTGTTTGTTTGACCCAACCCTACACTAGCGGCCGCCGTAAAACATTTTAACAAAATAAACAAAAGCGAAGATGTCAGCGACTGACAGGTGGTCTCCCCCATACATTTCGCATGTGTGTTAGGCCTATCGAAAACAAAGTATTTTCAAAGTTCCGGAGAACGAACGAAAGATCTAGTTTGGCTTTCACTGCTGTACGTAGGCTACGTAGTGCATTTCGTTCCATGTGTTCAAGTAAAACTAGTACGGAACACAGAAAGATCGAATAGCTGTGCGAGAGATCCAAAGATGGACGCATCCGCTGAATACTTCTTGCTCACTCAGCAATAATCATATCTGCGACCGACGATCCAGCAGAATCTATGTTGTGATATGGTTTTACAATGGTTAGAATTAAGTACAGCCGGATGATTTTGTTCTGTGTGTGTGTGTGTGTGTGTGTGTGTGTGTGTGTGTGTGTGTGTGTGTGTGTGTGTGTGTGTGAAGAGCTGTGTGTTGGGAGGTTAGAATGAAGTTGAGCCAGATCATTTTGTTCTCTGTGTGTGTGTGTGTGTGCGTGTGCGTGCGTGCGTGCGTGCGTGTGTGTGTGTGTGTGTGTGTGTGTGTGTGTGTGTGTGTGTGTGGATCAGTGCAACTTGCCGCTAGCATAGTTCAAGTCAACGTTATTTGTAAAGTTAAAAAAAAAAAACACCACCGCCAACAAAACAACAAAAACAACACCAAAACCTGATGTCTGCGCCTACCACGTGTGTTTACTGCTGTTTGTTTACACTGCATGCAAACCTCTTGATTTTTAAGAAAAGAGTTCTTTACATACCTACAGATTTCCCCCCAATAGTATGTAAACTGGAAAAACTGCCGATGAACGTACCTGCCGCCGTATGAGTGACAACTCTGTGTGTGTGTTTGTTTGTGTGTGTGTGTGTGTGTGTGTGTGTGTGTGTGTGTGTGTGTGTGTGTGTGTGTGTGTGTGTGTGGTGAATTCAGATGCAGCTAGCCGCTAGCACAGTTTAAGTCACCGTGATTTGTAAAGTTGTCCGAAAAAAACAAAAAAAAAAACCCCACCAAAAACCGCTGTATCTGCGTCAGCCACGTGTGTTTACTGTTTGTTTACACTGCATTCACACGCACCACTTGAGGTCTTTTTTTTTTTTTTTTTTTTACAAGAAAGCGAGAAAAAAAAAGTTTTTTTTCAACAGGAATACCAAAAGAAGTGTTTCCCCGTTTATATTTGTCTGTTATTTGAACAGTTCGGCGCAGAACACAATTGCAAGCCCGGCTTTTGTGATCACTTTCCACTTTCCGCCATGCCTTCACTATAGGGGCCAGATCTAGGATGCGCGCTAATGCGGGCAGACAACTCTTCGCGTTGTCCCGCTATATGTCTCTGTTACGAGGGCAGGAGTGACGCGTCTTTCTGATTCCAAGGTCTTTGATTTCCCTGTTGGCTTTGTGGCTTCCCCGATTGAATTATTTTTCACATGAAATCTGGAAGATCTAGAGGGCTGGTGAAATGTCGGAGGCAGTGACGATACTTGCTTATTTTGTCCGGGAACTAAGCGTTTGACGTCAGCTTCACACTGGTGGTATGACAGATGATGCTTGTGCATGTCTTGTGATTTCCCTGTTGCTTTTGTGACTTCCCTGACTGAATTAATTTTTACTATAATCTGGAAGATCTAGAGGGCTGGTGAAACATGGACTAGAATACCTTGTATTGTACTTATGAAATCGAAAATTTGGAACTCTTTTGACCGGTGCTTTTCGCAGAAACTTGAAAAAGTTATGTTTATCTAAAAGTTCAGTTATTCTAAATGCTAAAGCTATAATAGTGCAATAGTTCCTGTCATATGTGCAGTTGTCACACTAGACAAAAACGCCGGTATGATAAGTAATTTGCAGTAGTCTTTTCATAGATATTTGATCTTATGTGCAAACCACCCCTACCTCGAAAATATTTTTTTTACACAAAACCAGTCAGAGCTACAGAGCTGTAGCACGAATACAGGCAGTGTGATTGGGTGAACTTCCAAAGTCTAGAAAATGAAGGAATTTGAACAACTTTTTCGAAAAAAAATCGTAACACGACCGATTTTTAAAAATCGGCGATAACTCTTCTGAAAATGCGGCAGGCTAAAAATCGTGAAAGGTAGGTCTGGACAAGGTGATTTCCCATTTTATCTCAAAGTAAAAAGGCCTCCATCGAGGTGGTTTAGGAGATAGCCATCATTACATCCGTCCACACACACACACACACACACGTCTCACAACTCCCGCCAAAAAGAACGCAGCAGCATAGTGTGCACGTCAAGTGTCTATGACGCAGGTTTCGTTACGTCACTATGTGCGTGAAAGTATTATTGTGTGGAGAAACGTCACAGTCTTGTTTTGTATCACTGAAACTTGCTGCTGCACGCAGCAAAATCTGCCCCGTCTCATAAAGTTGTTTCTCTATAGAGAAACAACTTTAAAAAGTGAACTCTGTGTTAAACGTTTGTCACTGTAAGATACACACGCTGTTGTTGTCTTGTTGGTTTTGTTATCGGTCGTTTGTGGCGGTTTCGAATTGCTTCGTCTAACCTATGCTGTCTGAGGTTGTGTTCCTTTAAAGAATACACCCAGAGCGACCCATTTCAAACCGCTGCCCTGACCCTATGGGAAAGCCCGGCCGTGCCATCCAGGACAGAACGTACGCCACTTTTGACTTCAAGTGTCTCTGACATGATGTAAGCGAAAACTGGACCAAAAATCGCCTTGCAGGTGTTGTAGTGTGTTCAGAGGGACGCAGCAGATTCTCAAATCGGCTGTGCTTGTTTTGGACATTGGTACAAAGATACGGCAGGCGTTAAACGGGGTAATTCCATCTATGCTAAAGCAGCTTATGTTTTGGAACAGTTTTACTCGTGAGTGTGCCTGTACGCTCGAAAAACTCTATCTTGATGATTAGTATAGCTCGTAATGCGGTACAATATTGTGGAGAAGCAGTGACCAGTGTATGTTCACGGTGCTGAGAAATGATTAGACCCCAACCAAGCACTAAGCAGACACACCAGAATAGAAAAACCTGAGCTACAAAGTGCAACTTACTCTTTATCAGTTGATTTATTTGCGGAAAAAAATGGAAAAAAATACCGTACAGATCCGTTCCAGGAAGTCTCAAGCCACACAGATATCGTAACACCACCACTACCCCCCCCCCCCCCCCCCCAAAAAAAAAAAAAAAGCCAACAAAAAAAACCCACCACCAGCAACCCCCCCCCCCCCCCCCCAAAAAAAAAAAAATAATAATAATTATAATAAAAAAAATAATAATAATAACCCCCAAACACAACACAACAAAACAAAAACCAAAACCAAAACAACACCCCCAACAACAACAAAATCAAAAAAAAAAAAAAAAGCAACAGCTACTTCAAGTTGGTGTTTGCTTACGCTGTAAAACATAAGTGCTGACCTAATTAGTAATTAGTACGAAAATAACGCAAGCAACGAGTATACATCAGGCAAATGTAGGCTAAACGCTGTCACTCCAGTTTCACAGCTCAATTTCAGTCAATGAGAAACAGCTTCTTTCAGCCTGTCCTTCCAAGCTGCACAGAGAACATCAGCCCGCCTCGCTTGACTCGTCTTGAATTTTGTCCATTTTGGGAGGTCATACAAGATACCTTGTTCGCGTTTGGTCGACTTTGTTTGTGTAACCAGGTGAATCGAATTCGATAAGATAAAAATGTTCAGGTTGTGGCAAAGGTACAATTCTGCAATCAGATCGCGACACAAACGTTGAAAATAGGCCATGAAGTCAGGTACACGTGCATGGTGGACAGCTCAGGGATGTCGTACAGGCACTGGGGAACCTCTTTGAAGAAGTACTGGAAGGGAAACAATCAATCAATCAATCAATCAATCAATCAATCAATCAATCAATCAATCAATCAATCAATCAGCCAATCACTTAGCCAATTACTCAGCCAATCCATAAGCCAATCAACCAGTTAATCAACCAATAATCTGTCATTTAACCAACCAGTTCGTCCGTCAACATAATCAGTCGCACAATCAGTAGTACAATCAATCAACCCACGCATACATATTTCAGCCATACTAGCATCTTTCAACGTTTACCATGATGTACAGTCATGACACATGGTGACGTAAAGCAAATCGACATGTGTACAGCAACAACAACAACAACAACAACAAACTGTTGGTAATCGTGTTTCTCACCGACAAAGCCGATCCTGTGGGATGTTCAAAGCGGGATGATGTCTGAGGAAGTCCCAGTGCCCAGCCGAACGCGTTGAGACGTCCGCCGTTGAAGAGCAAAAAGACCGGGAAGAAGTCCTCACAGTTCATGTCTGCTGTTGCGTTGTACCAGTAATGGTTACCTGAAGGACGAAAACACGCGAAATATGTACGTTTCTGCTGTCAGTAAACCTCAGTGTAAAGGGACTAGCTATAACATTTTTATGCTCACAGCACGTTCTGGGCTCTTTGCGAGGTATCTATCAATACACTACTTTAGACACCTGGACAGTGACAGCGTCTGTAATGCTCAGGCTGGCACTGAGCCAACAGAAGCGTATTGGATGACGCGGCGACCACACTGAGTGTTCCAGCAGTGTAACAACAGTCGTAGAATTTTATTTCTATGCTCGACCGCCCGCGCAAGTGTGAACAACATTGTATCGATTTAAGTGCTGCACTAATCGTCAAGATAGAGTATTTCGGCCGTACTGGTGCACTCGCGAGCGAAACTGTTTCAGAAAATAAGTTGGCTTAGCAAATGTGGAATTAAGCGTGATAGAAAAAGATACGAGGCTAAGGGTGGGTGGGTGGATGTTTGTGAGTTTAAAGTCCTTTTCCACCACGTATGGGTGATATCAAACACGGGCCAACGAGAATAAGGCCAGCACAAATATTTGGCCCCAGCCGGGATTCGAACTCACGACCCGAGTATTGAAAGTCCAATGCTCTACGTACCATTCGGCTATCCCTGCTCCCCGATCAGAGAAGCAGACGCCTGAAATGGCGAAGAGGACGGCAGGAGGGGCTTCCCCAGTCTTGCCTCCTTTCAGTTTCTTTTAGTCTCCCCCCACCCCTGCCCGCCTTTTCTTCTTCTTTTTGGTGTGTGTGTGTGTGTGTGTGTGTGTGTGTGTGTGTGTGTGTGTGTGTGTGTGTGTGTGTGTGTGTGTGTGTGTGTGTGTGTGGCCTGTGCTTGAATTTGTAGATCTACAATGCGATCATGTTCCTGTACACGCACAGTTTCCTCCCCTTAATCGCCAAATGTCTTTAACTCTTCAGTATGGCTACAAAATGTGTACATTTTATATAAAACACATCACACGTAATTGTATCGTCGTCTCACCCATAGCAAGGAAGCAGCGACCAAGAGTCCACGGCGTGCCCTGCAGCTCTTCTTCTCTGTGTGGAATGCGAACTGAGTTCGCCACGGGGTCACTTCCGGTCTGGATGTACAGGTTCCTTCCGGTTCCTTGCCTTTGGTAATCCGCGTCACTCCTTCCGCTGGTGCAGATTATCGCTGTGGAGGTGTACGTACAGCGCATAATATTATATTCTTCACAGTTCGTTTACGAGTGGAAAATTAAAAGCGCTATCGAAGTTAAGACGAAAAGGTAGCGTACTCTTATGGTGAATCTTCTCTGCAGTACTGGTTCTGAATGGGCCGCAGATTTAAAGCTGTCTTTTTAGCTGAGATTTTACATCGTCGGAGTAAAGTTTACTTTACTTAGTCCTGGGTTTAGCGAGCCAAGGCCTAAATGGTATTCTTATTACTTTTTGTTTTAATTGTCGGATCTTAATTTTGATCGGGCACACAATTTTGCTAACGTTACAACTCCTGTGCCTGTATGAGGTTTTGAGCTATAGACGTTCTGCTGTTCTATTGGACATCAGATATGTAGGGAAATGACGTCCTACAAATTAAAAAAAAAAAATTGCAGGTTTGGCTTGAACTTGAGTTGCTCAAGAAAATGTGCGGAGCTCCAACTGTAATCTGCAGATAATTAAAAAAAAACAACAACAAAACACACACACACACACACACACACACACACACACACACACACACACACACACAGAGAGAGAGAGAGAGAGAGAGAGAGAGAGAGAGAGAGAGAGAGAGAGAGAGAAAACCCAGAAAAACAAGAAAGCTTTCAGATGTCTCACTGACTCACATGGATCACTGAAGTAGGCAGTGAGAGTGAGAAACACGCCATCATCCTGCAGCGCAGAGCTCTGAAACTTTGATCCGGGGAACCCGGAGGGCAAGCCAGATTTTGAGATCTGAAAAGACAATGTCAGATTGTGGTTACATGTATGGTAGCTTTATACTTACAGTCAGCAGCATTGTTTTAGGGATTGTAGTAAGGAAACGGCGCTGAGCACGTTTTTCCAGACGCAACTTAAAGATCTAAGCTCCCAACGAAAAGCTTTCCGAAGTGTGAAAAATTTTTACAGAGTCGACCGTACAAGCACAGTCAACTCTGTCACAGTTGCAGAGTTTTCAGCGCTTCGGGGACCCCTATAAAACCAGAGCACGAGTTTGCCGTGACGTTATTTGGCTTTTGGTCAGTGAGCGAGACACCTCGCTACAGTGTCTAGCGGATGTTGAGTGCTGCACGATCTTTCTCGCTCAGTGTCAAAACACAAACTGAGCTGTGAAATCAGGCTGCCCTTGGCTTTTATTGGGGTTTCAGGGACGCCGAAAACTTTGCAACTGTGACAGAGATGACTGTGCTTGCACGGTCGACTCTAAAAAAAATTTCACTCTTCGGAAAGCTTTTTGTTGGGAGCTTAGATTTTTTAAAGTCTCAATACGTACGACAGGCATACAGACGTTATTTGGTTGCGGACTGAGGACCAGCTAGATGGTGCTGACTGGTGGCTATTTTTTATCAGCCTTTTCGTATTCCAATATGTTCAAAAATGGACGGTAGGCTCACAGAAAGTCGTGATTTTCAAATAGTAGACGCTACAAAGTCTCGAAAACGGTCGCAATGGCCAAATGAAACGTCCTTCTGTCTGGTAAGCAGCCTTTAAAAAAAGCGACAGTTTTCCATCTCAGTGTCGTTACGAACATTAAGGCTTTAAACATTATTTAAATTTAAACGATAAGGCACACTTTATTGTGAGTTTATATATAGAAGACACGTTATTAAAGCAAACCTGCAACATTGCTTAAACTGCATTGTGTTTTATCTCTCTTAATTTCACTTCGTTTTTGCATGACGAAATTTAAAACACAATTCTTCTTTGTCTTTATGTGCAGAGTGCTGTCATCACTTGTACACATGTACGTCTATGCATAAACCCGAAAAAGACACAAATAAGTTTTGAAAGGAAACTCTAATCTCCACGGGGTTGAAACGAAATGTGCGAGCGTTTTTCCGGTGCTACGCCGACCCAAACCATAGCACCCTCATTCAGCGGTTTCCCACGCCTTGGCAACGCGGTTTTTTTGTTGTTTTTTTTGTTGTTTTTTGTTGGTTTTTTTTCTTTCTTCCAAATTCAATAGCGCTGGAAAAACGCTTTGGATTTTCAGTTGCCGGCTAGAAAGACTGAAAGGGGCTGTTTATAAATCCCAAATCGACCGGGGAGCCGGGGTGGCCGAATGGTAGAGCGCTGGACTTCTACTGCTCGAGTCGTGAGTTCGTATCCCGGTTGGGGCCAAAATATTTGTGCTGTTTTTTTCATCATTGCACCGTCTTTGATATCACCCGTATGTGGTGGAAAAGGACGTTGAACCCCCACCCACCCACCCACCCAAATCGACCTGTACTAATACGTCACTACAATCCAAAGACGTGTATACGCTCATTTTTTATCGGTGAGGACAAAACGCCATAGCACGGGAAAAACGCTTTGGATTTTCAGTTGTCGGTCAGACAGACTGAAAGAGGCTGTTTATAAATCCGAAACCGACTAATACGTCACTACAATCTAAAGACGTGTATATGCTCATGTTTTTAACTAAGTAACGACTTGGTGAGAGCAATCGTCGCTGTTATTTTCATTTTTTTTAAATCTTATCTGTGACGGCGCATTATGTGAGACCAAAGAAAATTTTCTGTTTTTGAAATCTCTCTTAAAAAGACAATAAAGTATTTTGAATTAAATTGAATTGAATAGAACTGAAACTTTTGAAGCTGCATAGCAACTTGAAAAGGTTATCCATTTTGATTACACCCCCTCACCCCAAACACCCCACCCCCACCCCCACCCGTGATCTCCCTTTGGTTACATGGGTTAGATGGTAACCAACTCTGTATCATCAACAGATCGGCTAGCCGAGACCTGCGCCGAGACAAGTGATACCTAAGAAGGAAAACAAATACTCGGTGACAAGGAAAGTGGACAGTTCTGCACAATTTCGTGGTCAACGTGGTATTTCACAGTGTGCACAGAAGCGGTGAGTTCTGTCGCATTCACCAGCACAGGTCATTTTCAGCCTGTTTCAGATATTTATTGCCTGATTATTGTTTTTTTCCTTCTTAGGTATCACTTGTCTCGGCGCAGGTCTCGGCTAGCCGATTTCGGGTCAGTGCAGAAGGTAAACGTAGTGAAACCCGATGGGACAGAGTTGGATGGTGGCCATCCACTCACCCCACACTGTATGCCAGCGATGTATCCGTTGACGTCATACAGCAGGATAACGGCGTGATCATTGTCCTTCACGTAACGGCGGCCTTGAAACTTACTGCTCGCTGCGTGAACACAATCACAAACAAATAATCGGGTTTCAGGGTTGCTGTCTTTGAATGTTGAGTCAGACCAGTGAAGGTAAAAAACAAACAAACAAACGAACGCGCATACAAACAATGGCCGGGATGGAGTAGTGGGGGTACCAGCACTATCGTTGTCGTAGTGTGTGTGTGTGTGTGTGTGTGTGTGTGTGTGTGTGTGTGTGTGTGTGTGTGTGTGTGTGTGTGTGTGTG
>JACVVK020000001.1:2770000-2832500 GCA_018292915.2 Batillaria attramentaria | reverse complement strand
CATTTGTTGTGCTCATGAGGCCACGGCACGCGACTGGCTCCTGGAGGCTTGCCCCTTGCGATTGACAGAATCAGAATTGTTTATTGATAGGCCACTAGGCCCATTCAAAGTTGAGAGTGACATCCAGACATTCTTATACACAACAATACTTGTACATGAAATAACCAAAGTGCAAAATAAAGTATATCAACTCAGCTGAGCAACTGTTGTCTTTTTCTTAAAGCTAGAAAAATACATAATGCCAGGTTCTTAACTGTATAATAGTTACTTGAGGCCATTAGCAAAGTGAGTCGAAAGCTGCTTGCGATTGACAGGAGTGGAGTCGCCTGTTGACACGATTTAGGACATGAAACATTGTTACTGTCGATTTCAAAGCAAACGCAAAGGGCCAGTAATACATGGTGAGTGATGTATAATTGTTGAATGCTGTTCTCCGTCGCAGTTTCAGTCTCAAAGGTCGCTGCTCACGTGTTCCTGACATCTGGTGGACAGCTCGTATTGGGCTTGACTATACATGTACTGTAGGATTTTGTATTTCGGGCAAAGAAAATCCCAATACTTATTCACATCACGCGTTTTTTTTTTTTTGTTTTTTTTTTAACTGTAAAAACATCGCCTCAAGATTTGTTTGCATTGCTCACCTATCACATCCTTTGTCCCCCCCCCCCTTTTTTTTTCTTTTTTCTTAGTATTGCTTGATTTATGTATGTAATAGCATGGTCGTGTGTGTGTGTGTGTATGTGTGTGTGTGTGTGTGTGTGTGTGTGTGTGTGTGTGTGTGTGTGTGTGTGTGTGTGTATGTGTATGCTCTACCTAGTTAGAGCTTACTTTGCTTACTTTGTATATATATATATCAGTAGCCTAGCAAGGACAAGATGTAAGACAGGTCTGCGTACCTAATCTTTTATCCTTGTAAAATAAAGTTTCGTTCGTTCGTTCGTTCCAGTTAGTGTATGATTACATATCATCTACACCGCAATGCATTGTAGCGAAAAGGTTGACGTGACAATGCGAATTTGAGTTTAGACTCATTGTCTCGCCATGCAGCGTCGTGCAGGCAAATGCGTGTGTGTGTGTGTGTGTGTGTGATTGAGAGAGAGAGAGAGAGAGAGAGAGAGAGAGAGAGAGAGACAGACAGACAGACAGACAGACAGAGACCGCGAGAGACCGTGCAGCCGAACAGACAGACTCTGCTAAATGTTGAAATTGTCCACTCTGCTGTTCAAAATCAAGTTTCAGTTTATTTTTGTAACAATGGAATCCCACCCCCCACCCCACCCCCACCCCCCCAAAAAAAAGTTAATAAAAAAAAATGCAGTCATATCTCCCCTCTTACCGTCACTACCCCACACCACTGACTAACACCACCCATTCTGTCCAGCTTACATTCTGACATACTGTAAAAACTCGAGCATAATACTAGTACTGCACCGGTTCAAACCGGTTTTATTTATATGTATATCTACTTGAGACTCTGAGCTTTGGCTGACCGCTTCGTCGGATAAAGGGCAATATATGTAGTAAGGTTTCACAATGTAGAGTACGCACTATGTTCATGTGTACTCGGGGCTTTTGATCTTGGCCTGTGACGGTCACTGGTGGCAGGTTCACTGCTCACAAAGCAGAAACGTTTTACTGATTTTTATCTATTATTTTGCTTTATCCGGTTCAGTCAGTCTTAATTTGATTCCATTCACTGAGTCAAGTTTATCGTAGGTTTATTCTATTTTATTTTTTGTTATTCCATTTTTTTATGTTCACACATTGATAGACCACACTGATGCTCAATAGCATGTAATTATGCCTCTACACGGAGTGCTCTTTAGTATGCATGTTTACAATAAATACCAGGTCTGTTGTGGAACGTCAAACAAGAAACGCCGTCAGGGGACAATATCCCGTACTGCGAGTTTTCCCGGCGAACACAGTTGCGGCCCCTGTTGCACCCGGCGGCCATCATATGTCATACCCGAGAATAGAAAACGAGTCTGACCTTTTGACTTCGAACTAGAACACGACGGCTCCAGGCCCGGAGCGACGAATGTAATCGGACAATCGTACAGTAAGTACGGGCTATCTTGCATTACATGCTACCGACATCAGTCGAGGCCTTTCTGGACGGGTCAAAGTGCATGCGGACGAAGACTCAGTTCGATTCACGTGACGCCTGCACCGAACAGCTGTGTATTGGCCATTCTGTGTTGCTGTGCAGTGGTGGAGCAGCCTTCAGCAACGACGAAGATGGGCGTTTCATCGCAGAATTCGTCTTCTAAGCAAAAGAAGATGGACCCTACCGGGTATGATGCCTCTACTTCTTTCATTGATCCGCGAATTTCGACCGAACTGTACCAGGAAGGTAGAGTGCTCCATAATGTGAAACTGGAGGAGCTACCCAACTTTGCGGAACTGAAAAGCGAGGTGGAGAAATTTGTGGATCGTATGTCGTGGTGGGAATCTTACGGGATCGACACTTGCATTCATGTGTTTGGTTGTGTCGGTGCAGTGGCGAGTTTCTTCTTCATGCGATCAGAATCGATCCCTGTGTTTGCATTCGGCGTGTTTTTGCTCGGCTGCTGCCATAGCATTCTGGCGCTCAAGGGAGGCCACCTCGCTACTCACGGCGCGGTCTGCCGGTCGCGTCCCTTGAATCGTCTGCAATCGTTCTTTTTCTCCGACGTCTGCGGCACTTTCCCGTCCGATTCTTCGCACACGATCCACGTGAAGGAACATCACGCCTACACCAACATCATTGGGATTGGAGACTCGAGCACATGGAAAGTACCGATAGTCCCAGCTTACCTCTACATGTTCGTAACGCCGTTTCTCATACCAGTGATAACGCCTTTCGTGGCCATTATAACTGTCTGGGGTCAGTGGTTCTCTCTGCTTCGCTTCCTAGTTCTCGCATCGCTAGGACTGCTCATAAACTTTATGCTGTTTATGAAAGTATCTGGCTTCGGTTTCCCTGGTGCAGTTCTGATGACGCTGTTGTGTCGCGGTGTCCTGTCGGTTCCTTACATTCATGTGAACATTTTCCAACACATCGGGCTGCCTATGTTCACGCGGGAGAAGCTGCCGAAGAAGCTGTACCAGATGTCTACAGGAGTGCTCAATTTGTCCCGCAACGCTGTGCTGGACTACTGTTTCGGTCACAGTATCATCAGGTAAAACTCGAAATTGTTTGTTATTATGTACCCAGCTCTACCAAGAGAGATTTGACAAGATATGCGGAGAGATTTTATTGTCGGTAGTTCGAGTCAGTTGAGCCCAAGGGGCATCTAAAGCCATAATTATTATACAGTCAATTTAACATCACCACGGGCGGCTATGTCAGTAAGTACAAAATTATATTATCATACCCAGTCGCACCTGCTTCTGCCTGTTTCAAGAATCTGTCAGTATCGGCACTTTTCATTACTCTCTCTCTCTCTCTCTCTCACACACACACACACACACACACACACACACACACACACACACACACACACACACACACACACACACACACACACACACGCACGCACGCACGCACGCACACAGGCACGCAGTCACACACAAACACAAACACACGCACACGCGCGCGCGCGCGCGCACACACACACACACACACACACACACACACACACACACACACACACACACACACACACACACACACACACACATCAGCTGTTTCATTTCATTACCACTCTCTTGCAAGCAAGCTAAACGGGAACTCACTGTCGCCGTAGTTCGAGCGTCTGTTCGACACATTCTCTTTGTTGTTGTTTATTTTTATTTTTTTCCCCATTTTGGAAGGTGTTGTAGAGATCGCGAAAAGTCACTGCATTTCGATGGAAATTTCTAGACCATCCCAGAACATGCGAGTGCAGTAGCGTCAGTAGATTACGTAACCTTGGAACGATTCCGTACTTGCCAGTATGTTACAGAATGTTCTAGATCTGACCTGTTAGTATATAAGCAGCACTGCACAGCGTTCTGGGTTCTTCCTCTTTCATGAGTTTGTTCTTGCGCATCTTCTGTTAATAAAGTATTGGAGTTCCAGCCTGTTGTATCCCGTGTCTTCTCTGCGAGTGCACCGAGAGAGCGACATAGCAGGAGAAAAATACAACAGAAGGGGAGGCGTTGGGGGATGTAGTATTTTCTACGGTATGCGTGTATTCAAGAAAAGTGCATAAGAAACATTTAACAGCCACGTCAGTGTTGTTAAGATGTGCATTTATAACTATATAACATCCTCAAATCTTTTCGTTTTCCAGCTGCCACATTGAGCACCACTTGTTCCCGCGCCTGTCGGACCAGCAGTGTCTGGCGGTCAAAACCCTGGTGCGTCGCTTCCTGAAGGAGAACGGCATGGCCTATAACGAGGCGACCTACACTGACCGCCTCATGGTCTTCCTGCGTCGCTACAAGCAGCTCATGGTCAACGCTCCGCCCATCTCGCATTTCGTCGGCATCCAGTAGTGTGGTGATCAGATGCAGGGACTTTCGTCTGGTGACCTAGCTTTGTGCACAGGTCGCTAGTCTTCTGGGTTTTTGTTTTTGTTTTTGGTTTTTGGTTTGTTTTTTTCCTTCCCATCAGTTCCATTGGCCTAGGCCTAAGTCACTGTACAGATGGGAGCGAAATATTTGTGGTTGTTGTTCGTTCGTTGGCCCCTGCTCTTCGATATTATATAGTCAGAAGGGGTCAGACAGGACGTTAACTCCCCCCCCCCCCCCCCGATCCCGCCTCCCCTACTACACTCTCTTCCCCACCCACACTTCCCCGAAATGTCTTTCCCAAACTTAGGCTTCCTCATGGACCAGCCACTGGATCCGAATGCCTGTGTTTGGATCCACGAGAGAAGGGTAACAGTTGCATAGTTTTGCAACCCTCCATTTTCCAGTTTCATCCAGTCCCGTACCTTACCCCTCCACCTCTGGCACTGAAATCAAACAATGTCGATTTTTTTTTTTTTTGCACTGTTGTGTAGAAACGACAAGTGAAAAACCGAGGACACGAACAGCCAATTTACTACAGGGACCAATATTTCAAAAGGAAAAATTCATGTTTTTGAGAAGTTCTGGCGAATTTAATTTAGACACGGCCATGATAGTTCAGAAAATTTAATGGCGTCTTTTTACTGTCCATTCGTCGGCTTTTGATACCGTGCTGTGCAGCGAGCTTATTCTTAGGACCCCAGACCCTAAACTACAGAAATCATCACCAAGACTGTCAGTGTTATATTTAATATTAGCATGGTGAAAGTCAGTATAGTCTGGGGGAGCCGGGGTGGCCGAATGGTAGAGCGTTGGACTTCCAGTTCTCTGGTCTTGAGTTCGTATCCCGGCTGGGGCCAAATATTTCTGCTGGTTTTTTTTTTTCGTTGCCCCGTCTTTGATATCACCCGTATGTGGTGGAAAAGGACGTTAAACCCCCAAACCCCCACCCAGCCACCCAATGCAGTCTGCCCATGTGAAACTGGTTGGAACTGTGAAGCTTAGACCAGTACCGACAGACTGTGAAAATGGCAGTTCTGACTGTGAAGTGTGACGTAGAGTGTGCCCATCAGCAATCGTATGCAGTAGACAGTGTAGCGTGGTAATGACCAGTCAGCAGCGTGCAATGGCAGTGTTGCAGAGATTCTTGATTTCATCCGTAGGTTTGAACCATCACTAACACTGCTCTACAAATAAGCGTCAAAGTCAGCACCATTTGAACATTTGAGACTGACTGGTACTGTGAAGTATAGACCAGTACTGACGCTCAGTTGGTACAGTTGGCCGTGTAGGGGGTGCAATATGTATACCAGTCTTGCGCAGGAGGGGCAAATAAACTCCAGTTGTCCTCTAACGGGGGCGACTGTATCCCCGCAACGCGGGAGGGGGTGCAAATGTCGCGTGGCCGCTGACTTCGTTCTACGACTTTACGTTATGCGAAATATCGACGGAATTGACTGGTATGCATTTGCACCCCCTAACAGGCGAACTATACGAACTGAGCAGTACAGACAGACTGTGAAAATGGCAGTTCTGACTGTGAAGTGTGACGTAGAGTGTGCCCATCAGCAGTCGTATGCAATAGACAGTGTAGCGTGGTAATGGCCAGTCAGCAGCGTGCAATAGCAGTGTTGCAGAGATTCATGACTTCAACCGTAGGTTTGAACCATCACTAACACTGCTCTACAAACAAGCTGAAAGTCGGTATCATTTGAACATTTGAAACTGGTTGGAACTGTGAAGTATAGACCAGTACTAGACAGTGTAGCATGGTAATGACCAGTCAGCAGCCTGCAATAGCAGTGTTGCAGAGATTCATGACTTCAACCGTAGGTTTGAACCATCACCAAGACTGCTCTGCAAAAAACCTGAAAGTCAGCATCATTTGAACATTGGAGGCGGGTCGGAACTGTGAAGTATAGACCAGCTCAGTTACGACTGACTGACGTAATTATGTGCATATAAAATTTAATAATTAACCTCATCATTGTTGTTGGTGTTGCTTTCATGTACGTTCACTTCATGTGAAAAGTAAGCACTCATGTCAGAATTCAGCCCGAATAATTCAGCTCAAAACGGAGGTGCCCTGCCTGCTGCGCAAGCGGAGAGCACGTGATTCCTCGCTGGGCTCAGTGTTGAATTGCACAAATTGTTCCAACACAAATTCTGATTTTTGCTGTTTCATTAAGAAAAGCATTGTTTTTGCCGATTCGTGAACAAACTACTGTTTTTGCGGTTTCATTGACAGACCTTTGTTTTGTTGTTGTTGTTGCTGTTGTTGTTGTTGTTGTTGTTTGTTCTTTGTTTTTCCAGTTTCCTGTCATTTACGCTGTTTAGTGAGAAATGTGCACAAACAGTATTTAACGACGTATGCATAGATCCTTGCATTAGCCTACACTTGTGAGCATAACATTAATTGTGATACTTTAACTTCTTTTTTTATAAACCGCACACGGACTTCTTTCTTTCTTTTTTTCTTTTTCTTTTCAGTTTTTTTTTGTTTTGTTTTGTTTTTTTACCAACGGGTGATTGTTATATGTTGTGCCGGTGTAACACGCGGGATACACACCGGGGCATTTCCCGCTTTAAAGCTAGATGTACTCCCTCTAGTCCGAACCAGACATACTCCACTCTCCATACGCCAGATTTACTCCCAAGCTTGAAACACTCCTCCAATGAAACAAATCGTTTGTGTAGTGTGCATCTGGAAAAGACACGAGGGAGTGCATCCAGCTTTAACGCGGGAGGTGCCCCGGAGTACATTTAGAGCTGAGGAGTACAGCCCGCTTGTTTCACCGACTTCCCGTAGTTCCATCATGATGGAAGGCCTTATTTTTTAGGCGTGACCAGCACCTTTGATTTGATCTCTGGTTTCCCGATCCAAGCTTTTTGATTCAATTGTTAATTATTCCTCGGCCAAGCCTGTTTTGCTCAGGTTGTTAGGTTCAGGTTGTTGGTAGCACGGTTGTAATCTATACTCAGGCAAGAGAGAGTGTGACCTCCGGTTTTTTTTTTTTTTTTTATCATGTTGAAACGACCAGCTGCTTGATATCAATCTGTTGTGAGTAGCAGATTGATCAGATGCTCGAAAATTCGCCTGTTTGTACTTTGAACGTCTGTGGTCGGTGGTGGTGCATGTGTACCACTCGTTTACAGTGCAGACGCTGGGCGCGTGCGAGCACACACACACACACACACACACACACACACACACACACACACACACACACACACACACACACACACACACACACACACACACACACACACACACTCACACACACACACACACTCACACACACACACACACACACACACACACACAGAGAGCCTTGTAACAATCCATGTTTTTTTATAACTTATTTGATTTTGATATTCGGTGTTATGCATAGGACTGTTATTTCAATTTGGTTATCAATATCATCAGCGGTGTTTATTTGCATTGCGTTTGAAATAAAGTCATTTGGTCGATTTCTGCATTGGGATTGTTTCAGTGCAAGTTGACCATTATTTCAACAACAACAACAATAACCACACACACACACACACACGCACACACACACACACACACACACACACACACACACACACGCACGCACACACACGCACGCACGCACGCACGCACACACACACATACACACACACACACACACACACACACACACACACACAGATTTTAGAACTACCAGTTCTTTCTGTCATGTACGATTTCAACGAACTATAATTATTGTCTGTGTAAAAGAATTAGATGTTTAACCACACACCACACACTTTGTAAAGAACGGATACCGCATCTAAATGCATGTGAGCTATATTGTAAGATGGGTCTGTTTCTAGGCACTAGCATCCTGTCCGGCGCCCATGGAACACGTTCTCTTTCTCACGTGGGTAGAGGGGTGATTTCAAGATCAAACAAGATGGCCACCAGCCCAATATGTTGTTTCCATTTGATCACCTGCTATCGTCACGGTCGTTCTTTTGTAATGCCATGTATCCACACACACACACACACACACACACACACACACTCTCTCTCTCTCTCTCGGAATGAAAACAACTGACCGGGCTGTCACACCAATCTTGTTTTTGGAAGAGAGACGTCAAGTTGTATTCTTTGAAATCTATGACGTTTTTGCTCACTGGGATGACGCATAATACATTTGGCGTAATAACTTTGATACAGTTCTTGCAATGAAAGCAGGCCCATGAAAATTGAAGTGTTGCTGCTGCGTGCGCAGTGTAAAGATCGAATTAATACCGACCCAATATGTTTAACAGACAAGTCTGCGCGGCGAACGTTTTCTAACTACTAGTATGTGTTATGTCAGACATACACACGCGCGCGCGCACACACTCACACGCACGCTTGCACACGCACACACACACACAGACTCGCGCGAGCCGCGTTTGTGCTCCATTGAGGCCTATGTGGTGTCCTCTCACTCTACTATGCTATTGAGTGAGAGTCAGTGGGAAAAACAAAGCACACAACATCAATGAAACTCCCGCTTTCCCCGTCTACACATAGAGAACGTCCAAAAAGTGGCGACACATCCCCAAGAAATGCCAGTATCACGTCAATCAAACATGACGTCGGAAAAATGACGCTGATACTGCCTTTTGCGTCAGTGCGCGCGTGCCTTTTCTGCGATGGATCTGACCTGTTCAGTACGTAAGCAGCCCTGCACAGCGTTCTGGGTTCTTCTTCTTTCATGAATTTGTTCTCCGTGCATATTCTGTTCATAAAGTATTGGAGTTGTATTCTGTTATATCCCGTGTCTTCTCTGCGATTGCACGAAGATGGCGACATAGTAGAAGTAAAATACACCACGTCTCCAAACAGAGGAATTCGGAAAGAAAGTGGCGAGACACCCCCAAGAAAAAACAGCATCACGTCAATCAAACATGACGCACTTACTTTACGTCAGTGCGCGTGCGTCTCTTCTTCGATGTTTGTGAGGCGTGTGGCTTGTAGAGGAAATATGCTGTGAGTACAAATTTTCGAGTCAACTGACGATAACGGCTGCAGTGAATTTTTCTAATTTTTTTGTATATTTTTTATGGCACCCCAGGCTCATTATCTATGTATTGTAGGAGCGATTTTGAGATCTAAAGTGTGTTCACCAGCACTTTCATCAGGTACGGCTTACGCCAAAAGTATAAAAGCGACAACCTCCAAAATTCACTTAGTTGAGAGTCCGTATTCATGCTATCTATGTCCAAAAAATGGAGTGGTTTAGGTAAATATTACGCCTTTAAACGCCAGAAAGCCACTTTTTCTGAAAAGGGCGATAACTCGCAAATCATGTGTGCAATCGTACCTGGATCGGGCCTTCTATTCAACAATCTTGATTCATTTAGAAACCCCAAAATTGAAATCGATCGGTTCAGTATTTTCGGAGAAATAGGCATCTGAACTGGGTTCACATGCAATGTCAACTCAGGCTCGGTTTACATGAAAACTATAAGAGCGACCATTTTCTAGTAGTGACTCTGTTCAGAGTCCGTATTCAAGCTATCTACTGCCAAAAAATTGAGTGATTTAAATAAATATTACGCCTGTACACGAAAGACAACCAACTTGTCTCAAAAGGGCGATAACTCCCAAATCACTTAAGCAGTCATCACACGCTTGAATCGTCTAATGTAACATTTTGATATATTTGGATACCCCAAATTTGAAGCCATTCGGTTGAGTATTTTCGAAGAAACGGGCCCGGACACAATTCACACACACACACACACACACACACACACACACACACACACACACACACACACACACACACACACACGCACATCCACACAGACGGCACTCACTGAGGAGGAGAAGTGCGTTCGGAACACCATACGCGTCAGCATCGATGACGCAAGTTTTCTTACGTCATTGTCAGAGTTACACTTGCAAAATCGTCTCTGCGGGAGATCGGCAGTGACGTGCGTTTGTACCACAGATGCTTGCCTATGAACGTGGAAATTTTAGCCCGTCCTATTATGTTGTTTCCATTACTATGGAAACAACATAAAAAGAGATTGACGTAATGGTCCATTTGCTCAAATGACGTCAATGGATTTACCCCCTCTCTCAATGTTCCGGTCGTTTCAAACTACACGTGCTTCCCTCGTTGTAGCGTCTGGCAAGACGTTTTCCGGACCATGCCACGTGTGTGTGCTCATTTTGACGCGGGACGCGATTGGCTGAATTCTGGGGGCTCGACCCTTTTGATTGAAGGAGTAGAGTCGTCCATTCGCAAGCAGCGATCATATCCTTCTCAAATATTAGACAACACAAAGATAAGAAAATGGCGTCAGTACCAAAATGGGGCATCACCTCTTTTGACAGCCTTAGACTTTCGTACGTGGCAATTTTGCCTCGCCATTCAATGCAAATATAGTTACATAAAAAAGTCAATACATTTGTGTACGGTGTACCAGTGAAGGGTAGTTATGACAGGAGCGGTATGTTTAAAGTAAAATCGATTCAAAACTTTCGACGGCGGTTATGTCCTTTTCATTTCTCGTCAGATTTTCGTCTGTTGAGGAATTTTCACAGATGCATTTCCTGCTCACAAGCTGACATGCTGATTTAATTGTCTTCACTGTTTAGGGACTTTGGAAGGAGTTCCCCTGTGCTCTGCTCTGCAGTTATACTTGTGCTACGCCCCAACACTCGGTTAGTGAATAAGTTATGACGTCATACGTCACACACATCATCATACGACGCAACATCACACAACACGATACGACACGATGCAACACGTTTAGCACGAAAACGTATGACACTCGTATTCTGTCGTGTTATGTTCATGCTGCTTCATACATATTGTATTGCGCGCGCGTGTGTGTGTGTGTGTGTGTGTGTGTGTGTGTGTGTGTGTGTGTGTGTGTGTGTGTGTGTGTGTGTGTGTGTGTGTGTGTGTGTGAGAGAGAGAGAGAGAGAGAGGGAGAGAGAGAAATGAAATGAAACTTTATTTATTTAAATGAAATGTGTGTGTGTGTGTGTGTGTGTGTGTGTGTGTGTGTGTGTGTGTGTGTGTGTGTGTGTGTGTGTGTGTGTGTGTGTGTTTGAGACAGAGAGAGAGAGAGAGAGAGAGAGAGAGAGTTGATTCATTGATGCATCTTTGTTTGTTAAGTTGTTTCTCTATAGAGAAACAACTTTATTGCATATGAGACGGGGCAGATTTTGCTACGCGCAGCAGCAAGTGATACAAAACAAGACTGACGTTTCACGCACACAGTGACGTAACGAAATCTGCGTCATAGACACTCGACGTGCACACTATGCTGCTGCGTTCTTTTTGGCGGGAGTTGACGTGTGTGTGTGTGTGTGCGGACGGATGTAATAATGGCTATCTCCTAAACCACCTCGTTGGAGGCCTTTTTACTTTGATATAAAATGGGAATTCACCTTCTCCAGACCTACCTTTCACGAATTTTATCCTGCGGCATTTTCAAAGGAGTTATCGCCGGTTTAAAAAAATCGGTCATGTTACGAATTTTTTCGAAAAAAATGTTCAAATGGCTTCATTTTCTGAAATTGGGAAGATCATTCAATTATACTGCCTGTTTTCGTAGCACAGCTCTGTAGCTCTGACAGGTTTTGTGTAAGAAAAATGTTTCCGAGGTAGGGGTGGTTTGCATATAAGGCCAAATATCTATTAAAAGACTCCTTCAAATTATTCATCATTCCGGTATTTTTGTCACTTGTGCCAACTGCACATATGACGTGAACTACTGCTCTATTATAGCTTTAGTATTCAGAATAACAGAGCTTTTAGATAATCACATTTTTTCATGTTTCTGCGAAAAACGCCGGTCCAAAAAGTTCCAATATTGCAATTTCGTAAGTACAATTCAAGGCACTTAAGTCCACGTTTCATCAGCTCTCTAGATCTTCCAGATTTTATGTCAAAATTAATTCAGTCACGGAAGTCACAAAAGCAACAAGGAAATCACAAGATATGAAGAAGTAGCATCTGTCAGACGAGCAGCGTGAGGCTGACGTCAAATGTTTGGTTCACAGACAAAATCTGCAAGTATCGTCACTGCTTCCGACATTTCATCAGCCCTCTAGATCTTCCAGATTTCATGTGAAAAATAATTCAGTCGGAGAAGTCACAAAGCCAACAGGGAAATCACAAGACATGAACAAGCATCCTCAGACGATCTCAGTGCTAGAGGCTGACGTCAAAAGTTTAGTTCACGGAATTGACGTCATCTCTCTCTCTCTCTCTCTGTATGACGGCCTGCCTGAGGCTGACGTCAAATGTTTAGTTTAGAACTGACGTCTCTCTCTCTCTCTCTCTCTCTCTCTCTGGGGAGCCAGGGTGGCCGAATGGTAGAGCGTTGGACTTTCAATGCTTGGGCCGAGAGTTCGAATCCCGGCCGCTGGGGCCAAATATTTGTGCTGGCCTTTTTCTCGTTGCCCCGTCTTTGATATCACCCTTATGTGGTGGAAAAGGACGTTAAACTCCTAAACACCCACCCACCCATTCTCTCTCTCTCTCCCCCTTTTTCCCCCACCCGGCCCCACCCCCAGTCACGTGGCTAATCGGTCGAGGTCGTAGAGGATCTAGTGTCATTGGTAGAACTTGGAGAGGGGAGAACCGACAACAAAACAGACAAAATAAAATGAAGTTTGGAGAAACAACTTTGTAGGACGGGGCCGTTCCTCCTTGTTTTTGTTTGTGTGATTGTTTTTTTCTTCCCATATTCTTAGTTTGTCTGCTTTTATACTCCTCTGAAATCATTGCAGTCTAGGCAACGACCACTTGAAAAACGGCAGTTGTCCTCTCTCTCTCTCTGTGTGTGTGTGTGTGTGTGTGTGTGTGTGTGTGTGTGTGTGTGTGTGTGTGGAGCACGTTTTCTTCCTCATGTGGACAGGACTCACACGTCTCAGACGCCGGCTGACTGGAGCTGTCAGGCTTGACAGACGGAACTGATAACACAAGTGACACTCGTAATCATATTCCATGTTTACAAGGCTTCACGTCACAGAAGCCCAGCTTTCGTAGATTTTGGAAGAGATGCGATAGCGAGGGCGCCTGTACCCTCGAAAAATAGCCTACTTGTATGGCGTGGCTGCCATTTTTGTTGGTTTAGAAATCTACATTGTCCTCTTGCGTGTTTTGGTCTGAAGTTCGGATCTACCAGACGTATTTTGCACTCAAACATCGCACTTTCCATTCCAGATTCTTGTTTGTTTGTTTGTTTGGTTGATTGGTTGGTTGCTTATACGGCAATAAAAAAAAAAAAACCGAATTCGAAGCCCGACTCTCTCTCTCTCTCTTGCGCGCGCGCGTGCACACACACACACACACACACACACACACACACACACACACACACACACACACACACACACACAGCATATTGGAGCGGTATCTGTACTGTTTGAGAAATCTGTGACATGAATGTTATACACACGGCAACTTTTTAAAACAGTCAACAAAACATCCCAGAGTCCACAACCGTTCTCCGTGAGCCATTCCAATCTTTCACAAACTGCAAACATTCATATTATTTATTTTTTCACCTCCTCAGAACGACCAGCCAAACACACTATTAAACAAAAAAAGAAACAACAAAGGTGAAAATGGCCTATGTCCTTGCCAATCCTCGCAATTAAGTGTAATTATTTACTTCATTGATTTATTCCATTCTAACGATGTCAGTTTGGCAAGGACGCCGACGATTTAAAAGACAAATAAGAGATACAAATATCACAAGGGAGGAAACAACTACGTATCACGAACGAAAGACATTAGATCAGTCAGAATGCAACGAGAAAAAGGCAAACACAAATATTTAGCCCAAGCCGGGACTCGAACTCACGACCTGAACATTGAAAGTCCAACGCTCTACCATTCGGCTATAGCGGCTTCCCTTTTTACAACGAAGCAGAGAGGGAAAACATACAGAGTGTAAACTCATTAATTTTGTGCAGTGATGATCCAGCATATAACGCAGACATCAGATGGACACAAAAAGGTGCATGAATACAATAATTTATTCAGCAATGTATGTCAGCCAGTTCAAAATCAAACAACATAACAACACTTCACAGTCGCAAAATAAACAAGACCCATGTTTATCGCAACACAGATGTACGATGGACGACCTGCTTGCAAACATTTTGTATAAATTTAACAGACTGTACTGTACTTTGCCAGTACTCCTGGAGTACACACAATTAAAGTTACAACAATTTTAAAACAACTTGAAACGTTTAATTCAAACGAGTCACTGTCTCAATACTCAGTGGCACAACTTGCCTCTGTCAAAGCTGTATCGCCAATTAAACAATACTCACACCAACAACAACACAACGAAAGCCATGAGGCCGAATTTAAAGGAATAGCTGGATGCATTGACGCGCGCACTCAAGTTCTGCATCAGTTGTTTTGTTCAACTGAGACACAGAGCCTCACCAGTCTTCGACAGTCAGTAGTGAAATCTGCAGCACACGTGAAAACTGTACATGTATAACACGAGCACCCATTGCTCAGTTCCACTGTCACTTCAGCCCTACGTAATCCTGATGCGAATGTAACGAGCGTGATGATTGGTCAAATGACCCCTGAGACACAAACCTGCCTAACCCGGACCGGAGGGAGGGGATGATAATGATATTGGCGTGGGCCAATCAAAATCAGTAACAGTTAACCAGCATGTGGTGCTGCCCTGGGCTCACACCCAAGCGGGTGCGTGGGTGGATGTTTGATGGTTTAACGTCCTTTTCCACCACACATGGGTGATATCAAAGACGGGGAATCCGAGAAAAAGGCCAGCACAAATATTTGTCTCCTGCATTTGAGTCCTAGACTGCAAATGGAATCACAATTCCATGACCATGATTTGTACTCACACTGGACACACGTCTGCCACCAACGACACGCATAACCAGGACGTTGGTGTCGATTGACCATTTGCTATGTCCCTGAATCAAATACACGTGCTGCCCACCAACTGCGTATCAGTTGTGAATACACTGACTACGTACTCACAAAAGCAAATAAAAGCGACAAAAAAGGAACAGAAACCACTTAACTTTCACAAAGGACGGCAAGGGTCTTCTCAGTCAGGACACAAACAATTTTTTGTGTGTCCTGAGGAAGGCGAAAGCCGAAACATTGACCCGTGCCGTCCTTTGTAAAAGTTAAGTGGTTTTTGTTCCTTTTTATGTCGCTTTTATTTGCTTAACTTGTAACCACTTCGCAGTCATTACCGTTTCCTTTTCTACCTACTCACAGTTCGGAAGAACAGAAAATACCGAGTGCAGACACACTGAATGTCCCGTTGAATTTCTTAGCCACGACGATCCCTCTCATCTACTTCTTCGTCCGCAAGGATGTCGTCTGTTCGCAGTAGTAGTGGCGGGAAGATAAGTTGTGGGGGGGGGGGGGGGAAGAGACGTACTCTGTTATAAAGAGAGCGTCGACTGGCCACTTGGTTCCACCACTTGTTCCCCCCCCCCCCCCCTTAGCTGCCATAACGACGTACGTCAGCCAGTGACATCAGCCGTTATTCAGATGCGGGTTTGACCCTCCGTCAACCGAAGGGATGCCTCTTCGTTCCGTTGTGTGTTTGAACGAGTGCGTCGATTGGTCACGCGTACCTCAAAAACGTTCAGGAACACGCAATACAACCAATGGCAGCAGCCGTTATTCAGACGCAAGTCTGTCTCTTCGTCATCCGAAAAATACCTCTCCGTTCCATTGTGTGCTGTAACGAGTGCGCCGATTGGCCAGCTGTCTCGCAAAAAAATGTCAGAAACACGCCATACAGCCAGTGACAGCCGTTATTCAGATGAAAGTTTAGAGCTTCGTTACCCCGCGTAGGATGCCACTCTGTGTGTTATAACGAGTGCGCCGATTGGCCACGTGTATCCCCCAAACTGCCATAAACAGCCAATGACATCAGCCGTTATTCAGATGCGAGTTTGGACCTTCATCAACCGAAAGGATGCTTTCCCGTTCCGTCGCTCTGATTGGCGACGGCCTTCCTTGAGCTGCGTTGGCGCGTTGCTCACAAACTGGTACTCTTTGTCTGTAAGAACGTTTGATTCTGCAACACACACAAAGCACACAGACTCGTACACACATACAGCACCGCACTTCTCGAGATGCTGAATCGTGTAAAAGCGTTGTGATTATTATCATGATTTTTTTTCTTTGCTTTAAAAACAAGTTTTTAATCGTTTGCCTGTGGGCCAAATATCCTGTTAGTAAGGACTCAGTACAATTGATTGATTGATTGATTGATTGATTGAAGTTACTACTTGACATTTACGTTGATTTATCATTATTTGTCATTGAAGTTTTATGACATTGCATTGTTGTTACTGACAAACCACCATAAGCTACTGTCTAAAGTTAGTAAGTAACAATTGAACACTTCCATCGATAAAATCCAAAAGAAACATGTCCGTGTAATTTCCTCACAAAAAAGAAACCTGAACAAAAATGTGGAAACAATGAATAGTTTGTTGTTGTTTCTTGTACAGAGGAAAGGGTATAAAAGGGCATAAAACACAATACCTATAAAAACGAATCTTCCTGTCCCAGATATTGTCCATTGACATAGAAATCTGTGGTACTACTTTCGGCACACAACTACAGGTACTCACTATCGGGCGGAGGAATGGTCAAGCAGCACATGCAAGCTCATGCAGGGGAACAAAAACCTAACCGTGCATGAAATGCAGCTGTTCAGCACACGCAGCAAAAGTGTAATTTAATTAACCACGTTTGCAATAGAAAAGGGGCTTTGCAAAATCTACAGATCTACGATACAGTTTCATCATTATTCTTGTGTATTAAAAAAAAAACAAAAAAAAAAAACTTGTGAGCTCATATACCATTTTACGTAATATGGCTATGATTAATTCTGCTCTTGTCCAGTGTTCCTTATTACGCACACATGTGCGTCGTTTACACAGAGATTTCAGAATCTGACGCAGAGATTTTGAGGCTGTACTTCACTGATTTTACTAAATGACCCTGTGAATTGACAGTGATGGTCAAAATGACCCTCAGTTTTGAAAGCTGTAAGGAACACTGTTGTCAAGGGTATTATGTTTCTGTCACTGGAAGGAGCCCAGGCCAGTCTGCGAGCTTTGAGAAGTGTACTCCTGTCCCGTTAAATGTCCGACTGGAATGTTGATTATGAAGCATGCATTGTACAGATGCCGAAATGACAAAAAGATAGCATGCGTGTTAGTGCCTTTAGTGGTGCAGTTTTTCCAGTGCAAATGACAGTTGTCAAGGGCCTCGGCAATACTTTTTCACAGTGTATGAAATCGTGTCAAACTTACAAAAAAAAAAAAAAAAAAAAAAAAAGCAAGAGCGTCGCTGCTTTCGGTAACCAAGCATGCACGTGTTATTGGTAAGTGAAGTACAAGGGTGTTACATGTTTCATTGCACGACCTGGATATTCAGGGAATAAATATCACCAGCCTCCCCCCCCCCCCCTTCATAATTATGGCTACATTCATGAAAGCATTTGCTGAACAGGGACTGAGACTACAGCCTGTTCTATTTACCTCTGAAGTGGAGTTTCCATTAATGCTTTTCCCTACAAGAACAAAGAACAGAGAGAGAGAAAACGTGCGTGAAAAATCACCAAACACATCAACATCAAAAGCACGTCATGGAATAGCATTGTGTTACGCGGAAAAGCTCTTTCGAGAAGTACACATAAAGGAAGAAAAGGTAAAGGAAAGAAAAAGAAGTCCTATGAAATGTTATTATACAACAACAACAACAAACAACAAAAAAAACGTCAATGTGCATTTTGGTAAGGAATTACGAAGGCGTCTCCGCTTACAGATTCTTTCTTTAAAGTCAGTTTCTGAATGAAGTTGGAACACTGCATTTTTGGATTAAAGCAAAACAGGGAGGCCACAGTTATGTTGTACAGCCCCGTTCGTTGTGAAAGGCAGTTTGTGGAGAGCGTAGAATGCATTGCCAGATCAGACAAGAAGAGTTAGAAGAAGAAGATGAAGAAAAAAGAAAAAAAAAAAACCCACGCATAAGCAAATCAAGCAAATTGAAGCGACAAGGATTTGACTTGTTCCTCTCTGACCACAGGCGGGCATATTCAGTAAGGAAGAGTTCTGTCCCTTGGAGTCTTCTAATAATTATAACAACAGAATACTGTAATCCCTTTTCTGTTGTACAAGTTGTAGCCCATGTAATAGTTGTTGTTGTTTTAAAGACAGATTACCGCCAGTATACTTTGTCGTCGGCATATTGCGGACATGTACATACTTATGAATCCAGAGGTCTTCAGACATCTACTTAAATAGCATTACAATGAGTGCCAAAGGGAAACGACTCTTCCACACAAGTTAGGATTTCCCTTGTCTCACTGAACAGGCCGCCTGTGACCAACCAAACTGACCATCACGTACCACAATGTTAGCCCATTTTACCTCTGTGCCCTTTCCTTCTTTCAGAAACAGCATGTTTCTACTTCAATATAAGAGAGGTAACTATGTATCAAAATTGCAGGTGATCCTGAAACAAAATGTATGCCTACTCACGATGTAATTTCATTGCATTGTAACCTCGACAATCCATGAAAGTTTGATTCCGGGCATTTTTGAAGAAAAAAAAATTGCAGAAAGGCAAACACAAGCAAAGAAGAAAAATCCTAGGCGACGTTTGGTCGGCAGAGGGAAAAGCTGGAAGGTAAAATACAGTCAGGATACCGTACCTCTCAAAACTGAAATCAAAGCATTGAATATGCAATGAAAAGTTTTCAGACCCCAATATTGATGTTATTTGGAAGGGGGGGGGGGGACAGAAAACTGAACGGAAATGAGAAAAGGCTAGGCTGTTTTTAAAAGCTTTTGTTATTTTTAACGAATACACAGTTCCTTGAACTGTGTGACCAAGACAATCCGCTTACCATTTTCGCCTCAAACGTTTGGGGTTACTCTCTGTCTACGTCAAATTTAAGAAAGTGCACAGATGATTTTTACAAACGTAGTTGTGCAGCCATTAGAACAGAGTATTTACGAAGAAGAGGCTAACAAAACTTCAAGCCGCCACCACCAGACTGATAAGCAGACTATACAAATAGCAGGTGCTCATTCATAAGTAAGCATACAACCCAAAACCAAACAAACAAGCACTACACAGTATACAAAAGTGCACCTCTGCTATAACCCATCACCATGACGGACCCACTACAGTTTCTCATTCTATGTGCCTACAACAGTAGCCCGTAACATTTCTGCAACTTAGCGGCTGACCCAAATTTAAATTGCAAGCAGTTTGTGGTTTTTAAACAGAAACGGGAGGTACGGTAGTGTGACTGTGCTTTACCCCTGTGGCGGAGGGATACGTCTGGCGTGACTGCGACTGCGCGAGCTGACATGGACTACCTCGGACTGGGACAGGAAGAAGGAGGAGGTCCGCGAACCTTGGCGCCGTGACCTCGTGTTCATTGCACGATTCACCCGGAAACGGTTCCATTTCTTCCGGATCACGCTTTGAACCTGGGGATAGATGCAAGGTAAAAAAACAACAACAACCAAAACAAACAAAAATAAATCCACTACAATGAGCATTATTTGTTTTCATGTAACACTGCTGCCCTTTCTAAGTGGAAATCGGATTGAAACTGCAAGGGAAGTGCAAAGATCACGTTAATTTTAATAATAAATATATATAATATCAAAGATCATCCTCGGATTCTGCAGGGAGTCCAGACAGAATAAGTAAAAATAATTAAAAACACACGAACTGCGAAAGATATAATAAGGCTTTGGTGAGGGGGGGGGGGGGATGGGGTGGGGGGGTGGGGGTGAAGGGGGATAGCAAGCTGAACTTAGGCTTATAAATTATTAGAAAGGCAAACCCTTTTGAACATGCTGCTGTTCCGCTGACACCTTGGAGGCTTCTGATCTTAAAAGCTCAAGCTCTCTCTCTCTCTCTCTCTCATGCAGGACTACCAAGATGAAATCATCATAATTATGATTCGTTAGAAGCCAGCGCTTTGAGCTGTGAAGACTAACAGGACGGTCCAAATGAACTGTATTGAACCGCATAATTATTTTGACACACAATTATGAATAGACCTTGCATTTGATTACTTACCTCTGCATTCATAAAGCAATAAAGAACTGAGACAAATATTCCCTGCAACAGACAAAATTATGAAACGTCAGACAGCAGTACCTAAGAAGGGAGACAAACTGAGACATAACCAGCGGACGGTTTGACGGAGTTCTCTCCTCTCGTATACAGCCAGATCGATTCATTTTCTATCCGCTGCCCGCTTTTGTTTTGAATGTGTTGTTGTTGTTGTTGTTGTTGAATGTTTGTTTTCGGGTGGGTTATTTGGTTTGTTTGGTTTTTTGTGGTTTGTTTGTTGGTTGGTTGTTTTTGTTTTTTCAGTCGACAAACATTACGACAGTTTGTTTGTAAATGGTTCAGAATAGGAAACAACAACAACAAAACAACAACAACAACAACAAAACATGCGTATAGGTGTAACTGAAACTTTACCTTAGAAATGTATCGCGTATAAATAACCGTATCCAAGAACTTTGGACAAAACAAAACAAAACAAAAAAAATCTTCCTGAATAAAAAATGTTAATGTGCAAGGTGTACTAACTGCATTTCATTGCAATGGCGTATCACTGTCCGTGCGTGCACGTTGATTTTTTTTTTTAGGGCTAACATGTAGTGCTAAAACATACCAGATAAATAACACACACACACACACACCAGGCGCGTAGGAAGATGCTGAGAGGAAGGGGGGCCCACTAATTCGGGTGAGCCATACGGCCGGGGTGAAGAAGGGTGTGTGTGTGTGTGTGTGTGTTGACTGCAAAGGATTATGTCCTGCGACAGCATTGCAGGGGGGTGGGGGGGGGCACCACTGGTGGGCCCCCTCTCCTCTTATCAAAAGCAAGGGGGGCCCAAAGATATTCGGACCCCCCTTCCAAAAATCGAACGGGGGCCTGGGCCCCCAGGGCCCCCGTGGTTCCTACGCCCCTGCACACACACACACACACACACACACACACACACACACACACACACACACACACACTCACACACCTGGCAGGAAGGCAAAATGGCGTTGATGACGCGGTAGGCTGCCATGAGAGGTCCCTTCTCTGCCGGTTGAGCCAGAAACAACAAGTTGGTCATTCCCAACAGAGGTAGTAAAATGATAGTTGCCTTGATGGCTTTTCTGGAAAAAAAAGGAAGAAAAAGGAAAATTGCAGCATGTTAAATGCACACGGTACCAGCTGAAAGGTATGGGTGTACGGGGGAGGGGATGGGGGGTGGAGGGGGAAGCCATAGAGTTACGAAGCTCTGAAGTGGTGAAGCTCTGAATGAAATGGTGCTCCATTTAGATATTGGGCCTGTTGTTGTTGTTGTTGTTGCTGCTGCTGTTGGTGCTGCTGCTGCTGCTGCTGCTCTTCTTGTTTTGTTTGTTTGTTAATTTTGGTTTTGGTTTTGTTCTTATTTGGTTTTTGTTTGTTCGTTGGTTTTGGTTTTAATTTATGCGGACGGGTTGCATTTTTGAAGCGCAGCGTTCAGCTAGGATAATCGCATTTAGATCTAAACGGGCGTACAGGAAAGGAATTGATTTTCCCGTTCTGACACGCCCGTTTAGATCTAAACGCATTTACCCTATACCATCCGCGCAGCGAAATGGATTTTTACCTTGGCTAGCTCGAGAAAATTGAGTCACACTAGTACTTCAGTTCAGAACTCAGACCGATTAACCTAACTCAAAACTGAGGTGGCCTGCGTGCTGCACACCAGACAGAATGTAGTTGCCAATACACGAACCCACTCGGCAAAACCCCAGGCCAAAGCCAGCCCCTTTCCGCTGTCGTGAATTTGCAAAACGCAGTAGGTCCATGGCGCCGTTTTATGGTAAAACGGGTGATTTCAAGATGAAAGACATTGATGTAAATGTCTTGGGTTTTTTCTCTTTTTTTTTCTTTTTTCTTTTTTTCTCAAATGACGTCGATGGACTTACTAATTTCTTCCCTTCTTTCTAAAGGTTTCCAGTACTTCCTTCCAGCATGCTTGATGTCAGAGGGCTTGCGTACGTGTGCGCGCGGGCTGCATACAAGACACGACTACGACTGTGACTACAGCAGGTCACTGAATCGAAACAACATATTGGGCTGGTGGCCATCTTGTTTTTCAAATGACGTCGAGGGACTTACTAGTTTCTTCCCACGTTTCAGTCAGATCAAATTACACGTGCTTCCAACGTTGTGGTGTCTGGCCAGGCCATGCGAGGTGCCAGGCCATGCGAGGTGTTGTTCTTATTATGCCGCGGGACGCGATTGGCTGAATTCTGTTGGCTCGGGCACTTTTGACTGACAGGAGTGTAGTCTTCCATTCGGGCGAACTAAACACGCTACATTGAAACGGGATGAAACAATTTTAAGAAGCTTACTGCCGTTGTTTTTCTTAGAGATCAATCGACTAAGCTTTTGTTAGTCTCGCGCTAATGGAAGAAGAGAACAAAACACTACCGTCTGCCGAAAGAGATTTGTCACAAACAGAATGCCCGCTAATGTTGATCGCTGGAGTCGCAAGAGAAACAGTCAAAGGATCGCTTTAAGTTGTATTTCCACTGTCAGGTGAGATGCTTTCCCGCGTATTCCCGACGTCTGGTGTTGTGATTTCTGTCTGTGTGGACTTGAAAGTGTATCCGCCCTGTCTGTAGAACGTGTCCTTTTAAATCCTATTTTGGGGGGAAGGAGTTTAGTGACAGCGAATCGTTCGAAAAGCATTAATTGTTTGACAGACCATGCAGACGGTATGTTTTTTGGTTGCTTTTTTGTTGTTGTTGTTGGTGGTGGTGGTGGTGGTGGTGGGGGGGGGTTGTTTGTTTGTTTGTTTGTTTGCTTATTTTGTTTTTGTCTTCTTTTTTTTTAATCTGCGGTTGGATTTCTGCTGGTCTGAGGAGGCTTACATTCCTTATCTTGACACTAGGTTAATTTTACTCTGTGTCTCGCCCACCCCCCACCCCCACCCGACCTCCTCTCTCTCTCTCTCTCTCTCTCTCTCTCTCTCCCTGTCACACACACACACACACACACACACACACACACACACACACACACACACACACACACACACACACACCCGTCCAAAATGGCGACAAGCCAACTCGACCACATAGACTCGAAAACCATTTGTTCTGATCTCCCGCAGACACACGTTTTGCAATGATACCGCACAACAAAACGTTGCAGAGAGCAGAAAGAGAAAAAAAAAAACACATATAAAGTAAATCTTTAGTGGCAAAAAACTAAAAACAACGTCGACAGCGCCGAAAGACCAAGATATTCTTCCCTGCGACTTCACAGAAAATGCTGTGCGCTGTTAAACACGGGTCTTAAACCACTGGGCGTGCATTTCTTCTTGACGTTTTCCTGGTTGAGCAGGAAATGGCAGTGTCTGAGAGCAGCAGACTCTTTGTCCAGGAAGCACGTCAATGCCCGTCCAGTTCCAAAAGGAGTGAGAGGAGGGATAACAAAAGAGACTATCAAAGCTGAGAAGCTTGCGCAGAAAGGTTTCGTCCTTCTGGGGACGGGGGGGGGGGGGGTGAAGCTTATTCTTGAACCACAGGAAGTTTTAAAGAAATATTACCGTCACCTGCCCCCACCCACCCAACGCCCACACACACACACACACACGCACGCACGCACGCACGCACGCACACACACGCATACACGCACGCGCACGCACACGCACGCGCGCACGCACGCACGCACGCGCACACACACACACACACATTAATACTTAAAATACAGTTGAAAATAGTGTATACATTTTGCTTGCGTGATATGTGAATCTTACCGTATTCGTCTGGATTCTATTGTGTTATTTGTTCTCAGCTTGACCACAAGAACCCGGATAATGTTGACTAGGAATGCACAGTTGATCTGAAACCAAGAACACGAAATACATGTCAGTCACATCAATGTGGATCGCCTCATCATCACACACACTTGTACAAACAACTGGCCTTTTGGTTCAAACGCCTTCTGAAAGCACCCTGCCACTGACGACCTTTCATACTTATTTACTTAGACCCCCTGGCTCCAAGTGGAGCATAGGCCATCGACAACCCTTCGCCATCGCACTCTGTTCTGGGCTATTCTTGCCACTCCAGTCCAGTTGGTCCCCTGCCTATATTATAGCTCTGCCTCAGTGTCCCGCCTCCAGCTGTTGCGAGGCCGGCCTCTCTTCCTTTTCCCCTGCGGGTTCCATGTCAGGGCCTGGCGTATGGTGCTGGATGCTGGCTTCCTGAGGGTGTGTCCAATCCAGCCCCACTTCCTCCGCAGGATCTGCTTGGCCACTGGTTCCTGCCCCACTCGCTCCCAAAGCTCTTCGTTCCGGATCTTCTCTGGCCATCGGATGTTGAAGATGCGCCTCAGACAGGTGTTGAGAAATGTCTGGATCTTTTGCTGCATCGTCTTCGTTGGACGACCTTTCATGCGCAAGCATTTTCTTTTCTTTTCTTTTTGTTTTGTTTTTGTTTTGTCCCCGTCTCTTTGCCCAGCGCCAGCCGTATTTCTCCCAGGTCATGGGTGGAATGCACGGAGAGCTCAGAAGCTGGGGCAATTTTTTTTTTTTTTTTTTTTTATGCATGAGGATGACGATGGCGGTATGAGAGCGGCCCGTGCCACGTTGGACACACCGATTCTCACTTTAACACCGAAGTTAAGCAACGCTGGGCCCGGTTAGTACTTGGGTGGGTGACCGTCTGGGTATAGGCCGGGTGCTGCTGGCCCCGGTCCGGGCAGGAATTTGGTGTGAGATTTCTCCTCACTAAATCGAGTCAAACTCATGTGCAGACTCGCTTTCGGTGCCTGTTTCGGCCCGTATGCACACGCATGCGCGTACCATCAAGTGTGTACGATAAAGATCCCAATTCCTTCATTCGAAAAATAGTAGGCCGAAATGGCCGGTGGGTTGGAAACAAACACACGCATGCAGGAAAAAAAAATGGGTGGCGCCGGTTCATGACGACACGCTTCCCGCGGGGGAAGCAGCCCGTATTTCCCCAACTACGGTAGTGGGACGAAGAAGAATTCCAATCCAACATGCTGCTATGGAGGTCCATGTGGTTTGAGACTCAGTGACAGGACCGCTTTCCACGCTTCCTGTCACAAATATCCCGGCGTTAAACCAGACCCGGGAACTACGGCACATGCGAGTCGCGCAAAAATCAACATTAACACTCTCAAAATGCTGCGAATTCATATTTTGAATTTTACGACTGAGTAAAACTTCTACTGCTGCATATGATCGGTTGTGCAGGTGAAATGGCAAAATGGCCTAAGGGCTTAGGCCCTTTTACACAATGTATGATTTATTACCATAAAATTGACTGGAGCTAACCACTTCTACAGGTCACAAGGTAAAGGACCTTAGTACTAATAATCAAATCCATGGGACCTGAGCCCTTTTACAAAACGAGACGCCGGGAACGCCAAGAAACTGACAACACTGTCAATAAAACGACATGATAAACCGTTCTTTTTCATAACACTGACTCTCAATTTCCCATACTGCCACAACTTCTCTTGTGTATACACATCGATATAGTCTAGTCTTGGGCCGGGGAGCCGGGGTGGTCGAATGGTAGAGCGTTGGACTTCTAATGCTCGGGTCGTGAGTTCGATCCCGGCTGGGGCCAAATATTTGTGCTGGCTTTTTCATCGTTGCCCCGTCTTTGATATCACCCTATGAGGTGGAAAAGGACGTTAAACCCCCAAACACCCACCCACCCTCTAGTCTTGGGCCATTAAAAAAAATCCGGCAACGGCGAGGAAACTGCCACGACTGTCAATCAGTCAAACAACTCAATACCACCCCCCTCCCCCTTCCCTCCCTCTTCTTCCCGTCCCGCCGTCGGTCAGTCATTCCTATTATAGCGTCTAATAAGATTACTTGCAATGGGCCGCCGTTCGTCGCGCACGTGCCTAAGCAAACACTGCCCGGATCCCGGAAATTATTACGACAAACACCCAGTGAAAGGGGAAACAACTCAAGAGGAAATCTCCGAAAAACACCGTCCCATTCCCTCCTCTGAATAGACGCGGCACGCTCCGGCGAAAGGGTTGAAATCCGGGACAAACCACGACAGGAAAACTCGCTTTTTTCCCCTTTCAACGAGAGTGAAATATCTGTCTGGGAATGGAAAGAATGGCAGCAGGAAAACAAAGAAAGCCCAGACATCGGGCAGAGCTGCATGTAGCCGCATAAAACTTACTTGCGTCAGATTGACAGAGAACTTTCAGCCGGATGGTCGGGCTGGAGGTAGGATATATTTGATTGCCAGGGCCTGTATATTTTTTCCCTCTTTAGCACAAACAGAACATATTCCTGTAAGGATAGAATAACAAGGACCGCAATAAAAGAAGCCTACTTCAAGATGAGCAGCTTCTGCTGTGTCGCACAGACTCTGACGCTGTTACTACTGCTCAGTTGGTATACATGTAGTTGGCCTGTTAGGGAGTGCAAATGTATACCAGTCAATTCCGTCGATATTTCGCATAAAGTAAGGGGAGTCGGGGTGGTCGAATGGTAGAGCGTTGGACTTCTAATGCTCGGGTCGTGAGTTCGATCCAGGCTGGGGCCAAATATTTGTGCTGGCTTTTTCATCGTTGCCCCGTCTTTGATATCACCCTATGTGGTGGAAAAGGACGTTAAACCCCCAACCACCCACACCCACCCGCATAAAGTAAAGTCGTAGAAGGAAGTCAGCGGCCACGTGACTTCACCTCGCCAGGCCCCGGAGTACATTTGCACCCCCTCCCGCGTTGCGGGGATACAGTCGTCCCCGTTAGTGGACGACTGGAGTTTATTTGCCTCTCCGGCGCATGACTGGTATACATTTGCACCCCCTAAAGGGCGAACTATACTAACTGAGCGTTACTACTTGGGCCGGTAGTCTTCCCAAAGTTGTTGTTGTTGTGTTGTTTTTGTTGTTGTTGTGTTATGTTTGCCCTACCTCTTCACCAACACCAGTGGTGTTCCTCCCAGGTCATGGGCGGAATCAACGGAAGGCTCGGAAGCTGGGGCTGGGGGAACGTTGAACATGCACTGACATACTCGGTCGCGGCAGTAGACCTAACAGCCGCCGACGGCTTCACCAGTGACTGTACAGTGCCACTTCCGTGGAAGAGCATATCCCAGAAATGGGCTCCTGAGAAAATGTGCCCGTTTCCACCCAAGTCTTCTGTGATTCTCAGGGGGAAACGCCATGCTCACCGACATGGTATGCTCGGTCACTCTACATCGAATGACCCTCGGCAGTAACTGTAAAGTATCACCAAAGCCCTTTTACGGGCACGCTGTCTCTCTTCCCCCCGACCATCCAATCTGGACCAGAGGTTCTTTTAACGTTGACAAACAGGACAGGGGGATCTGGGAGTCATTTTTGTTATTGCCCCAGAGGGAGCCACCCGCCCCTTGCCGACCGGCTGCGAGACAATCTTTCTGATGTGACAGAAAGGAAAACGGCTCTGGAGGCTTTTGGCCAGGGGGAATAAGCGCGGGAAAAACTCTATATCGACCCGCGAGTGTTTTCGTTGCGACTGGAAACTGACATCCACTCCCTGCGCTATAGGAAGGAAACTGACTCGAAGAAGTTGACTAGACTCAAACATATCAGTTCCAGACTTTTTCTTTTCCGTGTATTGTTGAGTAAAGTCCGCACGGCGGGAGGTAGGGAGAGGAAATAGGGGGGGGGGGGGTCTGTAGATTTTGAGGAATATAAGAGAAAGTTGTCTCTTCTTCGTTTTCGTAGTAAAGTACTTTTCCAGTTTTAAAACATGAGTTTTGCAGTTTTAAAACATGAGTTTTGCTTGCAGGTACATGCATATTGTAAGTTGCATGGAAGGCCATTCCGCCGCAGATGCTAACATGCCCCCAAAGCTAGGGTGAGTACCTGTTCAGATTACAACAAAGGGTGATTTGAACGACGCTAGCACTGAAAAAAGAAATATACCGCATTTTGACCCTGTTTTGAAGAGGGATGCTACATAGCTACTCCAAAATTTCACCCGCTCCGCCCCCCCCCCCCCCTCCAACCCATGCTCCCGCCCACTCCATTGAAGGATCATTCGGAATGACCTACGTACTGAAATACAACGTCGGCAACAAGATTTTACCATCAGTGGTTTTAGTTTTTAACGCGACGAATCAAGTGATGCTTTCTTCTCGTGTTTCGAGAAAGTATCTGGTGAGAACAGGAATACCCCCAACCCACATTCACATCACGTGTCATGTGAATGGTCCAATCAGAATTACTGTGTGCTCCCTGCATCCGCATTGCCCTATCAGTCCTCCATAAATAGTGGCCGGTCTCAAACTATGATGATCTATGGCTGTGAAGTTGACTATCACTATGCCTGTCCAATCATAAGGAGGAACGATATGTCTTCTTTCTTTTTTTCGTAGACGTAGCGGAAAGAGTTGATGAGTGTAGTTCAGGAACGACCGGTAAGCGACACAAGTTTTCTCAGGAGTTACGCACGCACGCACGCACGCACGCACACACGCACACACACACACACACACACACACACACACACACACATACACACACATCATAATTAATTTATGCCTGCATGGATTTAAATTTGGCTTAGTGGGTGTGTGTTACACTTTGATCACACTCGTGTTTACCGCAGGGGGCTTAACTGCCGCTTATAAAGCTCTAAGGCCGTTGGCCACTGCAACCATTTAGTGACTTTGCGGTTTCTAATAGTAGAGCAATATGACTTTCTTTGGTCTAAAGCTCCCATACCTATACTACACGCCGGTCGACGAAGTGGCTAAGAAGAGCCACCAATCAGCGCTGTCTAGTTGGTGCTCAGCCCGCAACCAAATAACATCGTCTGCTCAGTACTCGGTACGCTTCTAGGTTCTAGAAGAACATTTACGCCAACCAGAGTCGTCACAGTGGTTTAAGATGCTACACTGTGTCCCACGTGGCTGATTCTGATGCACGGATTAAGCGCATTCGATGAAAAGTTTTCCACAGCGTTGTATAATAACAATCATCATCATCATCGTCATCATCATCATCATCACCACCACCACCACCAGTCGTCGTCGTCGTCGTCGTCGTCATCAGTCATCAGTCGTCGTCGTCATCATCATCATCATCATCATCATTTGGCGAGCGCTCTTTCAGTTTTTTGGCAACAGCCTTTTGGAATTCTCTGCCAGCAAATCTGAGAAATGCGCCCACACTCTATTTTTAAGAGCAATCTTAAAACGTTTCTCTTTTGTAAAGCCTTCAGTAAATTTCCTGTACTCTGTGTCAGTAACTTTTGTCAGTTTCACCAGTGTGTGCGTGTCCACAGTTTGTAAAATATGCGTGAGTGTCGGTGAATGATTGGCGTTTTATTATTGAGTTTTATTCTAAAGAAATGCGCCCTACAAATACCATTTATGATAATAATAATAATAATGTGTTGGCGAATAACCTCCTGCTGGAGATCTGGGCGCCTTCCACTAGCAAAACATAACATTACATACATTACATACATGACATACATTGCATACATACATTACATTACATCACATACATATTACATACATTACATACATTACATTACATCACATACATATTACATACATTACATACATACATTACATCACATACATAATACATTACATACATACATTACATTACATCACATACATATTACATACATTACATACATTACATACATACATTACATTACATCACATACATATTACATACATTACATACATACATTACATTACATCACATACATATTACATACATTACATACATACATTACATTACATCACATACATATTACATACATTACATACATACATTACATTACATCACATACATATTACATACATTACATACATACATTACATTACATCACATACATATTACATACATTGCATACATACATTGCATACATACATTACATTACATCACATACATATTACATACATTACATACATACATTACATTACATCACATACATATTAAATACATTACATACATACATTATATCACATACATATTACATACATTACATACATACATTACATCACATACATATTACATACATTACATACATACATTACATCACATACATATTACATACATTACATACATACATTACATTACATCACATACATATTACATACATTACAAACAGACAGTCAAAAAGTACATTCTTACAAACAACATGGTCATGATGATGGTGAAAAACTGATTCAGTCTTGGTAATGGACCCGGAAGAGATGCATCTTCAACGTAGCTTTGCATGCTTGACAATGACTGCTTTGGCGCAAACTTTTCACTCCCATACCGAGACTTCAGGGGCAAAAAAAAAAATTGATAATGATGTAGTGAACGACTAGTACTGACCACAAGAGCGATGAGTATGGGCACGAAGATGATGCAGAAAAATGGCGACTTTGAGTAAAACATCCAGCATGACTCCATGTAGAAGACTTCCATCAGTCCGGCCCAAAGGCACGTCAGTATCAGTGGGATGCCTGTGCACGACAAAGTATCACACGTTTAGTCCTCTAGCGCCATACGAATCATACTTGATACACATCACAAATGAAACGAAGCTTGTTGCTTTTAAGGAATTACACTTTAGGTGGTTTGTTTGGTTGGTTGATTGGTTTTGTTGTTGTTGTTGTTTTTTTTGTTTGTTTTTGTTTGTTTGTTTGTTGGGTTTTTTTCGACATTTTATGAATGATCGAGTTTCTCAAATAAATATTATTTTTTGACTTCTCGTGTTCCAATGGTAACCTACCCCTTTTTGTTGTTCTTGTTTGGTTGGTTTTGTGGGTTTGGTTGTGCTTTAGTTTGTTTTTGTTTGTTTGTTTATTTGGTTGTTTGGCTGTTTTTTGTAGGTTTTGTTGTTGTTGTTTGGTTTGTTTTGGTTTGTTTTGTTTTGTTTGGTGGGGAGGGGGGGTGTTGTTCTTGTTTGTTTTTGGTGTTTGTTTTGTTTTGCTGTTGTTTTTGTATTGGGGTTGTTGGTTTTTTTTGTTTTTGTTTTTTTGGGTTGTTTTCAGGTGGGTGTGTTTTTGATTTTGTTTTGTTTTTGTTTTTCGCTTTTTGCTTTTGGTTTTTTTGTCTGTTTCCTTTGTTAATTTGCTTTTTGCTTATTTGTCTGTTTTTGTTGTTGTTGTTGTTGTTGCTGTTTTTGTTTGTTTGTTTGTTTGTTTTTTTGTTTTTTGGGTGGGGTGGTCGTGGGGGGTCGTTGTTGTTGTTGGTGGTGTTTGTCATTCATCCAATCATCATTCATTTAGTGTGTGTGTGGGGGGGGGGATGGAGGAGGGGGGCGATGCGGCCTGCATTTGCCGCAGGGTCAGCTTTTTGTGTAATTGTAGACAACTTTGCCCACTAAACTTTCCAAGTCACCAAAAAGTTTCATTTGACGACCTTCTTCATCTTGTATGACGCCAAGACACTGATTGATCTTACTCTCAAATCCTTCAGATCCCGTCTGCAACTTACGAAATTGCCTCAATGGCTGTTGCCCCATCTAACAGAAGCACAGTATTTTACCGGAATAGGTCACCGTTATAGGAGGAAATGTAATGTTCTTGTGCCTCACCCAAAGAAGAGACAGTGAAAAAGCGAGGCAGAGAGAGAGAGAGAGAGAGAGAGAGATGATGATGATGATGATGATGATGATGAAACTTTATTTATCAACGGTAAAAGTTTTGACAGTTTTTGCCAGTTTGCAAACTTGCCGTTGCTAATACTACAGAGACTAACTACTAAGGGAAAAAAAGGGAGCCCCCCCAAAAAAGTTCAACACAGAAAATTATGCACTAAACTACAAGAAACAAAACCAGAGAGAGAGAGAGAGAGAGAGCTGATCTTTGCCGTTGTACACTCTGCCATTACTTGCAGGATCTGAGGAGGTGGTGGTAACATTTCTGTCACGTAAACTTTACGACTTTAGACAACTTTACTTTTTTTCTTCTTCCTCCTCTTTTTCTGGCTGGCGCGGCGTTAAGCCTCAAAAGCTCACACTCACTCTTCTTCTTCTTCTTCTTCTCTCTCTCTCTCTCTCTGTTGACCTGATGGACGTTTTTCTCGATGGTTTTTGTTTCTTGTAGTTTAGTGCATAATACCTTTTATATCTTGCTCCCTTTTTTTCCTTAGTAGATAGTCTCTGTAGTATTAGCAACGGCAAGTTTGCAAACTGGCGAATTTCTGTCAAAACTTTTACCGTTGATAAATAAAGTTTCATCATCATCATCATCATCATCATCTCTCTCTCTCTCTCTCTCTCTCTCTCTCTCTCTCTCTCTCTCTCTTTCTCTCTCTCTCGTATTTTTTCTGTGTTGTTGTGTCTTGGGTTTTTTTTTTTGTGTGTCTATATTTCTTTTCTTTTTACTGTACTTATAAAAGTTAAAAGAAGCCCAGACTCGCCAGATAATCGCTGAAAGTTTTCCTCCGCTTGCATCCGTGTTCTTTGTAAATAGAGCCCAACACCCAACAGACAGAAAGTGTTTGGTTAAAATCAGAATTTAGAAGGTATCGGTCCCTTAGAACAACGCGGCGCTTTCCGGGAAACAACGTGTAAATTCGGATCTGGCGGAAACGGTTCTCTCCCATAATACTAGATTCGCTGAGGCAAGCACGCTGGGGGAAAAGAAAAGGAAAAAAAAAAAAAAAAAAGGTGAGGGCGCTCGGTGCTTTGACCTACTTTAAGGAGTCGATATATAACCGCAATTTCGTTTAGTTTGTCTGTTTTTTACTTCCATTTAAACCCATTTCTAAACTTTATGGCCCTTGAAATTGCAATTTACGCGCGCGGCCTGTCTACGCAGGCTAAGAGAGTCTCAAATTGCCTCGGCTTAAGTTAATGAACGCTGACCCTTCAATACATCCACTCTCCCGAAAAAAAAGTCCAAGGGGCATGGATAATAACTCTCTCTCTCTCTCTCTCTCTCTCTCTCACACACACACACACACACACACACACACACACACACACACACACACACACACACACACACATGTTCATTTTGTGCAAATTTCGCGGGATTTGTTTCCATTCCTTTGTTGTTTTTGTTTGTTTGTTTCTTTGTTTGTTTATTTTGTTTGTTGTCGGTTTTGATTGTTGTGCTTGTGGTTGTTTTCTTTTTGAATAGGCACACGACACGGACTTCTCACGGGTCACCAGAGGACAGGCTTTCGAGAACAAACGAAGTATTCACTTGCTAAGGTCAGCAGGGTACGGACGCAGTCAATGACCGCAAATTTATCTCTTTTGGCAGGGCAACATCTCTTCGCCTCTGGTGGATACATCCCACATCTCTTCCGTGGCGCCGACTAGGCACAAAGGGGGCGGGAGGGGGAGTGTTTGAGGGTTTAACGTCCTTTTCCACCACATACGGGTGATATCACAGACGGGGCAATGATGAAAAAGCCAGCACAAATATTTGGCCCCAGCCGGGATACGAACTCACGACCCGAGCATTAGAAATCCAATGTTCTACCATTCGGTCAACCCCGGCTCCCCGACTGTGCACAAAGGCGCGAAGTAATGCAAGCGATCTATACAGTGGACAACAAGAACCACTATCGAAGTCTTCGGTGTGGGCAACCTGCTGTGACAAGTCTGTGTTTAAACATAGCGACATAGAGCTGACAGCTGTTTTGCCGTGTTGGTGACTGGTAGTTCTTGGGTGGTCCTGTTGCACAAAGACATGGCCTTATTGTAGTACAAGGGAGATGCCCACAGTTCAAGTCGAAAAGGGGATCGAGGTTGGGGACTGGGGAGTTTTAGGTTGGTTTTGTTGTTGTTGTTTTACAGCGTCAGTTCTCTCTCTCTCTCTCTCTCTCTCTCTCTCTCTCTCTCTCTCTCTCTGGACATGCATAATTATTATCTATCTTAAACATTCTTCTTCAAAAAAAAAAAAAAAAAAGTTATGGGATTTCGAATGTGAACACGTGATGTTGTTGTTGTTGTTGTTGTTTGTTGTCTTTTTCTTTTGTTTTCTTGTTTACTTTGTTGGGGGAGGGGGTGTTTTGTTTTGTTTTGTTTTGTTTCGTTTCGTTTTGTTTTGTTTTGTTTGGAGGTAGGGGTTTGGAGGAGGAACAGTACAGGCATACAACTCCCCTTTTTCAAAAGCATTGCCCCCGCAAAGCATCCAGCTGTGTGGCTCTAAGCTTCACACTTATTGTCGCTGTCGTTGTCGTTGGTGTTGTTGTCTTGTCGTCGTCACCGTCGTCGTTGTTGTCCGAGCTATAACTACGTGCGACTGAGCAGTACTCACCCCATCCTATAAAGTAGAAGATCTTGAAAGGCGCGTCCGACCTAAACACACAGACGGCCAGGCGGTTGTGAAGGTAGATTCCCTCGACCAGCATCCAGGCAAAGTTGGACATGATGGTGTACTGCAGCATGGCCGTCAGTGTCTTGCACAACCACTCCTGGAGGTACAGAAATCAAGTCACCATTTGATACGGTGTGTACAACATTGGCACCGGTAACCTATTCACAAGCCAATAAACCTCAGATTTTCCAGCTTCACTGAATTTTGCCCTTCCATCAAATTTCAGTGTATTGCATTCAGAACTCTACTTGCCATTGGGGCATACGTAAGCAGCTTCTCCCAGTTCCATAGCCTCGTGCCTTCGACTTTAGATCCATTTTAATAATAATAATAACAATAATAATAGTGAGTATTGTACAGCGCTTTACCCAATTTCATGAATCGACTCAAAGCGCCGCGAACTACACCAAACACGCACGCTCACGTGAATCACACGGCTCGAGTCCCAGCCGAGGCAAGCGGGATTTCTCCTACCTAGGTTGGCTCCGACCCAGAGCGGGTGTGCTACGGGCCCAATGGGGAGGCTGTTGCCACACAGCCGAGCTTCACCCACTTCACGGGTGCGACTTTGGGGGTGCTTCCCTTGGTAGGACACGTCTTATGATGTGGATGCTTACACGACCGGCACCGCAGGTGCCGTAGTTCCCCTGCCTGGTTAATGCCGGGATATTTATGACAGGAAGCGTGGAATGCGGCCCTGTTCCGCAGTCCCAAACCACACGGACCTCCATAGCATCATCTTACCATCATCCTCATCTCCATCATCATGCATAATAAAAATTGCCCTCCGTGGATTCCACCCATTACCTGGGAGGAACACAACTGGAACCGGCAAAAGAGTTGGGGCAGCAAAAAACAAACAAACTTTGGAATGTGCGCGTTTAATGGACTGTAGGACATGTCCAGTGTACTCACAATCTGTCTGTAGGACATGTCCGGTGTAGTGAAGAACGGCTGCATCATGACAAGGATGAGGATGAAGCGGAATATGAAGGACACGACCAGATGCTTGTGTATGGAGATGCGGCTGCACTGTAGTGACCTGCACGCAGAGGACAATATTTGTTATTACACGTACTAAAATATTATTCTTTATACAAATATAACAGTACAGGTAGGTGGGTGACAGTGCACTGGAACTAAGAAATGAAATGAAAATAGGCTAAAGGACTGAAATCAAAGAAGTTAGATTATTAATCAAAAGAAACAAAAATGAACGCTTTTGTTGTTGCTGTTGTCGTTGGTGGTGGTGGTGGCGGAGCACTTTGTTGAACCTACAAACACTAACGTCCAGTCAGTTTTCTTTCGTGCGATCAGAAGACACCATTCTGCTTTTTTTAAGCCCTCCCCCCCCCCAAAAAAAAACAAAAACAAAAAAAAAACACAAACAAACAAACAAACAAAACAAAAAACAAAAAACAAACAAACAAACAAACAAACTTTAAAAACAATTCTTAGCATACGTTCAAATTCAAAAATACTTCATTGTCCATTAAATAACAGGTATAAAATAGAAAATCGTCTTTGTAGTCACAGCTGCAAACAAAATTCAACATCAGCTTGGTCAGCGTCATCGCTAGGAACCTGATTCTGGGGCGGTCGGTGGTCTAGTGGTTAAGAGACTTGTCACCAATGCGAGAGGTGGGGGGTTCGAGTCCCACTCGGGGCAAAGAATTTTTCCTTCTCGTATGTGGCACCGTTCTTTCGGGCCGATCGTCGGGGGTTCTCTCCGGGTACTCCGGCTTCCTCCCCCTCTGCTTTGGAAATGTTCAGCCCACCAAATTTGAAAAATAAATGTAATTCTAAATTCCGAAATTTAAATAGCTGAGCTGACCCTTCGCACCACGTGATTGTAATATGTTTATGTCCAGTGTGTGGGAGAATGCGTGTGATTCACGTGAGCGTGCGTGTTGGGTTCAGTTCGCGGCGCTTTGAGCCGATTCGTGAAATTGGGTAAAGCGCCTATACAATACTCATTATTATTATTATATTATTATTATTATTATTCTCGACAGTAATTAGGTGTTTCATTCTCCCCCCAGAAAGACCAAGAGAGTAAACGATCTTAAAACATGCAACATAATACTTTCCCTGATGATCACAAACGCTGCAAAGAAAGAGCACATCACCACCATGCCCTTTTATAACTGGCATCGTTCTTTCATTATCAGGTCGAAAGTTTCAAAAACTTTTCGCAATTACTATATGCAGCATGCGTCAATCCTGACATGCAGCATAACCGAGGGACAGGAGAGGGGGGGAGGGGGGGAGGGGGGTAGGGCGGGGGGGGGGGAGGGCTGGTGGTCGATTCCGTCAATACTGCCATTTATTTAAAGCGGCTTCTGGCACGATGAGCAACTCTCACTGTGTCGAAACTATTTTTTAAACTTTATTATCCCTCTCAGGAAATTCGGGCTGCCTCCCCCGGGGGAGGCGCGTCGCCGCAGTGCAGCGCCAACCAATACCTATCCTATATTTTTTACAATTTTGCTGGGGGAGGAAAGCCGGATAACCCGGAGAGAAACCCCCGACGAGCAGCCCGGCAGCCAGGAAAAAAAAACCGGTGTCACATATCACAAGCTCGACCTGGGCTCGAACCCACGCTTCATCGCCATGACATTGGTGACGGCTGTTCAGTGCCGCAGCGGCTAAATCCGACGCGCTACCTATTAGACCGCCGCTCACCCCCTGACGTGTCAGTGGTTCTCCCAAAGCGTATTTTATGTCTGGCATTCCTGAGACAGGGAAAAGTGTTCCAGAAAATCTTCTGCATGTTCGCATCTTTACCCGCTCTAAAGGTACCACGGGCAAAATCCTTCACCAACTACAACGACCCGAGAGACAGATACTGGCGGAGTTGTCCACGTTCAGTGAATTTATTAGACAAACGGAAGCGAAAAATCACCAAATAAGGATAAATAAAACATACAGGTCCAAGATTCTAGGAGAAAAGCAGTATTGCGAAATCCACTACTGTTTTGGACACAACAGACACAGGGAGGAAGCGTCCGGCGTCCGAAATTAGGTCATTTTATGCAATAGCGTGGCGTTGGCGCTGGCCGCCTACGGACAGGAAAGCCATGCCAGCCATAAACAGCCTTGCGCTTGTGAACGGCGCGCAACTTGTTTTAGAGCTTTGTAAACTTGTAATGTCGCCAGCAACCACGTGCGAGTTGCGCTGATGGCCACTTGACCGTAGCTATAGTCTGTTCCATACATACAAACACGCCACTTCACTTGAAAGTGAAATAGGCGACAGGCGCATGTTTTGGCTAACGTTTTGGCTCATATTTTAGCAACGACATATCCGAAAATGCTTCGTATTTTCGCACACTTCTAAATAGTATCGTGTCCTTGTCACGGTTAGAAGCCTAGATCGGTCTGTAAACCTAGTAAACCTGCAGGGTGTATCTTTAAAGGCCTACTGTTCGACATCCAAGCCTCTGTGAACTTATATGGCGTACAACAACCTCGTGGAAAACTTTTCATCGAGTGTGGTTAACTCCTTGCTTCCAAGCTGTAGTTTATCAACATGTAACACAGCGTGAAGCCTCGTTAAGGTTAGTGTGTATATATAATTTAGAATAGTAACGAAGACGTCGCTGAAGCCGGAAACATGCGCTCAGTCTGGTCAAGGCTACAGACCACAGATGCAGATATGGAGAAAAACGTTATATATTCCTCTTACACATAACGTTGCAGATGACACCCTAGAAATGCTTCAAAATTCACCGAAAATATCACAAAAATCAGGCAGCCAAAGACTCATATGTAGAGTAAATTTCAACAAATTCCAATATTCCGGTTTTTTTTTTTTTTGTTGTTTTTTTGTTTTTTTCTTTGGCAATGTTGGCAGCGACCACATACCCCATCATTTCAAGTCACGGTCGTCTGCCGGGTCCCGTGCCAGCCACGCCTGAATACAAATAGTCCACAAGCCAGCGTCATTTTTCCCTAATTTTACTATTACCTGGCATGAAACGTGTTTACAAAGCCAACAAAAAGCACCAGATTGCCATTTTTTACTCTGTGAACACATTTTAAAAGGGGTAAACATTTTCTACTATATTTAGCGTAGTTCTGACCATATGACCCGGAAGCTATTACTGGTCTGTAACCCAGTTTCAAAGCAGGGTAAGTAAGTGAAACTGAGAGCGCTACCTACATCTAGAAAATGTGTGCTTTGTATGTCACTGGGCAAATCCACCTTGCCCTACGTTGACTACATTGTCCTAGATCTAAGTGGTGCTCTCAGCGTTACTTGCCCTACATATAATTATGGTATGATTATGGCACCTGGATGGTGGGCATGAAATTGGATGTGGATTTTTTTTCCCCGTTTGAAATCAAGTCAAAATTCACGTGCTGCCTCGTTTACAGTGCCTGTCCTGCCTTTGTGTACACAGGCGCGCACAAATATCAAGTGTACACGTCAAAGATCCATTTCCATGCGGGAAGGGCTACGAAGCGGAAAAACAATTACACACATCATCGTGCGTGCAGGGAGGAGGGGGGGGGGGGGACTGGGTGTGATGTATAAATAGCAACTCGCTTCCAACAGGCGGAGTAACCCGAATTTCCCATACTTTGATACTGGGTTAAAATTAAAGCGACTTCATCCAGTTTGGCCTTTGTTTTTGGTTTTGTTGTTTGTCGTTTTGTTTTTGTTTTTTTTTTACTGTAGCTGTCACAGAAAGCAGTCAAACTTTTGAAGCCGGTCCTCAACTGGGCACTGCGGAGCGCCACAGTCTTGTGCACACATTTGACACAGTTGTGATTTCTGGGGTTTCCGCCGCTGTGGCGTCATCAGTCACGACTACAGGGATTTCAAATAGCCCCAGCTGTGACTGTGGGTTCCACAACAGATTCTAACTGGCTGTACTACGTCGCTCGGCGCGCAAACATGGCGGACAGTGTATACTCAATGACATTGTCAGGGTTTACAGACCTTTTCGAAAGACACAAATGGTCGACATAGGGACGTCACGGATAAGCACTACGGACTGCTTTCGAGCTCTGCTTGCCATTGCGGGCGGTACTGATGGGCGTCGGATGGTATCGTATCGTGATCGTAGGTCACCGTGCACAGGTGCCTTTGTTTAGTCTTGTAATTATTAGACACACAGAGTGCAATTACGCGCGTGTGTGTTTCGCGCGCTGTGCCCAGTTAAGAGCAGGCTTTATATGTAATGTATCCGGGTCTGGTGTCTTTCTAGTGACACAAAGGTCTTTTGTTGAAGAGTAAAGAGCGATTCAAACAAGCGCAGCATTACAAAGTGTAAATCTTCTACGTTTGGAGATACGAAAACGTTTCGGTTTGAGTCGGCCACATTCAAAATCGGTTTCCGGCACCCGTTCGCAAAAGTGATTATCAAGGGACGAAACTCCTGTTTTCAGTCTCTGGTCTGATTACGACATTGTAATTATAGTTGTTTATCAATTCATAAACTTTTTTTTTTTTAAGTAGACACGATAATACTCCATATTAAACATAATTATAAAGCTTTGGTAAAGAAGTATTGCTCTAGCACTTATGAACCGGACGCAGCGACTTTAAAGCGGCTTTAATTATACAAAGAAAAAAGAAGTAGAAGTAGAAGTAGTGGGTCTTTACACATCAACAATGAGAAAAAAAAAACCAAGTTAGGAGTATGACGCGGACTAGGGCAAGCGTGATCCTAGCTGACAGCCCAACATCGGGTCGCGGCATTGAATCTTCTCAGGGTGTTTTTGCGGACAAATGAAACTGCCAGTCGAGTGGTTTGGGGGGTATTTGAGGAGAATGGACGCACAGGGAATTAAAAACGTTAGCAAGCGAGCCTTAAGCGATCGAAAATGAAAAGATAAAAATAAAAAGGTTAACAGCCTGTGTCACGTCCGTAATTGTATTCTGAGCCCTTTGGGTCGTAGGGAGGCGTTTTTTTTTTTTTTTTTTTTTGGTTGTTTTTTTAAGCTGATGCCGTTTGACACTGCGATCTCAAGAAGGAAACAAAAAAAAAAAAAAGCTTTGATCAGAGTAGTTCGTTGAAAATATTCGTTTTTGTTTGTTTGTTTGTTTGTTTTGTTTGTTTTTTTGTTGTTGTTGTTGTTGTTTTCTCAGCCACGCCAAAACAAAAATTACGCGTGGTTCCTGTCAAGTAACGCTTCCCACATTTCTACTTAATTTATTTCAATCAAGAAACTATCAACCCCCTCCCCCTCCCCCTCCCCCCCCCCCAAAAAAAAACGGGGTTTTTGTGGTGGTGGTGGTTATTTCCCGCTTTGGATTTTTCTTTGTTTTGATTGATTGATTGATTGATTGATTGATTGATTGATTGATTGAGTGTGTGTGTGTGTGTGTGTGTGTGTGTGTGTGTGTGTGTGTGTGTGTGTGTGTGTGTGTGTGTGTGTGTGTGTGTGTGTGTGCGCGCGCGCGCGCGCGCATATGCAGGAGAGGCCGTAAAATGGGGAAAATGGTATGGATAACAGTAACAATTTATTTACAAATAGTATTCAGCAACTGACTCTCTGCCAACGAAACTGACAACTGACAACATTCTAAGCCGTCCCAACCCCCTAATCCTCTCAACAGATACCCCCTACCCCCCATCCCCCTCCCCCCACCATCCAACCAACCCCTTCCTCACAAAGGAACTCACTACAACAGAGAGAAAAAAAACAAAAAACAGACCAAGTGATCGATTTCAGTACTTTCGCAATATGAAATGTGAAATTGGCAGAAACAGCCGACAGGCGTAAATCACGCTGCGTTGACCACAGCCTGTCAGAGCGGCGAGACTCGGGGGCCTGTGATAGAAGCAAGTTGTCGTATCAGGTCACCGGGGTAAGAATGCAGATTGCCTACCGTGTGATTGACGTGACGGCGGAGTTTGGGTTCGAATGTTGTCAGTTTCAGTCAAGCGCAAGAGAGATTGTTGGTACGACAGTGCGATATGGCAAGCACGCAAGCGAGCGAGTAGTTAAGCAAGCAGCCAAGTCACACACACACACACACACACACACACACACACACACACACACACACACACACACACACACACACATCACGCGCACACGCACGAACTCACGCAAACACACACAAGGCCGCACACACACACACACACACACACACACACACACACACACACACACACACACACACACACACACACACACACATAGAGTGATGGCAATGCAGATGATTTGATACAAATACGACGCACTGCTGCCATCCTAGCTGCGTGCTCACGGCGTTTAGTGAAAAGCTTTGAGAGAAAAAAAAAGGACAAACAAAAATAGTGAAAACAAACTGCACGTAAACTGAGGAAATAGAATGTAATGCTGACATAATAACATGACAAACCTGAAGTAGCAAAATATGAAGAGCGTGAGAAGTAAAAACACTAAGGAGATGATGGAAGCGGCCAGGTAGATGTCTCGCAGTGTCTCCGCAAGCTCTATCTGCAACTGACAGAGATAAGAAAAAAAATTCTAAAAAAGTAATGCCACTGCACAGTCACTTAAGCGAACACACACACACACACACACACACACACACACACACACACACACACACACACACACACACACACACACACACGGCGATTTTGTGCGTCCGAACTGAACTAAAATAAACGGAACGGAACGGAACCCGAAACTGACTGACCTGACCTGACCTGACCTGACCTGACCTGACCTGACCTGACCTGACCTGAACTGAACTGAACTCAGCTGCAATGAAACATCACTACTTCACAAAATATGCTGTGTGTGTAGATTCTAGACCTCGATCATTCAGACCAGTAATAATAATAATGGATATTTCTATAGCGCTATATCCCCAGTAAGCTCTAAGCGCTTACACAGTTAAGACAAATAAAAATGAAACAAAATGGCATGAAAATGATGCCGGTAAGAACAATAAAAGACACAGCGATTGTGGCACACACACACACGCGCGCGCGCGCGCACACACACACACACACACACACACACACACACACACAGAGTTCTGTCACTGAATCCCTCTTCACTGCTGCTGGGCTGAGAACAAGTATGTTTTGATTGCAGTTGTAAAGGTGGGGACTGAATTCATATGCCCTATGTTTTTTGGGAAGAGTGTTCCAAAGGGGTGGGTCACTGGTGTGAAAACTGATCATCACCCCGAACAGCCGAGACCAGCGGCAAAACCTGCGAACTCCTACACAGCCCATAGTGAAATCGAATCAAGGCTGATGCCTCTGCCTGAAACTGACCCGACACTAACTTCTGTTACAGAAAACCGGTTCCTCTTGTCCTCTCAAGCACTAATAACGAGATTTCTTGTCAGCTTGCCGTTTCTGTCCACAGGAGGAAAATCGACCCCTGCCCTCTCCCCTACCCAGCCTCACCCCTCACACCCTTCCACCCCCCCCCCCACCACCCCAAACCCTCCCCCCCCCCCCCCCCCCGGCTCCCGCACGTTCCATTTATGGATCAGGCGTCGGGTGGTAGAAGGAGGGGGTTAAGGGGAGATAGGAAGGAAGAGGTGGTTTAGTGAGAGAGTGCTGCCTTGTTGCTGAAGTTCAAGATTGCAACCGTAAGGTTTGCCATGGATCAAGTTCTGTTTGGAAGGCTTACCATACACATTTACGTAGGCGTGCGCGTGCACGTGTTTATCAAGAGAGGAACCGAACACATTATAAGGACCACAGGTTGTACAGAAGAAAAACCTGCAGTTTTCGAGTGACAGAAAGCTGCATGTATTGACCAAAAACAAATGCAGTTTCAGCAGAAAAAAATGCTGTACCCCCCCCCCCCGAACAGGAAAAAAATGCTGTATTTTGCAACACACACCCCCCCCCCCAAGCTCGCACGCACGCAAGCACACACGCACGCACGCACGCACGCACGCACGCACACACACACACACACACACACACACACAAGTATATACAGAGAGACAGACTGACAGACAGACAGACACAACAGACAAACACAGACACAGGAGTGGACACAGACACAGAAGCAGAGACAGAAGCAGACAGACACAAACAGAAGCTGACAGACACAGAAGCAGAAAGACACAAACAGAAGCTGACAGACAGACACAATCACAGAGACAGACAGACAGACAGAGCTGGCATATAAGCTATTCAAAACGAAAGCGACAGAGACGAGGTGCAAGAGAGTGAAATTACCGCGCCCACGAAGTCGTCGAGCGGGTGGGGCTGGGGCGTGTAGTGAGGGAGAGAACTCAGGTCCATGCAGGCGCTGTAGTTGGTCCAGTTGCCATGCAACCACGTGCCGTTGGCTGCGCATGTCCGGTGGGCGAGCTGGGCTGCAAAAAAAAAATAAAATAAAATAAAAATAAAATAAAAATAAACGCCAATAATCGATACACAGAGTGTGAGAAATGAAGAGGAACAAACAGCTGACAAGGAATTGTTTGGGAACGAATGCGCCGCAGCTCTAATTTAATCCCTCTGTTCTGTGGGCTGAAAATAGTCGACATCTTTCAACATCTCTGCAGAGCAAACACTGCCGTCCAGATAGGAGTATTGACAAAACGAAAGAAAAACATCCGTGCGATTATCCTTTTTTTTTTTTCCTTCTTCTTCTTTTTCCTTTTTTTTAATTATTATTTTTCTTTGTAAGGTGTGTCTGATATTGATGAAACACGTACCCGGATTTAGACATCTTATTCCTGGGATAGATTTGGGAAAGTTTCAGCTACGGGAAGTTAAAATGTTGGAATCATCACTCACAGGAACTGAACTGAAACTTTTTTTAAAAAGCAAGAATTAAGTGAGTGTCTCTTGGAGAAAAGGGGTCAACTCACAGGTTAGTTCAGAAAAAATCAATTATTGCTATTCAAACGAATCCCGCTTGTTTGTTTGTTTGTTTGTTGTTTGTTTGTTTGTTTGTTTGTTTGTTTGCTCGCTTCCTTGGTTGGTTGGTTGGTTGGTTGGTTAACCAGAGAGAATTCATACACATCCATATAACAGTAAACAGCTTATGCATCTTCAGCTGCTCAAATTTCAGTCCAGCTTCCTGTGTACGATCCCTTTCTTCCGTACTCCCCCTCCTTCCCCCCTTCCCCATGACCCTCCCCCTGAAAAGAAGGAGAAAAAACTTTTGAAATCATGGAGTGTGTATGGAGGAGGAGGGGGGGGGGGTGTATGGGGCTTTTTGTGTGTGGGTGCGCTTTAAGAACAAAACACCAGGTATTCTTTTCCCAGTCCCAAAGCTGCTGACTATTGATCGCGGTCCAGCTGCGCACATTATGTGGAAAGGAAACCGGTTAATAGAAAAAAAAATTTAAAAAAAGACAGAAAACCACAAAAGAAAACAAAAAACAACAGAGCTACAGCAGTTTTCTGCTTGTCAGAACTGATGCTGGACCCTGTGGTGATTTTCCCTCGAGTCCATGGATATCAGGGAGCGGGGGGGGGGGGGGGGGGGAGGGGGGTCTACAGTAAAACCTGTCTCTGCAGACCGCACTCAGCCCTAATGGCATGGTAGTTACCTCGAACCTGGGTTTAGACGCCTAACTACTGCATTTCGAGTGCTAGCAACTGTCCCTTGTCAATAGGTCCATGTCTTCCAGTGTGATTCACAACAGCGTGAGCTACAAAGAACTGCAAACCATTATTAATGCTACCAATTCAACACGCTACCCCAAGGACGACATTTTACATCAGTCTTCCACGTCGGGCCCAAGTGGTAGTGCTCAGACTCCGCAGTGAACACAACAGACTGAAAAAGCACCTGTACCACAAATTGAAACTGGCTACAACTCCCCTCTGTCCGTGTGGCCATGCCGAGCAGACCGGACAACACATCATCCAGGACTGTCCACTATACCATCAGCTGAGGATGACGACGTGGCCATCGGAAACGCCTCTACAAACCAAACTGTATGGCCCTCAGCGGGAGCTGGAGAGGGCAGCAGGCCTCATGCTCAGAACTGAACTTCCAGTGTGACCAAGAGACGAACGACAACAACAACAACAACGGCAACAACAACGATAGGTTCATTGCGATCCTGAGACATGCTTACGACTGTTCCTGGTTATCTCTAGTCCATATGCGCGCACAAAGATTTCGTGCTGGGGTCACTGCCAACAACGGCAGACGACATCCTCTCAAACAACTGCAGACGCCATACATGTACCAATGGCGCTGTCAGTCTCCATTTTGTTAACATATGCAGTATCCCTGGGGTTTAAACAAACTGGACGGGCGTTTTTCCAGTGCCCTCCTACCGCTTCAAAAGTTTCGACGACGAGCACTCTCAGCTAAACCCGTTATTTTGAAATGCGATATACATAGATTTAGATTGTATTAGTACAAGTCTTTCTGGTGCATTTTAATGCATACATGTTGTATTTGTCTTTGTCATTATATATAATACAAGTCTTTTTTCGGTTGAGAAACGGCCTCATTCCTGCAGACCGACTACCGGAAATGGGTGAGCGGTGGTCTAATAGGTAGGGCGTCAGGTTGGCCGCTGCGCTACTGAACGACCGTCACCAGTGTCATGGCGATGAAGCGTGGCGGGTTCTAGCGTCGAGCTTGTGATATGTGATACCGGTTTTTCCTGGCTGCCGGGCTGCTCATCGAGGATTTCTCTCCGGGTTATCCGGCTTTCCTCCCCTAGGAAAATTGTAATATATATATAGGAAAGGTATTGGGTGGCGCAGCACCGCGGCGACGCGCTTCCCTCGGGGGAAGCAGCCCGAATTTCCCGAAAGGAATAATAAAGTAGTAAAATAAAAAAAATAAAAGAAATCTCAAGGCGCTTTTCCGGTGCTGCGGATTTATGAATTTGTAAGGTGGCTGTTAGAAAAACGCGGTGCTACAACGTGAAAAAACCAAAACCGCCAAATGATGGTGCTGTGATCTTTAAGCAGCATGGCACCAAAAAAAGATCCATTTTGTTGAACTCCCTTGAATCTGGTGTTTAGATGGGTGACACGAGAATGTCAGGGAACAGCAGGGACGGGGCACGGGATACGGCGTGGGGCGGGAGGGGGGGGGGGGTAGGGTGCAAGTGGAAGCTGACGATTGAAGGGGAAGGGGAGAAATAATCGATGATTGTTGACTTCAGTTTTTTTACAAAGACAGAATTCTAGGAGCAAGACCAAAAAAAGATAACTGTTTGGCCTGTAAATGAAAGTGAAATCGAAAGCGTTTTCCTGATGGAAAACTCTCAGATTCCAAATCTTCAGTGAAATCCTTTGCGCAAACTTTGTGCCAGTAGTTAAAAAAAAAAAAAAAAAAAAAAACACTTGGAGGGCTTAGGGTTAGAATACCTTAGTCGAAAAAGTCCTTCTTTAATCATCTGGTGTCGTGACTCTGGTTTTCGTTTCATTGCAAATAATACTTGATGGCTGTACATGTTTGTACGTGTTTATGTGATCTTTAGATTTAGGTCTTGATTGACTTACGTGCACTTTTTTATTAACTTTATTGTCTCTTTTGGGAAATTCGGGCTGCTTTCCTCGGGGGAAGCGCCTCGCCGCGGTGCAGCGCCACCCAATACTTATCCTATTTTCAATTTTGTTGGGGGAGGAAAGCCGGATAACCCGGAGAGAAACCCGCCAGGAGCAGCCCGGTAGCCAGGAAAACCGGTTTCACATTATTATCACAAGCTCGACTTGGGCTCGAACCCACGCTTCATCGCCGTGACATTGGTGACGGCCGTTCAGTAGCGCAGCGGCTAAGACCGACGCGCCACCTATCAGACCGCCGCTCTTTGTCCTTCAAGAAGGGAATAATTAAGGACACCTAAGATTATCAGCGAACAGTGACTGTCACCAGTGGATGAAGAAGATCTCGGCGGAAGCCCTCTAAGATCTAACTATATCTTGAATCTTGAAAAAAGAAAGAAAGAAAAAAAAGGACGGTGGTCTACTGAGGACAAGAAAACAAAGAAACCAAAACTCCCGAGCCTAACCCAATCCATTTTGTCGATTCCGTCCGGCACACACCAGTAATGTATGGTCCTTGCAGGAGACAGACTCAGTGGAAAGAAGGTAAACTGTTATCGACCGAAGAAAGAAAGTTTTATCCCAGGATGACGGGGGCTGAGCTAGCTACATGCAAGTTAGCCGTCTAGGCTTACACACGGGGTGTAATCAAAATGGACCCGATTGATTCCGGTGCTAGTCCGCTTCGAAAGTTTCGACAGTGATTGGTCTTACGTGAAGCCATACGTGATGCACTGTAGTTAGGCTCATGACGTACGGGGAGGGTGGGTGGATGTTTAGGAGTTTAACGTCCTTTTCCACCACGTATGGGTGATATCAAAGACGGGGCAACGAGAAAAAGGCCAGCACAAATATTTGGCCCCAGCCGGGATTCGAACTCACGACCCGGGCATTGAAAGTCCAAAGTCTACCATTCGGCTATCCCGGTGTAGCATCCGGTCCGGTCCCCCTCTGAAGTAGTCCCCCGGGGGACCAATTCGTGGCAAAAACTGCTCTATAATGGTCCCCCCCTTAGACATCCAGCCTCGTTTTCGACTGGTCCCCCTGGGCGATTTTGGTCCCCCCTCGCATCCAAAATAGGCCCCCTCTCGAACTGGTCCCCCTCTTTTCTAACCAATGTAGAGCTATGTCAGTATTTATTTTTAACTTTATTGTTACAAAACTTTATTGTCCCCAAAAGCACAGGGCCATAGGAACATTTTTTTTCTTTTTTTCCGATTTATGTGCTTGTTGTTATTTTTGTGTGTGTGAGATATATTTGTTTGGTTGTGTTCTTGTTTCTTTCAGTTGTTTTTTTGCATTGGTGTTTTTTGCTGTCCACATTTCCTGTCATTTTTTTAAAACTGGAAATAGCATTTAGAGAATAACATCAAAGACCAAGTATCTAATATTTTCTATACAACGCCATAGAAAAATATTTCTTCAAAATTAAGTAAGTGTCCATGACATGAAAACTAGTTGCCACCTTTGGCTTTCAGCGTACTTCAAGTAGACAGTCAAGACTGAGTACCAGTGTCTCAAATCATGACCCTTGAAACAACAAAAACAGCAGAAGACTAACAGTTCTGGTCTAAGGAGTGACACAAAAAACAGGAGCAAAGTGATGTCCAAGATTCATTATATAAATTACTCTGTCTGTTTTCAATGGGGCCGATTGCCAAACTGGCCCGTATTTCAGCCACCTAGGTTGTCGGCCTGGAGCCTCTCTCTGTGAACACATACACGGGCGTGTCCAAGAGGGTTGGCTGCAGCAAAATATCTCAAACCTCGGTGGCCCAAGTACGGAATGAATTGTCGTGTACTTATAATATAGGCATGTTTGACACGAGTCACGTGACGTGTCAAGAAGCGTGGCGACCGTTTTCTCATCCCACAAAAAAAATAAATAAAAGAAAAGAAAAAAACAAATCTAAACTTTTAAAAGTGATTTAACTTCGTAGATTTGCCGTTCTATGTAGCCTATACTTTTGTTTTTTAGTGGCCGACCGTTTCCTCATCCCACAAAAAAAAAAAAAAGAGAAAATAAAAAAAACAAAAGTATAGGCTACATAGAACGGCAAATCTACGAAGTTAAATCACTTTTAAAAGTTTAGATTTGACACTGTAACCTTGACCCAGTTCAAGATCATCTTGAATAACATCTCTGTACAAAAATGAAAATAATTATACATATAACGAAAGAGGTGTGTGTGTGTGTGTGTGTGTGTGCGCGTGTGTGTTTGCCGTGCGTGCGTGCGTGAGTGAGTGTGCACGCGTGCGTGCGTGCGTGCATAATGTGTGTGTGTGTGTGTTTGAGAGATGGGGGGAGGAGAGAAAGTGTGGGGGGCGAGAGAGAGAGAGAGAGAGTGTGAGAGAGATCCAGAGTCACGTTTTCTACTGAGTTGACACACACTATAACAATAAAGTTAAAAATAAATACTGACATAGCTCTACATTGGTTAGAAAAGAGGGGGACCAGTTCGAGAGGGGGCCTACTTTGGATGCGAGGGGGGACCAAAATCGCCCAGGGGGACCAGTCGAAAACGAGGCTGGATGTCTAAGGGGGGACCATTATAGAGCAGTTTTTGCCACGAATTGGTCCCCCGGGGGACTGCTTCAGAGGGGGGACCGGACCGGATCCTACACCGGCTCCTCTCATGACGCACAGGAGACGTTTTTGTTCGAACAAACATGAAAAACAGCTCAGAACATGTTCCGAAAAAAAAAGACAAAGGACAAAGGCATATTGTAGTCGCGTGTCACATGAGAAACACTATGTTCGCTGTTTGTTCAGACAAAAAAAAAGAAAAAGATAATATATATATTTTTTTTTTTTTAATTCTCTCGTGTGGCCGGGCATCAACCTAACACGTTAGTCGTTGTCTAATAGAAAAACGACCCGTTTCTAAGTATCACGCCGACAAACTGAAAGTCCGCTGGAAACACTCAGTGCTGCTCAAATTTACGAATGAAAACACTCGGTGCTACTGCTCGGAAACACTCTGTTTTGGCGATGCTACTATTTGGAGTGGAATCACACCGGAAACACTCGCGTCTATTTTCACCACTTTTGAGAAAAATTGAACTTGAACATAAACTGGTGGTAGGTCAAATTTAGTGACTTTGAGGGTTTTTTTTGTTGTTTTTTATTTTAATTTCGGGTCCTTAAACAACTAACACAACTTCTGTGGGTGTTTCAAGGCTGAATGTAGCTTAGAAACATGTTAAAAACGAGCATAGAAAATAACCACGCCATATACTGGCATTGTTCCCACGTCACGCTTTGCCAGCCATTTTCTCTTCTTCTTTCTTTTTTAATTTATTTTGGCGTTTTTGTACAATTTTTTTACACGATAGACAGTTACACACATGTAAGTGCAGTCGGACGGGTATACAGGCAAAACGTAAAGTACATGTAATCCTACATAACTGTATACATACATACATACATACATACATACATACATACATACATCTAAATTCGCACCATGCATGCTAGCATACCTTTTTCCTAAGTACTTATGTGAATGATGAGAATGAAGTTGGTATGACCCAGCATGTCTTAATCAAGTAGTTGAAAACAATAACAAGAAAAATGTGGCGGGAAAAAAAACACCCCCCCCCCCCCCCCCCACCCCAAAAAAGCCATTTTCTTAGCATGGTCACTTTTCAGGGTCAAATTTGTAACAAACATATCTCAGGTGTACAGAATGCTACAGAAATTTTAAAAAAGCTTATTTTCTGCATCTTTCAGTGATACCAATAACTCCCATAATTATGCCGAAAATCACCCTCTGTCCCCCTTTTGTGGGAACACATCACATTTTGACACCCCGTGTTAGAGGACGAAATGTAACTGCTCTAATTTCCGGACTTGGAAGAAAAACAGCCAGGCACTGATAGGAAACCAGGCAAGCAGACGGAACGATACCATGATACAAATGGATCGACAAACAGGCAGACGGACGGACAGGGTCATTCCTTCACAGGATAAGTGATTGAAAGGAAATAATAAACACGGGGAAAGAATAAAACGCGCCTCGAGCAGAACCGTGACCCAGCACGTACGCTCGCGTGAACCACACGCTTTCACCCAAACACTGAACATGAACAGATTACAGTTTAAACCAAAGTCAGGTGAGCTCAAAGGGTCGGCCAACTACAGAAATTGTAAAGTGTGCGTCACACAAACTTATGACGTCACCGCAGTCACTTGTGTTTCTGCGTATACTGGGCCTCATGGCGGTAGGTGTACATTGTGGTTTATATCTCAGTAATGGCGGCTCAAAAAAAAAAAAAAAAACCTCATATTTTGCACACATCTTAATGATACCCTGCTCTTGTCAGGCCACGTCGATCTAGTGAGCTTGACATCTTAACACATACCGTTTAATTCTTACATCGTGGACCCTTGCCTTGAACCTGCTAATACCATCTTTGCAAAACCAGCTTATGTTTTGGAGCAGTTTTGCTCGTGAGTGCGCTTGAACGCTCGAAATACTCTATCTTGATGATTAAGACAGCTCTAAATGCGATACAATGTTGTTTACACTTTGTGCGAGCGGACATTCAAATTCTACTACAGATGTTACACTACTGGAGCGCTCAGTGTGGTCGCCGCGTTATCGAGTGTGCTTCTGTTGGCTCGGTGCCAGCAATACAGGTGCTGTCACTGTCTAGGTGTCTCAGTGGTGTGATGATAGATAGCACGAAAACAGCTCAGAACGATCTGTGAGCATAAAAATGGCAGCATCAGTATCTTTAACCCGTGCATCAGAATCAGTCACTTGGCTCACAATATATCGTCTGAAACCATTCACTGTATATAATATGTTGTTCTGAGTACGAAGAAGCGTACCGCAATTTGAGCTCAGGACGACCGGTGAACATAAACAATTGTAGCATTGGCCCTCTTAATTCTGACTGACGCCAGTAGAAGACGAGGGCTTGCTTGCTGAGACAGAGACTGATAGAATGGACTACGAGACAGTACCTGTGCCATTGCCGAGCCCAAGGGAAGTAGGACAAGGTCCAAAGACTGTAGTGTTGGGAGGTGTGGCTGGCCAGCATCGTAAAGAATCGTTCACAGGAGGGCAGTAGTCATCTGAAAGCAACGGAGAAACAACATTACTCAAAAAGGCTGGCATCCAGCGTTGAGGTGTCAACACACAATAGTGCAGTTTAGCACTGCGGAGCCGGCTGGTTAGATGTTGTTTGTTTGTGCGTTTAACGTCCTTTTAACCACTTAAGTCATTCTACCGAAGCTACGACTATCGTCATAACAATTTGTTTACATTGTATGTTCCTTTCCAACATGTCTGCTGTCAGGTTTCTTTGGCATTCCGCTGATGGTGATGTGAAAGTAAAGTACAATATCTAAGCAACACTTTCCCTAAATCAGAGAGAGAGGGTGGGGGGAGGGGAGAGAGAGAGAGAGGGGGGGGGCAGAGACAGAGACAGAGAGACAGAGAGACAGAGACAGAGAGTGACAATGACAATATACTTTATTCACCCACGGTAGAAACTGTTGGCACAATGGCCGTTTGCAAACTTACCGTCACTTCACTAAAAAGACAAATACAATACAACAGAAGGCTCAAACAATGCTAACTCTACAATGAGAAAGGAGCAAAATATGACTTGTCATGCCTGATGCAAAGCATCACCTCGGCGTTCAATTGGGTAATTCAGAAAATATGCATATATTGTAAATGATATCATTGCTATCACTGGACATCAGATGTGAAAACTTAGCAGTCTCATTACAAAACCCTGGGGCAGTCGTCAATAAACAGAGCGAGAGAGAGAGAGAGAGAGAGGGGGGGGGAATGGGTGGGTTAGTGGGGGTTTAACGTCCTTTTCCACCACATAGGGTGATATCAAAGACGGGGCAACGATGAAAAAGTCAGCACAAATATTTGGCCCCAGCCGGGATCGAACTCACGACCCGAGCATTAGAAGTCCAACGCTCTACCATTCGACCACCCCGGCTCCCCGAGAGAGAGAGAGAGAGACTGCGATATGTGCGCGCACGAACGAGACGCATCGAACCACTGAGCAGGCAGACTAACCGAAGGTCGGTTTCCTCCCACAATTCCCCTCGTTCGATAAATGCGTTTAGAACAAGGTCATTCAACTACCGTAACTGTACCCCAAAACTCTCGCAGAAATTATCGGCAGGAATTTACGGAATCCGGAATGCCAAAAACGGTCCTTGGCTTCCGATGGCACTGAAACTACATTAAGGAATCCCATAAAAGCAAAGACTGTGACACGTAGTACAATGCGGAATCGACATCCAGTTTGTGGATCACATCGGGGAAAACAATTTAGAGGGCTTTCTTCAACCAAAACGTCGTTACCATAGCTGCGTGGAATCTGATTTCAATGATGGAGTGTTCAGTCCCGTCAGAAAGGATTACGTGGAAACAATTCAAATCTCTCTCTCTCTCTCTCTCTCTCTCTCTCTCTCTCTCTCTCTCTCTCTAAGGTTTAAAAGATGGGCCGATTGTACTCGATGGTTAAAAAAAGTCAAACTTTTTTTTCCTAAACTTTTTTTTTCAGTCTCTAGGAGTTGTCCTCCAGATGCGTGTGCATGGTCGGACTCCTAAGAATAGAACAGAGGGAAGGAGGGAAAACGTTTCTGAAAGTGAAACAATCTCTCTCTCTCTCTCTCTCTCCCGACAGCATCTTCAGTTTCCTGAAAGAGGTCAACCTGTTCTATAAATTATAGACTTCAAACATTCAGTCTTTCACTGACCACCCATTTTTTTTTATTATTTTTTTTTAAGACCCGATAGATTTTTCATATTTATTTACATCTTGTTTTAAAGTGGGAATTTTTATGTTTTGTAGGACCTGGCAGGAAGGGACTTTCATGAGCCGCGAATTAGCCTTTGTTGCTTGCGCGGCGTTAAGCCCTAAATAACTAACTAACTAACTCTCTCTCTCTCTCTCTCTCTCTCTCTCTCTCTCTCACACACACACACACACACACACACACACACACACACACACACACACACACACACACACACACCAAACAAACAAACAAACAAACAAACAGAAATAAAACAAAAACAAAACAAAAATAAACAAACCAAAAAAACAAACAAAACACACCCGAAGACAACGAAAAAACCCCAGCAAAACAAGTCTTGCTGGATAGAGACGATTCCTGCGCTAAACGGCCACCCCTACCCCCTCCCCCCCTACAAACACACACACACACACACACACACACACACACACACACACACACACAAAATTGGGCAGTACGTGTTTCAATGAACTAGTTTTGATAGTTTAAAGATTTCTATTAGCATAGTTCATAGTCTACAATTCAGCCCAAAAAATCACGTGCTGTCTGGTGCACAGCGTGGGATAGTGACTGACAGCACACAGGTTGCCTCGTGTTTCAGGCATTTTTGTAGGGCTGAACTGTAGACTGAAAACAACAAAGAGGCAACCAAAGAACTTCATCAATGACCGCACTTCACGCCCTGTCTGTGTGTGCATAGGATTGTCACTTCAAGTCCTAATCAACTCCCAGACCTTGTTTGCACATTGACCTAGGAAGCAAGAGGCCTATGTCTCAGTTAAGGCTGAATTCGAACTTAGAACCCAGTCGGTTAAAGTCTATGGTCACCGCCGTAATGGCGGCGCCCACGCACAGGGGAGATAATCACTTCGCCGCCCATAAAAATTCTGGATCAACAGCCCAAGCCTTCGATCACTACCGGATTGAGGTTGTCTGTTAAATAGGTTGGAACAGCCAGCGGTCCTCTCTCTCTCTCTCTCTCTTAAACTGTTTGAGACTGTCCGATTTGGGCCCCCTCCCCCCTCCCCTTTCTTTTCTCCTATTGCCTCTTTTTTGAGAAACTATAACCTTGGGTTGCTGTTGTTGTTGTTGTTGTTGTTTCTGCTTCGTTTTTTTTTCTTTGGATGCAAACTCTGTCATCGTAATTGTACGTGCATGCGTGCGTGTGTGTGTGTGTGTGTGTGTGTGTGTGTGTGTGTGTGTGTGTGTGTGTGTGTGTGTGGTGTGTGTGTGTGTGTGTGTGTGTGTGTGTGTTAGGTCTTGATGCAGAATCCCGCCTGCCGCCTAGTGTATGTGCCGACCTTTATCTCGTTGCCCCGTCTTTGATATGACCCATACGTGGTGGAACAGGACGTTAAACTCCCAAACACCACCACCCCCCCATCCCCCCCCCCCCCCCTCCCTCTCTCACCGACTCGATGCAACGTTAACGACCTGCCCCAGATTGAGAACACGGGAGAAAAACAAAAAAACAAAAAAAACAAAATCGGAAGCACGTCCTGTCGGTTGTCTAATAGCACTGTCACCCTGCTGTTTTACTGATAGTGTCTCACGTGCCCGCCACAACAAGTAATTGCAGAACGCCCCAGCTGGCTAGTAAGAAGGTTATCGCTATGTAAGCTTCCAATTTCTTTGGGATTTTGTTTTTGCACTTGTTTTGCTTTGTTTGTTTTTTCGTTTTGTTTGTTTGTTGGTTGGTTAGGTTTGGGTTTGTGTGTTTGTCGATGTTGTTTGGTTTATATTTTGTTTCTTCTTCTTCTTCTTGTTCTTGTGGTGGTGGTGTTGGTGCGCGCGCGCGCGCGTGTGTGTGTGTGTGTGTTCTTTAGGAGGGAGTGTGGCGGGTTGTTCTTTCTTTGCCCTCTATTGTTGTATTGCTTCCTTCCAAACAAAAAATTAGATTGCTAGTTGTCGAAAGAACTGTGAAAAACCAGCAGCACCGAAATAGTAACACAGGCGATTAAAACGCCCCAACGTGAAGTGTCTTTAAAAACAAAACTAAATGAATGAATAAATAAATAAAATGCAAAGTAAACAGTGAAGTCTAGAGTCTTTGGTGTGATGGCTCACGCTTGGTCTGGACAGACAGACAAACATAACAGACAGTGTCTGGGCCAACAGACTGAACTTTCCACAAGCTGGATCACCCGATACCTCATAACATGCTTGACCCGTAACCTCCCGTGGCTAGGATCGGTTTATCAGACAATGTTTGGCGAACGTTGACAATGAACAAACAGCTTCTAGACAGAAATTAGATCAAGAGAGCCCAACTCGGGGGAGTAATTCCGCGGTCATCGGGAAAAAAGGGTACAAGCGTCTATGAAATCCATGGCGCTTTGATCCTTTCTTCCAGACCACGATTCTACGGTAGAATTGTTCGCGAGAAAAAAAAAAATCGAAGCTCCATCATATCAGACGTTAGAATGAGGTTACAATAATAATAATTATAATAATTGTGTATTCTGTAGGCGCTTTACCCAGTTTCATGAACTGGTTCAAAGCGCCGTGAACTGAACGCAACAAACACGCTCCCTTGAATCACACCCATTCTCTCACACATTAGACAAAGATTTTTTTCTTTTTCGTATGTGGCACCGTTCATTCGGGCCGACCGTCGAGGTTTCTCTCCGGGTACGCCGGCTTCCCCTCCACCTCTGCTTTGGAAATGTTCAGCCCACAAAAATCGAAAATAAAATAATGCAATTCTAAAATTCCGAAACTTAAATTGCTGCGCTGGCCCTTTGCAACACGTGATTGTCCAGTGTCTGAGAGAATTCGTGTGATTCCCGTGACCGTGCGTGTTTGGCTTAGCTCGCGGCTCTTTGAGCCAAGATGTTTGGGATAATACGCCTATATTAATGCGATTATTATTATTATTATTATTATTAGCATCATCAATTCCGGCTGGAGCCAACTATTGTGCTGACCTTTTTCTCGTTGCCCCGTCTTTGATATCACCCTTATGTGGTGGAAAAGGACGTTAATCTCCCAAACACCCACCCACCCACCTAATCATCATCATCATCATCATCATCATTATTCAGAATCAATTCGAGTGGAAGATTTTTGGAACTCGCCATATCTTCGAAACAGTGGCTGAGACAGTGTCAGCTCTACATGTTCCCGATAGAGGAGCGTGGTGTCACCGGCAGAACCTGCTGCTATGTGATTAACCAGCTAATGCTAACTTCAGGCCGTGGGCATCTTGAGGAAGTGCACGCTGCGCTGCCCAAGAAACAAGTTCTAAAACTGGATCTGATAGATCTAAATTGGAGGGCTTCTAAAACTGGATTTGATAGATCTAAGTGGGAGGGCTTTAGACTACGGACTTTGAAGGGCGGGAAATCAAGTGAAAGTTTTTTTAAAAAAAAAAAAATGTAAGAATTGGGGCGAGAATAGAAGCATCCTACAACCGTAATCAAATCTGATCCAGGTTTCATTTTAGGACCGGACAAATAATAAAAAAAAAAACGAGCAACTGTAAATCAATTGTGGTCGACGATTTATTTTAGGACTGGAGAGTCCGGGCATTTGTGTAAATCGGTGTTAATTTTCGCTTTGCTACGTTGGCATTCTGCATCGTATGCCCTCAAGCGGTCGTGGTTCTCCTGTTGCAACGCTCGTGAGTAGTGTTTCATATTTTTAAAGACTTCATGCAGGTTCGTGGAGGACATTTGCCTCTTTGTTTCCAGTCTTTACCCACTCCTCCCCCCTCCCTCCACTCCCCCCCTCCCCCAACAAAAAAATACCGAAAAGACAAAATGCTGAACAATGATGATGATACTGAACCCTAAGTCTCTCCAAAATCTGTTATCGATGCTCTAGTTTCAACTGGGTTAGATCATCCGGGTCTATCATTTTTTTTTTTTTTTTTTGAGAGGCAATCTGTACAGGAAATGAAGTCATTTTTCACCGCTGCACTTAATCCCTGGGAAAGGGACAAACCAAGTGAGGGCCCTGATGTCCCTCAGCTTCCCTGAGCTCCTGTTCACCCCCCTGCGTTCTCAAATAGCACTTGCAAAAAGTTCCAGGGGTGGCCAATAAATCTTTCAAAACTTCTGATTGGTCCCCTGCAAACTCTCGCAATAAGGTCGCGCGGTTTCTAAAACTTCATTTGGGTGTGTCAGGAGGCTAGCTGCGGCCGGCTGGATCTGCCTCACGGGGGTTAGTCAAGATTGCATGCAGTGGTTCCGGTGCTGCTTCCCATGTTTTACCTTTACCGCATAAGGCTCGTGCGTTGCTGGGTGCTAGGCACCCAGTGTAGCTTACACAGAGAAATGTTAAAAAAAATTCCCATCCATTACTGTGTTTCTACAAAATACTTTGTCATTTTCCAAAGTATAACCTAAATACTTTGCAGAGTGGCAAAGTAGAGATCGAAAACTCAAGAGCAGTACAAGATACTTCAAATGTTTTCACAGACACAGAAATAAGCAAAACTCAAAAGTCAGACCACCCATACGCGTATGCATCTATGCGTAGCCACATGGCTCAGAGAGGAATGCGGGGAGCCGCCGGGTTGGTCGAATGGTAGAGCGTTGGACTTCTAATGCTCGGGTCGTGAGTTCGATCCCGGCTGCGGCCAAATATTTGTGCTGGCTTTTTCATTGTTGCCCCGTCTTTCATATCACCCTATGTGGCGGTAAAGGACGTTAAACCCCCAAACACCCACCCACCCACCCAGAGAGGAATGACCACTGTATGGGATGGTAGACTTCTCCTCGGCGCACATATCCATCTCTTCTGAAATGCTTATGGCGCCGCAGGGCTGCAGGACGAAGCAGTGGAAGTCTGCTGCCGCTAAGCGCCACTTTACATGCAAACCTTCACCCTGCTATTCACTCTGCTGCGTGCAAGAGTATTTCTGTTTCTCTCCACGCCACCGTCCACAGCCTACTCTTCTTCGAAAGATGGACGTGGGATTTTTAGTGTGCACACTTGATATTTCTATATACGCGATGCATACCCGACATTGCACAATGTTTTATTGCATTATTTCTCAAGATCCTGACTTCGGGTGTTTAGGTTGTTGGGTAGTACGAACTGTCCTGGAGGAATGCCTGAAGTCTCAAAACACAAATTTTGAAAAATGATAGAGTAATGAGCTAAAATGTAAACGTCACTGGGTGCTTTTTCCCACCCGGGTTCATAGACTACACGTACCGGCCTTAATGTACCTGATCATCACGTAATGGTTCATGCGGGACAGATTGACTTTATTCCTTTGGTCTGAAGATTTGAAAACTTTTGAATCAAATATAGCAGGGAGGAAAAAGGTGGGCAACAAGAAAGAACACGCCATTTGGGGGTAACCCCCGTGGTGTTCGCGATAAACAGGCGTGAAGTTTCAACAACAGAGAAAGAAAGAAAGAAAAAAAAAAAGACAGAAAGAAAGAAAGAAAGAGAGAGAGAAAAAAAGAAATGTCGTCGAGTTTTATTCCGATTGAGTGTCCGTGGAGAATTGTGGCGAGCTGTCTGTGCCGTAATCTCACGAACTAGCGCTTCATTCATCTCTGTGGTCTTATCCATCCCCGACGAGCTTGTTCCCACGGGAGATTCTGCTTCCAGAGGGATAGTTGCAGGGTGAAGCCACAAAAACCTTATCTCCCGGGCTGTTGAGAGTTCTCCTGTACTGTTCAGTCGTTGTATTTACGGGGAGCACTTACACAGTCTGGTGGCTTAATCAGATCTGTGTCGGACGTTAGACGGGAAGGTCGCTGCATTGGTTCGAACCCTGATCGGTGCATGGTTCGAATCCCTAAGGGCCAAACTTGTTTCTATGTTTTTCCCCGATTCTCCTGTCTTTAAGATCATCCTGGCGATGAACATAAGGCGTTGACACCCCCCCCCACACACACACACACATACTTACACAGGCTCATTGAGGATGTTGTCTGGATTATTACCCACAGTTCTGGCAGAACATGGGTGTTGACAGCCGATGCCTTGCCTATAAATGGCTAGTTTACCATCCACGTGAGTATGTTGTACTGGAATTAGTTTCTTCAAAGAAATCTCGGATGACTGGCGTCTCTTTCGCGTGGCTTTACCAAGAACTCTGTTCGTATTAGCTGCGCTCTGGAGGGTAATGTTCTACCTGAAGAGTGGTGGATAATTATACAGTTCTTGGCTTTACCCTTCATCGCCGTAGCATTCACAGGGTGGGTGGGTGTTTGGGAGTTTAACGTCCTTTTCCACCACGTAAGGGTGACATCAAAGACGGGGCAACGAGAAAAAGGCCAGTATAAATATTTGGCCCCAGCCGTAGCATTTACAGACAATTTCAAGTCTTTTAGAATCTTAATTTTGTAAAAGGATTTTTTTTTTTTTTTTTGGTGCTACGACTTGAAAATGTGCCCATGGTTGGTTTTATCGAGTTTATGCATAACTTCTGCTGGCGGGGGGCACTACGATGACTAGAATAGTAGAGTGTTGCATTGCCAACGTTCGGGTAGTGAGTTCGCTTCACGGTCGGTAATCATAAGTCATAACCATGTGCTGACTATTTTATTTTCTGGGTTGCGGTGTCTCCGATATCAACCCATGTCCCTGTTATTCTGTCTTGCAATATTTGTCTCCTCCCTCAGCGGCAGGCTCTCGGTTCGTTTTTCAATAACTGAACTGAACAATTATAGTAAAGAGATATGCGGCGGCTACATACAGAGCACAAAATACAGCAACAATACAGACGTAAGGACACAAATTGAGCGTGGGGACATGCTTGGCGTTTCTTTGAAGTACCCCGTTTGGCGAGTGTGCTAGTCTGTAGTGATTTTCGTGATTTTTGTGTTATGTAGGTCAAGGTGCATGCTAGGCGGTCGCAAAAAGTGGAAAGCTGCCAGTGAAGCTGGGACCTCTTGCACAGAGGTCGAGCACAAGTGAGGCAAGCGGATTACAGTGAACTGGCTCTCTGGCCTAAAGAGAAAGTAGACGTGCATTACTCCAGTGAGGCCTGATCGGAAAGGAAACATTCCAATTTTTTTTGTTGTTGTTAAACTCCTGTCAGGTGCGTGCCTTTGAATGGTCTGTTCATGGTAGTAATTGTTTCTAGACTGAAGCACTTTTTAGGGTTGACTATGATGCCTGAGGCTAATAGGGAATATACAGACATTTTGAGGCCATGACTGTGTATTTGTGTCCTTCGGCCTACAGTGATATTGACCCCATCAACCGCCTTCCCCGTGTCTCTAAGCCTGTCTATCCGTTCAAGCTGACAGCATAAGGAGAATGCAAAGTCTGTCAACGTAATGTTTTGTAAAGTGATGTTTAAACAAGCCTGCGATTTCGTCGATTTGTCCACTATACTGCAAACAGTTTCTTGGAAGAAGGCTTTTCTTGTGAATGTTTGGTCTGTAAACATGTGCAAAGGTAATGTTCGGGGTGTGTTTAGCCACAGGGCCATGCCATTTGGGAATTTGCAATTTGAGCACAGATGACGTCCACATGGGGGGGGGGGGAGGTGGCGGGTAGGGGTGTGTGTGGGGGGGGGGGATTGGGAGTTTAACGTCCTTTTCCACCACGTAAGGATATCAAAGACGGGACAATGAGAAAAAGGCCAGCACAAAATATTTGGCCCCAACCGGGGTTCGAACTCACGACCCGAGCATTCAACTGTCCCGGCTCCCCTTTCTTGTGAATGTTTGGTCTGTAAACATGTGCAAAGGTAATGTTCGCGGTGTGTTTTTGCCACAGGGCTATGCCATTCGGAAATGTGTAATTTAGGCACAGATGACGTGCATATGATGTGTGTAGATTTACAAAGTTAAAAGGAGCATTGGGAAGCAAATACGAGTAAATGCTCCACACGGACAAAACGTTCGAAGTATAATTAACAAGCTATAGGCTAAACTCGAGCGAACGTTTGTGGCCAGTCAAAAGATAGGTCAAACTTGACTGCAGTGTAACAGGCCCACATGACTTTAGGCAACAACAACAAGAACACTTTTTATCCAACCTGCTTCTAGCAGATCGGCAGCAAACTAGAAATGTTCTGGTTAATTTATAACCGGCCAATAAAGACGTTTGTATTGTAGTGTAGTGTAGTGTAGTGTAGTGTAGTGAAAGAAGGGGCAGCTAGGAGGAAGGGACACCTACCAGCAGTTACTGCGTGCTGCCGGAAAGACCCATAATGCACACTCTCGACTTCACAAACGAGAAAATAAAACACGCCACCTTATGCCCGGGATCAGAGCTCTGGGAGTACCAGCGGAAATTGCCCATTTGTATCCTGACCCGCGTCTGCTGGATCAGGTGACCGGCGATAAGGGAAACTGGTCCCAAAGCGAACCCCAAAACATGCAAATGAGTGCCACAAAACACCGGTATCATACACAGGCAGTGCTACGGTTATCTCGAAGAAAGGCCTAAAAGCCTGTCAAATCCATGCCG
>JACVVK020000001.1:2760000-2767500 GCA_018292915.2 Batillaria attramentaria | reverse complement strand
GCGTCCGAGTTAAAGGCGCAATTGTAAGGGGTTTTTGTTTGTTTGTTTTGTTTTTTTAGTGGTTTTTTTTTTTTTTGTTGTTGTTTTTTTCAGGCTCACAGATCTTTCTGAGCTGTTTTAGTCTTGACTCACATCGTACCACTTAGACACCTGCACAGTGACAGCATCTGAAAGATTGGCACTGAGCCGACAGAGGGCCTCACGCCGCGACCCGAATAAAAAGGACTGAAGGAGCCAGCTTCCGGCACGGTTAACGGATTTGTAGGAAATTTGAAGTTTTGCCGGTTCGTTTAGCTTATGGGCGGTCCTGTCTCGTATTCAGACCTCTACTAATTATCATGATAGACTATTTCGAGCCACAGGTTCATTCACAAGCGAAACTGTTCCGAAACGTAAGATGGCTTCAGTGAAGCCCAGTAAACATGAAATAGCGCGTTTAACTCTATTGTGACTGGGGCTGCCGCTACCTTACCACTGCGCTGGCCTGTACTTGACCTGCCGCCATGAAACTGACTTACACGTAAACAAACCTCTCTATGTACATGTGTTTATGTAAACGGACTAGATATACATACATGTATGTAGATATGGTCTGTTTAGAATGAAACATGCAATGTTGCTGTCAAGCACTCCTCTCTTGAAAGGGTAGAAAGATGGAAAAAGTGTGTGTGTGTGTGTGTGTGTGTGTGTGTGGTGTGTGTGTGTGTGTGTGTGTGTGTGTGTGTGGTGGTGTGTGTGTTGTGTGTGTGTGTGTGTGTGTGTGTGTTGTTGTGTGTGTGGTGTGTGTGTGTTGCTTGTCGTTGCTTGAGACTTTTCTGTTGTACGTGCTAAATACGCAATCACTAGTAATACATTGGACTGTATCCAGGTCTCTATAATGTAACTATACTGTGTTACTGTTTGAGCATGGAATGCACACGTATCAATGTCTTGGTTCGTTTAGTTATGTAGTGCATTGTAATGTCTCTGTTACTATAATGTATATATATATATGACAAAAACAGAATTTAAAAAAAAAAAAAACCTCTCTAGCAAGCTTCATTGCTTGAGACACACACACACTTGACATTTTGTGTTCTTCGTGAAAAACTGGATGGAGAATTCAGTTTCGATGAGCCATGAGCGATGCATGGCGCTGAACCTTTGATCGAAGTCTCCCGTCACGAATGAGTTAAAATTCGGACCAATTCTTGTGTCGAGATCTTTTCAGTGGTCCATTCTCCGCTTCAACCGTCTCTGGAAGGAAAAATTTGCCTGTTTCAAAAAAAAAAAAAAAATCTCTCTTCCAGCTTCTAAACTCAAACAATCCCCTGCCAAACTGGATACTGAAATAACAGAAAGAGCGTCCGACAACCATGGAGTGCGCAGTTTCTTATCTATGCAACAGTTCCCAGTGGCTCATTCCGTTCTAATTACATCCCTCATTGCCATTCACACAAATGCCGTGCCCTCTTCAGATGTTTGCGAGTGATTTATTTCCGATGATAGCCCTCTGGCTTAAACCTCTGTTTCGCCATCTCGTTTCCGCGTCTTTAAAGCTCACAAAGACATAATTCAGGGGCGTTACAAAGCAGGCCTTGACTGAAGAAAAGAGGGGGATGGGGGTGGGGGGGGGGCGAGGGGCAGAGACAGAACTGGACAGGAAAGAGAGAGAGGGAGAGAGAGAGAGACAGAGAGACAGACAGACAGACAGGCAGGCAGAGACAGAGAGAGTTGGACAGACAAAATGACAAACAAAACGACAGTCAGACAGACAGAGTGAACGATGAATAATGTAACGCCAGCTGACATAATCAGTCAGTTTTCTAGAGAGACTTTGCTAGAGAGAGACAGACAGACAACCAGGGACAGAGACAGAGAGACAGGCAGAGATAGACAGACAAAATGACAGACAGAAAGAAAGACTGAACGAATAAAATACTGAATGAATGATGAATTCTTTCTTTCTTTCTTTCTTTCTTTCTTTCTTTCTTTCTTTCTTTCTTTTTAATAACGGTAACGCCAGTAATTAACATAGTGAGATATGTCAGTTGCCGTTGCTAGAGAGGAGAGGGTGGGGTGAGGGTGGGAGGGGGTGGAGGGGGGTGGGGATGGGTGGTAGACAGAGAGGGGGAGGGTAGGGATGGGAGTGGGAGAGAGACGAAAACAAGACTCGATATGAGCGGCAGGCAGATTTTTCCATTATGATGGAAAACAAGGAGCTGTGTGTTTTGGTTTCAACACATCCCTGCTCTGTTCCGATAAAAAGGTTGTGTTGGTTTTTTTTTTAAAGCGAAAAATGTAACGTATAAAAAAAAAACGGCGCGCCATCTGTCTGCTTTGGGTTATCGAGACTCCTCATTCATTCAGTTACGAATAGTAGGACTTCGGGCGAGTGTATCGTGACGAAAAACAAACAAGATGTCAGTGTAATCTATACGCTTGAAGGCTGAAAGTAACCGACTCAGTGTGTGTTTCGGCGGTGAAAAGTCTCACACAGGCTTACAACGATGCGGTGGAAACCTTCTCATCAAATGCACTTAAACGGGTTAAATTCCATCTTTGCTAGGCCAACTTATGTTTTTGGAAACATCTTCCTTCGTGAGTGCGCCTGTATCCTCGAAATACAGTACTCTAACCTGGGCCCGCATGTAAAAGTCGGGGTTAGGGAGTTTAGCCCCGGGTTAGAGTCTAACCTCGAACTAAACTGGCCCTAGGGTTAAATTTTCTGGGTCGTTGTTGTTGTTGTTTGTTTGTTTGTTTGTTTGTTTGTTTGTTTGTTTGTTTGTTTGTTTGTTTGTTTGTTTGTTTGTTTAAATCAGGTTTTTAATCCACGGCTACGGGCCTAACCCAGACTAGGACAAAAGAAACCCCAAAACAAAATTAAATAAAAAAAGGAAGCGAAGAAAGAAAGACAAAAATCCTTCTATAACGGCTTAGGCACCTTGCTGTAATGGACCCGCTTCCTGATTTTAAAAAAAAACAAAAACAAAAAAACCCTAGAGCTAGTTTAGTTGAGGTTAGACTCTAACCCGGGGCTAAACTCCCTGACCCCGACTTTTACATGCCGGGACCTGGTATGAAACACGACGCTGACCAAAGGTTACACCACTCAATCTTCAACTGATTCATTTCGACAGATTCATCGCTCTTTTAAAGTAGGCTACGTAAAGAAGAAATGACCCACTGGCTCTTTTAAGCACGTGCAGAGGGGGACAAAACCCCAAAACAAGAGAAACTCTAGAATGCCCTATCTCTTGGTTCTGCATCCAGGCACACAGCAAAACAGATACATGGGCGGTACGGCCTTGTAAGATGAAGCGAAAACATGTTGACTGAGGGTGATTTAAGCGGAACGTGCCTGTGAATCCGGCCTTGTAAAGAGATTAGGACCAGGAGTCGGACGATTACAGCAAAATTGCTGTTTGAGAACCATGCAGTTGCAATTTACTGCTATTACTACCACTACTACTACCACCACTACTACTACTACTACCACTACTACTACTGCCAATATTACTACTACACTATCACAAATGCTACCACTACTACCACTACTACTACTGCTACTACTGTGTTATAATATAGGCGCTTTTTCCCAGTTGCTTTTTGCTTGGCTCAAAGCGCTGCATAATGAACCCAATACGCACGCTCAGGTGGATCACGCGCAGTCACACACCGGACATCAACACTGACATTACAATCACACGGTCCGAAAGGTCAGCCCACTTAATCGGGTATCAGACTATAGAATTGCCTGTATTTTGTTGTTGTTGTTGTTGGTGGTGGTGGTGGTGGTGGTGGTGGAGGTGGTGGTGGTGGTTGGGGTGGTGTGTGTGTGTGTGTGTGTGTGTGTGTGTGTGTGTGTGTGTGTGTGTGTGTGTGTGTGTGTGTGTGTGTGTGTGTGTTTCAGAAGCGGAGAGGGAGGAAGCCGGAGTACCTGGACAGAAAACTTCCCGACGACTGACCCGAATGAACGGTACCAAATACTAGGGGTAAAATCTGCTATGCTCCATCCAACCGAGGACTCGTACCCCGGACCTCTTACACTGGTGGCACGTTTTGTTTTGTTTTCTTTTCTTTTCCTTGGTTTGGTTTGATTTGGTTTGGTTGTTGTCGTTGTTTTCTTTTGTTTCTTATTTGTTTTGGTATGTGTTTTGGTATTTGGTTTTTGTTTGTTTTTTGTGAGTGCGTTTGTTTCTTTTGTGAGTGTTTTGTTAGTCTTTTGTGAGTGTTTTGTGAGTGTTTTGTGAGTGTTTTGTTTTGTCTCTTTCCTTGTGCTGAAACCTCTCCCTAAGCGCCATGAGCACTCAGTTTAGGATGGAGTCGTGGGCTATATCACGTCTTCATTATCATCAACATCAGCATCATTTTTGCCAAAAGCAGATTATGATGCTAGTTTGGAGGAAGAAGACGTCTGCCAAATGATGTTGCGAAAGAGATCGTCCTCCATCCACTGGCAACTCGTTACGCCTCTGATTGGATCGGCGTGGACGTCAAAACCCGACGGTAAGAGGTTCGCTAACTACACTGTCACTGACGTCCGAACTTAAGAGATTCTCTAATACACTGTCATTGAGGCCTCTCCGTCCCCGATACTCAAGCTTCGCAACAATGATATCATTACGCGGAGAATGACAGCTTGCCAGTAAACACAAAGTGACGCTGATCAGGAACCCTTATGAAACGTGAACTTGAAATCAAGGAAGAAGCGGACTACTTTGGCTCGACCTGAAGAACATGACCACCGGCACAAATGTACCGTCATCAGAAAAAAGAAAAAAAAAGGACCAAAGCGTGAAACAGATCCATTGCGCGTAGATCCTGTCTGCAGATGACGGTAGAAAGTACGTCCACAATATTCGACGGGCCCCTGCGAGAACGTGCTATCTCTCTTCTTTCTCTATGTATCGATAGCACCTTGTAGCAGGGAATCCTTGGTATGTAGTCCCTTAGGTATGCATCCGCGAAGACGTGTATGTCTCCAGCAATTAAAAATTACTAGAAACACGTTGACGCCATCCAGTCTGCTATGATATTCGCAGAACCCAGACAAAACCAATCTATGTGCATGCCCGTTTTACCGTACCGTACCTGTCTCACCTTCGCCAACTCACGTATGTACACTCATGTGCGTGTACAATTCAATTGTTTTAATTGATTTGGGTTTATTTTGATTTTGATTGAACTGAACCGGATTAAACTGAGCCGGATGGAAGTGAACTGAACAATATCGAATTGACTATGTTCTTTAACTGAACTGTGAAATTACAAAAGCGAATTCCTTTAGCTGCCCTCAGTATGGGTACGAATGCACCGCATTAGTGCACATGTCCGCATGTAGCCTTGACGGCTGGAGTGTCTTCAAATGCCCTTTCAACCGAGTTTGCCCTCTACCGGAACTGTCTGGCAGTAAATGGAATCCCATTGACGTCGCCCTAGTGTAATTTTCCCCAGTTGTTGGTCCTGATCACAAGATTTGTCTGACATAGCAATGGTTGTAATCTCATTCCAGGCTTGGCATCGCCGGATACCACATGAAGCCAATACCACATACCGCATGCTTTCTACGAGGTGGAACTTTACTGGACTATGAATAATGACATATAATATTTATGTGCATGAAGGGCCCGCTGAGGGCCCGAAAATTTGGGTTCCATGCCTTGTTCAGAATAATAGTTGATCACAGCTCTTAAGGAGTTTCTTTTCTAATTATTCTATGTGGATTCTTCCATTTTAAAACTCTTTTTGGGGATGTGCGGAGCCAGCATGATTTTCTTCGTTTTGTAAAGTCAGTATATACACCACACGAGTTTGTTGATTTCGACCGTAAAACTGCGACTTTTAACGAGCACCGAATTGGGAAAATTATTTATACCACGTCCGTACTTAGCGGTTATTCCCCATCAAGCTGTGGGATACCGACGAGTATTTTGATCCAAGACGCAAATCAACCCTGAGCTTTAGCGAACCATGCCTGACTGTCATGTGATGTCGTGCTCTGTGTCACATGATTTCTCAAGTACTAGTACAATACGGACATTTATTACACAGGAGAGATCAAAGGAAAAGAGGCCGCTATGGATGATAACTGCATTTCTTTGGTTTGAAAGCTGACATCGGCAATCCAAATGCTTCACGCGACATCTCTGACTGAGGTGCTTTACTTCGCTTTGTCCAAAGGCTTTGAGAAGTCAGCATGTCCGTTTCGAAGCCTCCGTCTTAGTAGAGAACTGGAACTAGGCTTACGCTTGTCACAAACACGACCGATCGTGGATAAAACGCAGCTAAAGATCAACAATTCCACGTCAAGCGACTGGCAAAGCTCCTTCGTCCCCATTCCCGTCCGAAGTCGAACCACGTCATGTCGTGACGTAAATTATTCTTTAGTCGCTTTTCGCGTCATATCGTGACGTAAATCCTTTAACCAGAACACACTGCTGGAACTTTGCTAGGGGTAGTACGTGTGCACTCTTTAGGTACAGCCATAATTCACGTGTGATTGTCATGGGTACAATGTTATACCACGCGTGGTAAATTATGGATTTTAAACCATGACTTGTAATAGCGGTATATATCTATAGGGGAAGCAAGTAAAGCCGTGGTATAATATGCCCTATAACATAGATTTCAAAGAGCGCTGCCGTCCAGATACCAAGGACTCGCTGCGCGTAAAGCAAGCACACACACACACACACACACACACACACACACACACACACACACACACACACACACACACACACTATTTACAACCCCTCTTCCATACAGTATGACAGGTGCAACGACTCATGGTACACACAAACAGACAGCACAATCTAGTAGTAGTAGTGGTATTGAAAGGCACAGACAGCGAGAAAAAGAGACACGGGGACAAGCGAGGAGGGGAGGAGGGAGGGGGACAGGAGGAGAGCGGGGGGGGGGGGGGGGGGAGAGCGTGATGGACACGTAAAAGAACACGAGTAAGCTTATAACACGCCGCTGGTTCCCATCAATTATGCGGGAAATCCTGCCAAACGTCACCCTGATTGGAAGTTTAAACACGGGAATATGGCCTGTTTCAAACGACACCGCTGCCGTTGATTAGATGGCGTCAGTTTGATAGCAAATCGAACCTCTTCCTCTTGGGTCACGCTCACCCAAATATCAATGCAAACCAGTGGAGAGAGAGAGAGAGACACACACACACACACACACACACACACACACACACACACACACACACACACACACACACACACACAGACGAAGACACACAGAGACAGACACAGAGAGAGAATCAAAAACAAATCTGATCAAAATAAGCAGTTGCGCCTACGACACTAAGAATTTGAAGGAATGATGACATCATCTGCGCATCGTAAAGTCTATTTTTCCTGCAAAGATTTCCGAAAAAAAAAAAACCGTTTTTAATTCTGCGAAACAATACAAGACAGGCAACTACAAAAAGGTCAAAGTGATTCGTCCCTGTCATGTTTCGTAAGACCTCTCAGATTCAATAGCTTCCTTTGATAATTACAT
>JACVVK020000001.1:2740000-2755000 GCA_018292915.2 Batillaria attramentaria | reverse complement strand
TTTTTCATCGTTTCCCCGTCTTTGATATCACCCTATGTGGTGGAAAAGGACGTTAAACCCACAAACACCCACCCACCCTTGTTATCAAAACAACTTGCAGTTGCTTGATGTTGTTGGTTGCTGTTCTTGTAGTCGTTCTTGTTGTAAAAAAAAAAAAAAAAAAAAAAAAAAAAAAAAAAAAAAAAAACACTGTATGTTCGTAATGAGTTCTAAGAAGGAAAACTGGCGCTTACAAAGCTTCAAGGCTTGTTTGTCCAAGGAATAGGAAGTTCCTTTTGGTCATTACGAATATTTTTGTGACTTTACGGCTTCTAATAGCAGAGAAATGTGACTTTGGTCTAACGCTCCCATACCTGTTCTACACATCAATACGATCAGGGCCCGCATGTAATAGTCGAGGTTAATTTAACCCACGGCTGCGGGCCTAACCCAGACTAGGACAAAAGAAACCAAAAAAACAAAATTACATGAAAAAGGAGGCGAAGAAAGGAAGAAATAAATCCTTCTATAACGGCTTAGGTGTCTTGCTGGAATGAACCCGCTTCCTGATGTCAAACAAACAAACAAACAAAATTTAACCCTAGAGCTAGTTTAGTTCGAGGTTAGACTCTGACCCGGGGCTAAAATCCCTAACCTCGACTTCTACATGCGGAGACAGGTCGCTAAAAATAGTCACCAATCAGCGCTGTCTAGCTGGTCAGTCCGCAACGAAATAACGTCGTCTGCTTAAGGCCGTTCTTAACCGGGCGAACCACCAGTCTGGCGAACTTGTTCGGCGAACTGAGTATTGTATACGAATAGGGCAAGCGCGCACACGTACGTAGTTTCAGAGGTTCGGCCGGACTAGTTCTCTTTCTTAACCGACTGTTAATGATATGCATACGTCATCGCCCGAACAAGGCGGACTCGGAAGTTGAGACAATCGTAAACAACCAAAATGGCCGCCTTTGTAGATCGAGACGACCAGGCATTTGCGGTAGTTATCGTTTTGAGTGAACTCTTGGAAGCCGATGAAGAGGAAAAAAGAGGAAAAGAGCGCAAGAGAGGGAAATGTGAAGTGAGTCGATAGCCGCCAATCCGTCCGCCATTTTCCTCAACTATGTACATGCGCACAACAGCTCTCCCCGAGCAGCCAATCAGAGCGCAGGATCGGCAAAAGGATCGCGAGGGTTCCCACGACACGCTATGCAGTCCTCGAACCCAGTTCGGCGAACCTTTCGAACCAGGGTTTGCGCACAAGTATTTGGTCGGTTAAGAAACAACCTGCTCGAACCTAGTTCGCCGTACTCTTCGAACCTAGTTCGCGAACCAAAAGTCCGCCCGGTTAAGAACGGCCTTTAGTATGCGGTACGCTTCTACGTACGTCGAACTACATTACACGTCACCCCGAGTCACAAAAATAGTTTCAAAAGCGATACTGCTTCCCAAGGGATTCTGATGCGCAGGTAGAGCCCGAGCCCTACTACCACCCTGCCCGCTATATGACAAGACTGGTTAAAAAGAGCAAGCCACTGGACACCAGTAGGAGCCACTTCAAGCCACTATTATGCAAGGCGTGGGTCTTCCTCGCTAGGACCAAGACCGCTGCAGATCACGTAATAGTGACTTGAAGAAGCTCACAGTGATCTGAATATTTCGAGTCAATATTCGATTTTTCCGTGGGCTTTGAAGAGTTAAGCGCATTTGATGAAAGGGTCTCTACAGCGTTGTTGTGTGTCTGACAAACGTATTGATATTTTAATGCTATACAGTTGCAACTGATTTTTTTTTTTTTTTTTTTTTTACTACTTTATTATCCCTTTCGGGAATTCGGGGCTGCTTCCCCCGGGGGAAGCGCGTCGCCGCGGCGCAGAGCCACCCAATATCAATCCTATAATTATTTTCTTTACAATTTTGCTGGGGGAGGAAAGCCGGATAACCCCCGAAATCCCCGATGAGCAGCCTGGCAGCCGGGAAAAACCGGTATCACATAAGTTTTTCACAAGCTCGACCTGGGCTCGAACCCACGCTTCATCGCCGTGACATTGGTGACGGCCGCTCAGCAGCGCAGCGGCTAAATCCGACGCGCTACCTATTAGACCACCGCTGTTTTTGGCTGTTGTTGTTGTTGTTGTTGTTGCTAATGTTTCACAGTTCTAACGTTTTCATGTTGTCTCCATAGTATTGGAAACAACATCATAGGACGGGCTAAAATTTCCACGTTCATAGGCAAGTTTTATGGCACAAACGCACGTCGCTTGTTTGTTGTAGTTTTATGGTATGGTTTCTTTCCCTCGGTTGTCGTGTTGTTACTACTGTGTTACTCATTTTCTTTCTTGCAAGATCCGGTCCCATCATTGTATCTAAACACAGAAACAAAGAAGGGGAAAGTACACGCACGCAGGTCAAATGAAGTACAAACTGGCCTGCTCTCTCAAAGTCTTGCTAAACCCAGCACGAACGGGCAATAAACCCTTCAGTGTTGACGCCCCCTTCTCTCATCGAACACCTTTTTCTGTCCCCGTTCTCAAGAGTGTAGCTCTCTTTCTCCGTGGCGTATTGTATAGACTTCTATAGTACACGCCAGCTTCCGTCTTGGCATTAAACGGTCTCTCATCGGGATTGGTCTGCAGTGACGTCATCTCCTATTAAATTTTGATGCTTGCCAGATGGAACTGAAATCCGGTATTGCTTTAACATGCTGTAATTCCTCTGAGATTACGGTCAAATGTGAAGGAACTATACGCATTTTATCACCCGACGCAGAGCTATAAACGTCTGGGAGTCGATGGGTGGGCATCTGCATATCTCACATATTCGTGAGGACACGCTGACTGGAGAGCTTTGTGTAGTTGCCAGCATTTTATACTTGTCACTAAAGGCCGAGTGTTTATTATTTTTGCGCTCACAGATCGTTCTGAGCCGTTTTCGTGGTGATTAACATCACAACACTTAGACATCTGCACAGTGACAGCATCTCATGCTGGCTCTGAGCCAACAGAAACTTACGCAATGACGCGGGTAACACACGAGAGTGTTGTCGCAACACTAACCGTTCAGGCGCAGGATATGAATGTTTGACCGCTCGCGCAAAGTGTAGACAATATTGTATCGCATTAAGAGCTTTACTAATCATCAAGAGAGAGCATTTCGAGGTGAACTCACAAGTGCAAGTGTTCCACAACAGCAGCAGCAGCAACAACAGTTATCTTCTGTGAAGAATAGTAATCTTGTAATATGGGCGTTCTAATTTCCGCTCAACGATCCATCAAGAGAATGCTGGGTTTTTTTGTTTTTTTTTTTTCATTAGGGGGTTTTGTGTGTGCGTGTGTGGGAAGATGAATGCCTTTGACTTCGCTCTACAAAACCCTTTTTTTTTTGTCCCAAGGCTTAGAGGTGGCAAATCTCCGGCAACAGATTTCTCAAGTCATCGTGTTCGCAAATCATTTTAGGAGTTTACTTCAAAACGCGTGAACAAGAACACGTGGAGCTGTGCCAGACCGAGTAGAATCTGTCTGTATATCTCAACAAAGGAACAAGACATTAAAAAAAGTGTCCGTTAAACTGGAGTAAACTAGAGTAAACTATCGTCTTTTGTGTAAGAAGAGCACTGGGAAAAGTAGTGGCTGCAAAAAAAACAAAAACAAAGTAAGACATAAAAAGTGTCCGTTAAACTGGATCAAACTAAACTATCGTCTTTTGCGTTAGAAGAACACTGGGAAGAGTGGTGGCTAAAAAAAAAAAAAAGGTAGGACATGAAAAAAGTGTCCGTTAAACTGGAGTAAACTAGAGTAAACTATCGTTTTTTGCGTAAGAAGAGCACTGCAAAAAGTGGTGGCTGCTAAAGAAAAGTAAGACATTAAAAAGTGTCCGTTAAACTGGAGTAAACTAGAGTAAACTATTGTTTTTGGCGTAAGAAGAGCACTGCAAAAAGTGGTGGCTGCTACAGAAAAGTAAGACATTAAAAAGTGTCCGTTAAACTGGAGTAAACTAGAGTAAACTATCGTTTTTTGCGTAAGAAGAGCACTGCAAAAAGTGGTGGCTGCTAAAGAAAAGTAAGACATTAAAAAGTGTCCGTTAAACTGGAGTAAACTAGAGTAAACTATTGTTTTTTCGCGTAAGAAGAGCACTGCAAAAAGTGGTGGCTGCTTAAAAAAAAAAAAAAGGTAAGACAAAAAAGTGTCCGTTAAACAGGAGTACACTAGAGTAAACTATCGTGTGTTTTTTTGTTTGTTTGTTTGTTTGTTTTTGCGTAAGAAGAGCACTGGGGAAAGTGGTGGCTGCTAAAGAAAAGTAAGACATAAAAAGTGTCCGTTAAACAGGAGTAAACTAGAGTAAACTATCGTCTTTTGCGTCAGAAGAGCACTTGGGAAAGTGGTGGCTGCTAAAGAAAAGTAAGACATAAAAAGTGTCCGTTAAACTGGAGTAAACTGGAGTAAACTATCGTCTTTTGCGTAAGAAGAGCACTGGGAAAAGTGGTGGCTGCTAAAGAAAAGTAAGACATAAAAAGTGTCCGTTAAACAGGAGTAAACTAGAGTAAACTATCGTCTTTTGCGTCAGAAGAGCACTTGGGAAAGTGGTGGCTGCTAAAGAAAAGTAAGACATAAAAAGTGTCCGTTAAACTGGAGTAAACTGGAGTAAACTAGAGTAAACTGTCGTCTTTTGCGTCAGAAGAACACTTGGGAAAGTGGTGGCTGCTAAAGAAAAGTAAGACATACAAAGTGTACGTTAAACTGGAGTAAACTAGAGTAAACTGTCGTCTTTTGCGTACGAAGAGCACTGGGGAAAGTGGTGGCTGCTAAAGAAAAGTAAGACATAAAAAGTGTCCGTTAAACTGGAGTAAACTGGAGTAAACTAGAGTAAACTATCGTCTTTTGCGTAAGAAGAGCACTGGGAAAAGTGGTGGCTGCTAAAGAAAAGTAAGACATAAAAAGTGTCCGTTAAACAGGAGTAAACTAGAGTAAACTATCGTCTTTTGCGTCAGAAGAGCACTTGGGAAAGTGGTGGCTGCTAAAGAAAAGTAAGACATAAAAAGTGTCCGTTAAACTGGAGTAAACTAGAGTAAACTATCGTCTTTTGCGTAAGAAGAGCACTGGGAAAAGTGGTGGCTGCTAAAGAAAAGTAAGACATAAAAAGTGTCCGTTAAACTGGAGTAAACTGGAGTAAACTAGAGTAAACTGTCGTCTTTTGCGTAAGAAGAGCATTGGGAAATGTGGTGGATGCTAAAGAAAAGTAAGACATACAAAGTGTCCGTTAAACTGGAGTAAACTAGAGTAAACTATCGTCTTTTGCGTACGAAGAGCACTGGGAAATGTGGTGGCTGCTAAAGAAAAGTGAATGTTATAGGGATGGAAGCGTGCGCCCCGTACAGTAGTTTTGACTGGAACGACAGACTCTTTGCGACAAGGGGTGGGAGTACATGGGGAGGAGGAGTAAGTGTGCGGAGGGGTTGGGGGAGGGAGGGTGGAGGGGAAAGCTGGAAACATATTGCATTTTTGTTAAAGTGATACTCTCTCTCTCTCTCTCTCTCTCTCTCTCTCTCTCTCTCTCTCTCTCTCTCTCTCTCTCTCCTTTTCTTCATTTTTTCCTGTTATTTTTCCTTGTCTTTTTATTTTACGTTTTTCTCTCTCTCTTTTTTCTTTCTTTTTCCTTTTTTTTTTTCTTTCTGTTGTTGAACACTATGTCAAGCCGACCTTGCCATAGTTTTCAATCTTTAAAGGATACAGTTACAGCCGATAACCGAAACAAACACGGTTCCTGAAGGAGAGAGGACGGGTGGGAGATGGAAATGTATCATACGCGTGTTCGCTCTGAAAGTGATGCGCGTCGCTCGATATAAAATGTTTGGCTCAACGCCAAGTTGGATCGACCTTTGCGCACTTTTTCAATCATTAAAGGATTTGGTTACAGCCGATAACCAGACAAACACGGAGGCAGACAGCGACGGTAAAAGAATATTAATTGGCCGGAAGGGGCAGAGTCTCTTCTGAACCTTCTTCGCCAGTGTCAATATTTGGAATCTCATTCAAGAACTTGGAGTTGGGCTTCACAGGCATACGTAGTTAATCTGTTTATTTTTCCGAACCCCCAAATAAGCTGGGAGTTTAACATACGCTCATCTACTTTAGAAACTTAATTTGTAGTGTCTGGGACAAGAAACTTAGTTCCCTGATCTTGCTGTGACATCACTAATTCTGTTTTTACTGGCTAGAGGGAAGCTTCTGGTTTCTTTACGACTTCCAGTCTTAGTGTTTCCTCTTGACGGATTCTTCTTCTTCTTCTTCTTTGCGGTCGCTGGGGTCACACTGGCAAGCCGGTTGTCTCGATGAAGTGGGCCGTTTTCTGAAGATCCTGCCGGCTACCGTACAGCTTGGAGTGCAGACTGGTCTCTTCTGGCCACACTGCTGTACGCAGCTCCTGGAGCTTGGGGCACTGCTGGAGGACATGCTCTGCCGTTTGGTCACCGGTGCCGCAACTGCACTCCGCATTGGGGGCCAGCCCGAGCTTCCGGTGCATATGTGCTCTTGACGGATTAGGGAATTCCTTTTGATTCCAGAATACTATTTGGCAGTTGGGGAGGCGATAAGCGAACTAGAACCGTCTGTCTGAAGGTCAATTTTCAAACGATTCTTTAAATAATTCAACTACCATCGAAAATGGTCACAAAAATCACTAGAACGGATTTCCGGTGTTTTGTCTTGTTGTTTTCTTTTGTTTTTAGTTAGTTTGTTTCTTTCCTGTTATTGTTGTTGTTGTCGTTTGTTTGTTTGTTTGTTTGTTTGTTTGTTTGTTTGTTTGTTTTGGGGGCGGGGTTTCTTTTCTGTTTCTATTTCTTTTCTTTTTTCTTTCTTTTTTTTTTTTCTTTTTTTTTTGGGGGGGGGGGTAGGGGGGGGGGTAGGAGGTGTTTTTGTTTTTTGTAGTTTGTTGGGGTTTTTTTTTGTTGTTGTTGGTTTTTTTTGTTTTGTTTTGTTTTGTTTTGGGGTTTTTTTTTTTTTTTTGGGGGGGGGGTGGATTTTTGTTGTTGTTGTTATTTTGTTGTTGTTTTGTTTTGGTTTTTTTCCTTGTTGTTTTTGTTTTTGTTGTATTTGTTTGTTGATTTGGTTTTTGTTTGTTTGTTTGTTTGTTTGTTTGTTTTTGTTTGTTGTTTTTTTCTTGTTGTTGTTTGTTTTTGTTTTGCTTTTTTTTTGGGGGGGGGAGGGGGAGGGAGGGTTGGGTTGGGTTGGGTTACGTGGGTTTGGTTGGTTGGTTTTAACGTGACTTCTGACTGATCCCGACGACTTTACTTACAGGGGTTGGCTCAGCTCAATTCTGAAACCACATGACAGCTCATGAATACCATCCTCTTGGGAAAGCAGGGAAAAAAAACTGATAACAACTAAGTCATCCGTCTGTGATTTACATAAATCTAATAGACACACGCCATCGCGTATTCCAATCACTACGCTCTACCGTTCTCCTGTTTCAGCGCCGCCAGAAATCAATTTGGCAAAATAATGTTCGCGCGTGAAAGCCAGAGCTCTGGGCCTGTACAAAAAAAAAACAACAACTACAAACGACGATCGCTTTGGAAGAAGGACGACTGCAGAAGAAGAGTGAGTGTAGCGTGGTATTTTCCTGATCATGCTGAAATGCCGGCCAGGCAAGACACGCGTCGAACAATAACTCAATGGAGTCTGCGCGGACAGTTCAACACCACGCTGACGACGCCTGCGAGAAATAATGAAGGTGTGCTGTGGTGATTTCCATGACAAAAAGGGCATAGCTCTGGCTGGTGATCCACACACAAGGCTGCCAGACAACAGGAATTATGATGTTTCCGCCGTTGACTCATTATTCAAATGTTCATCATCACCATTATTTGCGGGACATCGGTGTGAATGCCCTGACTGCTCTACTATTGCTGATTGTGTGTGTGTGTGTGTGTGTGTGTGTGTGTGTGTGTGTGTGTGTGTGTGTGTGTGTGTGTGTGTGTGTGTGTGTGTTTCCTGTTTGTTTTCGATGGGTTTTTTTTTTTTTTTTTTTGGGGGGGGGGTTCTGTTTGGGTTGTTTTTTCCCCTTGTTGAATGTTCGTTTAAGTTTGTTTGTTTGTTCGTGCGTGCATGTGTGTATGTATGTCTTTGCCGCCCATGAATGTGATTATCACAAATATGCAGATGACACTGAGCTGTCAAAAAGTGCACCGCCAGATGATTTTTATTCCGTACAGTCAGATCTTCGGTCTTGTGTTCATGACACTTTGTCATGGATGAACAGCAATAAGCTGATGCTTAACACAGAAAAGACAGAAGTTATGGCTGCAGGTACTTTGTCACGCCTCAGGCAGGTAGACTGTGACTCTCTGGTTATAGACGGGAGCACTATTCAGTTTCAGATTTCCGTGAGATATCTCGGAGTCCAGGTCGACCAAACATTGTCGATGCAGGATCAGATAGGCAGCATCTGTCGTGCTGCCTTCTTTGAGTTAAGGCGCATCGCTTCCATCCGACCTTTTCTCTCTGACACCGCCTGCTCTAAAATTGTTCACAGCTTTGTCACATCACGACTGGATTTTTGTAATTCCGTGTTGATTGGTCTGCCGGCAGAACAGATAAACCGTCTCCAACGTGTGCAAAACAGCGCGGCACGGCTGATTTTGAAAAAGAAAAAATCTGACCATATCACTCCCTTGCTGCGGCATCTTCACTGGCTGCCAGTGAAATTCCGCATTCAGTACAAAATCTGCATGCTTGTATTTCGCTTTTTTGAAGGAACTCTTCCTGCCTACCTCTCAAATTCCCTTACAGTCCACCAAACAGCACGCACTCTGCGTTCTTCATCTGAAAAACTACTGAACGTTCCCCGTCGAAACCTCAAAACGGTTGGCGAGCGCACGTTTAGCTTTGCTGCCCCGTCGCTCTGGAACGCATTACCTGCCGGCCTGAGAGACCAGTCGGACATAGATCGTTTCAAGTCTGACTTGAAAACGCATCTGTTCCGGCTGGCTTTCGACTAAGCCCACCTACCTCATCCTGTTTCAGCGGCTCTGTGTGTGTGTGTGTGTGTGTGTGTGTGTGTGTGTGTGTGTGTGTGTGTGTGTGTGTTGGTATGAGTGCGGGAGTACGCGCATTGAGTCATTGTGAGAATTTTGCGCTATATAAGTACAATTCATTATTATTATTATTATTTGTTATTCTTTTACTTCTTTCTTTTTCGGTTTGACTTTGTTGTTGTTGGGGTTTTGTTTGTTTGTTTCTTTCTTTCTTTCTTTGTTGTTTGTTTGTTTGTTTTTTAATTGGGGTTATGTGGCATGATTTGGCGGGGGATTTCGTGTTGTTGTTGTTGTTGTTTGATTTGTTTCTTTCCTTTTTCGTGTGGTTGGTTTTCAACACGCCTCACGCACATCACTTAAAAATCAACCAATCAGCAGCAGGAACATCCTAGTACACTTACACCAAGCTGACCTGACAGGAAAAACACCCACAGTGTTTGAATACGGGAGAGATGTCAATACTTAAAGATATATTTTCCTACGCGTTCAAATTCCCTAATAACCCAAAGCGGTTTCAAGTAGATCGCACCTCGCTCCAGTTAGTTGGGAGCAATCTCAGTTCGGTGCCTTGGGCACATCGACATTTTACAAAAACGATCGCAGAAAATTAACCGGCTCTGGCTTCAAAGGTGCCAGTCAATCGATTAGACTGACGCAGTTATAGGAAACGCGTACTTTGCATTGAGACTGGAGACAAGTAATCGATCAGACTGTAGTGGCAGTGACACTTGAAATGTGTATGAATATGCTGATGTTTGCTGGGTGCTGTTTTTTTTTTTTTTTTTTTTTTGGGGGGGGGGGGGGAGTGGTACTTCTATTCCTTTCGGATAATTCTAGCAGCTTCAGGGTTGTGTGTGTGTGGGGGGGGGGGGTAGAGGGGGGAGGTGTTGGGGGTAGCAGGGGCTGAGGGGCAAGAGGTGCGCGTGGCCACGGTGTTGCGTGTCAGTAGCAATCCCGCAAGTCTTGCATCACTCATATTGTCACGAAATCCTTTCTGCAAGGAACTGCAAGTACATTCCGTGTCTGGTTTGGCGTCGGGTGGGTGGGTGTGGTGGGTGTTTGGGAGTTTTACGCCCTTTTTTTCCACCACGCACAGGTGATACCAAAGACGGGGCAAAGAGAAAAAGCCAGCCAGCACAAATATTTGGCCCCGGCCGGGATTCGAACTCACGACTCTAGCATTGAAAGCCCAACGCTCTACCGTTCGGCCATCCCGACTCCCCGGCTCGACATGGGAATTCACACTGGTGTAATACATGATTATGAACAGTACGACATGAAATGCTGCAGTCACGACTCTAGTCTGCGACCGGGTCGGCACCACGTGACTCGACATTTTCCCGCTTCTCGATCACGTGATACATTAAATGGCATTAATGTGACATTCGCGTGATATTGCCTGACAACCTTTCCGTTTAATTTGAAATTTTGCTTACGGAAGGAAAAATCGTAGGACCCGGTGTCGTAGAATATTTCGGAACCAGGATAAATCGGAACCGGTTCCCAAAAATCCTAGGATATTTCGGAACCATTCCCATTTATCCCTCACCTGGCAGACAAAATTCATGTGGGCTAATGACCTTGTAGACGGTTCCGAAATATGCTGGTGGTTTCCAAATATCCTGTCATTAGAGTCAGGATAAATCGGAATGGTTCCGAAAAATCCTGCCACCAGGGCCAGGATAAATCGGAGTGGTTCCCATTCGTCCGGTTCCGAAATATCTTGTGACACCGGAAAGACCCCACAACGCTGAAAATACATACACTGATAAGAGCATGCTAATAAACGCTGGACGGAACCGAAATCAACACTACATCAAACCCATATGAGGACACACTAATTAACCTGGGATGTTTCCCCATGGATCAACTATTAGCTTAATCACCCTATGATAATGCCAAGAAAAAGTCTTCAGAGAGCCTGGTGATGGAAAAAGATAAGAACACTCAGGTTGCTACGGAAAGTCGAGATGTACAATATTGTGACAAGCTCCAAAACTTGCTGGGATTCACGGGGAGAAATCAACATGGCGGTTTTCTGTTTTTGTTTGTTGTCATTTTTTTTTTCGGATGGGGGGGGGGGGGGATATCAACCCTGAGGGTGGGCAGTGGTCTAATAGGTAGCGCGTCGGATTTAGCCGCTGCGTTACTGAACGGCCGTCACCAATGTCATGGCGATGAAGCGTGGGTTCGATCCCAGGTCGAGTTTGTGGTATGAGATACCGGTTTTTATTCCTGGCTACCGGGCTGCTCATCGGGGGTTTCTCTCCAGGTAATCCGGCTTCCCCCCCCCCCCCCCCCCAGCAAAATTGTTTTAAAAAAAGGATAGGTATTGGGTGGCGCTGCACCGCGGCGACGCGCTTCCCCCGGGGGAAGCAGCCCGAATTTCCCGAAAGGGACAATAAAGTAGTAAAAAAAAAAATTAATCTTAAACGGGCTAACTCTATCTTTGCTAAGCCAACTTACGTTTCGGAACAGTATCGCTCGTGGGTGCCCCTGTACGCTGGAAATACTCTATCTTGATGATCAGTACAGCTCTTAATGCGATACAATGTTGTTTACACTTTGCGCGAGAAGTCGAACATCCAAAGTCTACGACTGTTGTTACACTACTGGAACGCTCAGTGTGGTCGCCGCGTCATTGAGTAGGCTTTTGTTGACTCCGTTCCAGCATTACAGACGCTGTCACTGTCCAGGTGTCTAAGTGGTGTGATGGTAGATATCACGACAACAGCTCAGAGCTGTCTGTGAACATAAAACCGTTAGCTTAAACCCCTTTAACAAAACTCCTGGTGATTCTCAAGCCAGCAAGTTCGGAGCGTACGCTATACTCGTATATTTCAATTTTCCGTATCGCGTTGCAACCCGAGAGTTTTTTTGTTGTTTTTTTTTTTTTCGGCCAGCGACTTGGAGACTTGCCTTTGGTGTTATCGAAATGTGCTGAATAAAAGTAGCAAAGGAAAAAGTCTCTGCCACATTGAGTAATCCCCCTTCGTGGAATGTCAGTTCGTACATTCTCTATCGTTGCACTTGTAGGTGGTCTATACCGAACCTGTATCAATAAAACACAGGAGTCTGTCTGTATATCGTGTTTATTGTGGTTTCCTGGCAGGAAAAACTATCCAGGTAAGTGTAAATGTCTGCGCTCCTAAGGACACACAGGTGAGTAAGGATCTACCGGATGTTATGACACTTGTAAACACTCTTCATTTCTTTACTTTGCCTACCTACTCTCTCTGTCTCTCTCTCTCTCTCCTTCTCTCTCTCTCTCTCACACACACACACACACACACACACACACACACACACGCGCGCGCGCGCGCGCGCACGCACGCACACACACCTCTTGTACTTTAACGTTACAGGGTGTTCCGTATACTGTTTCCTCAGTGCTGGCAGGTGAACCTCTCTCTCTCTCTCTCTCTCTCTCTCTCTCTCTCTCTTCCCTGTACTCTTCCACTACCGAATGTTTCCTATACTGTTTCCGTTTGGCAGGTGAGCAACACATTACGAATCCTGCAGCCACAGACGCGTGCAACATGCGAGTCTGCAGTCGTGCCAGATCTGCTTCATCCGTTCTTCGAATGCGAAGTGGTTGTGTAGGCGCGGCGTGCACCTGTGGGCGTGACCGCTTTGGTATCGATTACACCTGTTTGCAGTATGTCCATGTGGTAGCGGATATAGGGCCCTTGGTGTGTGCTGAGCGATCTGATGGCGGAGAGAAAAGTCCCAGGCCGCCGCTTTCGTGAAACCTGTTTCAGTTTCAGTCACTGACAATCCTTGCCGGGTTTCTGTACAAACGTGCACACTGAAAAGGTCAATCTGTGAGCATACAAATCATAAAGATGGGTCTTTTAACTCTATTAGGCCCTGGTATTTTGAGCGGGTTACCATGCTGCCGCCTGGTTCTGGGATTTCACAAAACACATTACGTTCTCCGAGCAAAAAAACACACTTCCTGCTGCTCTCAACCTTAAAATCGGTCGGTTTTTTTTTTTTTTCTTTTTTCAGGCATATGTGTACAGATGCTCTGTTTTAGAACGCCCCATTTGAGGGGGGGGGGGGGGGTTGAGGGGTAGAGGGGGACCCTGGGCTTGATGGGTTCATCTCAAATACCGCAGCCGCAGATAAATACTTTCGGCAGAGTTTAAATCGCTCAATTTAATAAGAAGAAGAAGAACGGTGTAATGTGTAGGCGGTTTACACAATTTCTTGAATTAGCTCAAAGCGCCGCGACCTGAACCTAACACGCACGCTCACGTGAATCACACGTATTCTCTTGCACGTTACTGACAATCACGTGGTGCGAAGAGTCAGCTCAGCAATTTAAGTTTCGGAATTCAGAATCGCATTTTTAAAAATTATTATTTTGTGGGCTGAACATCATTTTCCAAAGCAGAGGCGGAGGAAGCCGGAGTACCCGCAGAGAACCCTCGACGATTGCACTTGTGAGTACGCCTGCGTGTTGGAAACTGTCTTAATGATTTGTAGAGCTCTGAGTGCGATACAATGCCGCCCACAAACTGTACGAGCAGGCAAAAAACAATTTTCCGAATGAGTGGTTAACCGTGCCGTAACACTAGCTGACTCCTTGCGATATTCGCCTCGCGTGTACCCACACGTTGGCTCGATGCCAGCCTGTGAGATGCTGTCACTGTACAGGTATCTGAGTGGTAGGATGCTAGACACTAGCGAAAGAACGAGGTCTTAGAGATTAGACTAGGTGGAAGATGGGCCGCGCACACAGTGTTGTTGGTTTTTTGTTTTGTTTTGGGTTTTTTTTTTTTTGTTGTTTTTTTTTGGGAGGGGGGGGGGGGGGGTGCCGCTACCGTCTGACCTCAGCCTAGTCATGATGTCCCTCTCCTGTAATCGAGGGTCATGGATCCAACCATAGGAAAAAAAAATCACCACATTAATATCTCTGTGGTGGCTGGACCAATATTTATATAATGATGATAGGACACAATTGACGCTGAATAACGTTCCATGAAAATATACACTTTAGCCCTACAAGGTACAGTGCTTGCGTGTCTCAGTGGAAAATGTCCAACGCTAACACTGCGAGGTGAGGTTCGCAATGCGCCATATTGGATCCCATTCTAACTTCAATCAAGATCAGCCAGTAAACATCATCGTACAGCTTAGGTACGCTGCCATTTTTATGTTGTTTCCATAGTAATGGAAACAACATAATAGGACGGGCTAAAATTTCCACGTTCATAGGCAAGCATCTGTGGTACAAACGCATGTCACTGCCGATCTCCCGCAGAGACGATTATGCAAGTGTAACTCTGACAATGACGTAAGAAAACCTGCGTCATCGATGCTGGCATGTATGCTGTTCCGAACGCGCTTCTCCTCCTCACTGAGTGCCGTCTGTGTGGATGTGTGTGTGTGTGTGTGTGTGAACTGTGTCCGGGCCCGTTTCTTCGAATGGCTTCAAATTTGGAGTATCCAAATTTATCAAAATGTTACATTAGACGATTCAAGCGTGTGATGATTGCTTAAGTGATTTGGGAGTTATCGCCCTTTTGAGACAGTTGGTTGTCTTTCGTTTACAGGCGTAATATTTATTTAAATCACTCAATTTTTTGGCAGTAGATAGCTTGAATACGGACTCTGAACTGATTTACTACTAGAAAATGGTCGCTCTTATAGTTTTCAAGTAAACCGAGCCTGAGTTGACATTGCATGTGAACCCAGTTCAGATGCCTATTTCTCCAAAAATACTGAACCGATCGATTTCAAATTTGGGGTTTCTAAATGAATCAAGATTGTTGAATAGAAGGCCCGATCCAGGTACGATTGCACACATGATTTGCGAGTTATCGCCCTTTTCAGAATAAGTGGCTTTCTGGCGTTTAAAGGCGTAATATTTACCTAAACCACTCCATTTTTGGGACATAGATAGCATGAATACGGACTCTTAACTGTGTGAATTTTGGAGGTTGTCGCTTTTATACTTTTGGCGTAAGCCGTACCTGATGAAAGTG
>JACVVK020000001.1:2702500-2735000 GCA_018292915.2 Batillaria attramentaria | reverse complement strand
CATCGGCTCAAAGCGCCGCGAACTGAACCCAACACGCACGCTCACGTGAATCACACGCATTCTCTCACACATTACAATCACGTGGTGCGAAGGGTCAGCTCAGCTATTTAAATTTCGGAATTTAGATTTGCATTTATTTTTCAAATTTGGTGGGCTGAACATTTCCAAAGCGGGGGGGGGGGGGGGGGGGGGCTGGAGTACCCGGAGAGAACCCCCGACGATCGGCCCGAATTCATGGTGCCACATACGAGAAGGAAAAAAATTCTTTGCCAATGACCTCTCGCATTGGTGACAAGTCTCTTAACCACTAGACCGCCGACCGCTCCAATCTTTCAAAGTTTTCAACACTCTGCTGTGTGCCTGTGATACTGTATAGAGATTTTAATAGTCTCAATGCGTTTGTTAGGCATGCAACAATGCTGCAGAAAACGTTTCACGTGGAATGCGCTTAATCCGTGCATCAGTATCAATCAATCAGTCAATACTTTATTAATCCCTTCCGGCAAATTAAATGTCTGCCGGTGACATACAAACAGGACATAAAAGAGTTCTTAAAAGAGACATAAAACATAAAACAATTTATCACCATAATACACATTTCATAAATTATCACATATACATGTATCACAGACTATATAGAGTGAACGGCCTCCACACACACACACACACACACACACACACACACACACACACACCACCTCTCTCTCTCTCTCTCTCTCTCTCTCAGTATCAGTCAGTTGGGTCACAGTATAGCATCTGACACCATCTGAAACCATCGTAGTTACTCGGGCTGGCGTTGATGCTCTTCTGCGCCAACCCTGTACCCAGGTCCTCGCTTCTCTTGGCCCCTCCGATGACGGCCAAGTCGGGCTAACCGAGACCGAGCCGAGCTAAGTGATACCTAAGAAGGAAAAACACACACAAAAAAATACTTGGTGACAAGTAAAGTGGACAGCTGCGAACAACTTTGAGGTCCCAGTGTTATTTCACAGTGGGCACAGAAGCGGTGAAAACTGTCGCATTTTACCAGCACAGTACATTTTCAGCCTGGTTAGAGAGTATTTCCTACTGGCATGAGTTGTGCCTCGTGCATACACAGACCCGCAGCAAGCATGCATATTTCGTGGGAGCTTTGTGCCCTGCCATGCAAAATGCGTGCTTGTTGCGGCAAGGGAGACAACACATGCAGGCGATACCCACTAACCAGGCTGAAAATGTACTGTGCTGGTGAATGCGACAGTTTTCATCGCTTCTGTGCACACAGTGAAATGACACTGGGACCTTAAAGTTGTTCCCAAATGTCCACTCTCCTTGTCACCGAGTATTTTTGTTTTTACCTTCTTAGGCATCACTTAGCTCGGCTCGGTCTCGGTTAGCCCGACTTGACAGTCGTCGCAGGGGCATGGAGTCAGCGACGGACCCGGAACAGGGTTGCTTCTGCGCTCGCAGAAGCGTACCGCGCACTACCGGAGCAGATGACGTTATTTGGCTGCGGACTGAGGACCATCTAGACGGCGCTGACTGGCGGCTATTTTTAGAGACTTTGTCCACCTGGGCGTGCAGTACAGGAATGGAAGCGTATGTCGAAGAAAATCACATTAGACACCGCAAAGTTACGAAAACGGTCGCAATAGCCAAAAGGAACTTGTATTCATTTGGCACACAGCCTGAGAGCTTTGTCAGCGGTAGTTTTGCCCCATCAGAACTAAATCACGAACATAGACACTTTAAACGGGAAGTGCGCGGATTACGCAGAGCTGGGAAATAATTATGTCCCTCGTGTTACACCAGTGTGTGTGTCTCTGTAACTGTGTTTGTGTCTAAGTGGTACGATGTCATTCAACAACAGCTCCGAAAGATTAGTGAGTCTGGGTGTGTTTTAACATGGGTCTCTTCATTACATGGACTGGTTTTCGTTGGCTCAGCGATATTATTGCCGAAACTGCTACTCGTACGTAGAGAAGTCTTGTCAGTTCCTGCCAGAACGCGCTATCTCCCTTCTTTCTATCTGTACCGATAGTACATTCTTGCAGGGAACCCCCGATTAGTGTTCTTTTCGTCTTTGTTGACGTTCGTATCACGAAGAATAACTTTCGGAGACTGTTGAACCGAGTTTCTGAGGTCGTCAGCCTGTATGAGATGTTTTTCGACACGGTTATGTATATTTTTGTTGGAGAGAGAGAGAGAGAGCAAAAACATTGTCGTTGATTCTCACACATGTGCTTTGATGTTCTGTTTTGATGTTCAGCCCTGCGATGCCTAGAAACAGTCTGTCATGCGCTCCTCAAGTGTGTCGGCAAAGGTTTCATTCACTACGGAACGATAACACACCAGCTGTCACCACAACGGATCAGTTTGACAGGTCAGAAGCCAGAGAGAGAGAGAGAGAGAGAGAGAGGTCAAATCAAGTCGAGTTCATTGCATTTAGGCCTTTTTGCCCAAACGCATGGGAAGTGGGGAGATATTGGAATATCCACACCAGTACAACACTTTATAACCTTCAGGAGAATTCAGATGGACAATTTGCCGTGGCATGGAGACTTTATGACGATACTTTATAGTTAGTTAAAGTGATAATGTGAGTGAAGCCGTGACAAAATCGTACATGTATAATTATACAGACGGAGAAGTTTTTCTAATGTCAATAAAAGCAACAGAGACCCAAGTTTCACACATAGGATGTACCGACAACACGCGTTATCCCGCCATGAAATACCGTACTGCACGTGCAGCACAGTCTAGATCCTGCTGCAAAACGAGAGAGAGAGAGAGGGGGTGACTCTGTGTGTGTGTGTGTGTGTGTGTGTGTGTGTGTGTGTGTGTGTGTGTGTGTGTGTGTGTGTAATATTGCTGCTGTTCTGGCATAATTGTAATCTGCTGCAAGTGAAAGAATCATCATTACAATTTCAGCCACCGATACTATGACGATTTAAGTTTTGAGAGCGACGCTACAATCACTGATCAGATTAACTCGAAATCAGATCATTTTGACAGATCCCATGTACACAAAGACTGACATGGCTGTGCGCATCAGGTCATGATGCCAGGGTTGCGATGACACTAGACAGGGCAGAAAGACAGACAGGCAAATATTCTGGCAACAGCGATTGCATCGGACGTTCCCATGACATCCCATGCTCCGCGCGCCTAAAGCGTGTTCCTCAACCCCCCGAATCTCCTGAGTTTCAACTAATGAGGTAAAGCAAACAGACCATTTCCCCCTGGTTACAGCATGCAAGACAGGTCGCACATTCCAGACAGGCAACTCTGACGTCCTCAAATAAGATGTATGTCTGTCCTTCGCCTCGAGCAAATCCCGAATCTGAAGCTGTCACTATACTCTCAGTCTCTATTTCTATTCCAGCCCGTAAGCTGATGAAACCGAAGCGTAAGCTTGCAATCCCAACTGACGTCATCATGCGAGTATTTTTTTTTTTTTTTTTTTTTTTTGGGGGGGTGGGGGTTGTTTGTTTGTATGTTTTGTTTTTTCCCAAAATGGCTTCTTCTTCCTTTTAGGACCGACAACTTTGCATGCTGAGATGTCTTGGGGTCTGACAGCTGCGCCCAAAACACGCACACTGGCTGCGAGCTTCGTCCCCAAATCACCTTAATGATAACGAGCATTCGCGGTGGAGACCAGCCCAAACCACTGGCACCTATGGTAGAGCCGGGATAGAATCATTGGTTAAGCAGACATGCACTCACTGCAAGCTGTCCTCTTTGACCTAGATTTCCCGGCAGCTCGACATTCCTCCGTCACGAGGAAGGGTCGTACCTGACTGATTCGTTACTCACCTTTCTGTAGATCTGAAGGGTGTAGGAAAGCTTCCGCGGGGCAAGAGCGGGTAATATGTTTCGGGCGCCTGTGTTCGCGCTGCTCAAAATTGCGTGCATCCCACAATCCCGTTCGAGGTGAGAAACGCTGAAGACGTATCTCTCTCGGGTTGCGCCGCTCAAGCTGGAAAATGCCAGCAGCCTCCGACAACACGTGTCTGTAGAACGTATTTAGGAAAGAAAACGTCTGACAAGCTTACATCTAGGTCTCATGTGCTTCTGTTCCACCCCTAGGATGTGAAGCTCTCATCCCCAAAGGCTGGACCGCGTATCAGTGTTTTGGGTACGTTACCACGTCACTGTGCAAGGTGCCTCCGTCTTCTCTCTCCTCAACGTTATCGGTTCTGTTTGTCTTCGTCCATTGTTCGCTGCCAAAACAAGCTCTTGTGCAACGTGCGTGACACGCTAGTCGCCTCACTTTCACAGGCAGATAAACATTTGTTCACCTGGAAGAAAGCAGATCTTAGGCAATTAGCTTTTAAAGAGCTGCAATCAGTCACTGTAAAATCGCTGTAAATCCAGCTGCGTGACTGGCAGCTTTATGGATGGAGCCTACTTGTGATTTTTGTCTTGGGATTATTTAGTTTATGTTGTTGTTTGTTTTGTTTTTCCAAGTGTGCCCAGATATATGTGTCAACGCTGCATACTCATGCAAAATGTTAAGGCTTTGCAACTGGTCTGTGATGACTTGTGTTCATCGGAAACCATTGTGCAATCCAGTGAGGCGATAAGCCCGATGGTCATAATGCTTTGAGCATGACAAGATATTGAATTTTGAAACCTTAACTTTTGCCGCCCTCTCGGTCGTTTCTTTCATTCATTTTTCAAGACTATACTTCAGGTCTGCAATCTCAACGAAAAGCCGCAAACAGTGTGATTAAAAAAAACAACAACAACAACACCTACTATCCGACTGTGCAAAACACAGAGTCACAGAGTTTTCAGCGTCTCCAAAACCCCTATAAAAGTCACAAGCAGCCTGATTTCACAGCTCAGTTTGCGTTTTGACACTGAGCGAGAAAGATCGCAGTGAGTAGTCTTCTCGTGCAGCACACAACACCCGCCAGACGCTGTAGCGACGTGTTTCGCTCACTGATCAAAATCACAGTAGGTCTAAGTCACCGCAAACTCACGCTCTGGCTTTATAAGGGTCCCCAAAGCGCTGACAACTCTGCAACTGTGACAGAGTTGCCTGCATCATGCACAGTCGCAGTTTTTGAAAAACACAATGTTTGCGGCTTTTGCAGACCTTTAAACTGCCGAGTTGGGTGTAACAGACAAGGCGAATTGTGTAACATCTGATTGGCTTGTTTTGGTATGTTTTTGCATATGCCGAAATCGCCTACTACCCTATACATTTTGAGTAGCAGAGCAGTCAGTTCTGCTTGACTGATATGAACTCGATTTCGCCTGGCGTGGAAAACTGGTTTGGCACATGCAAGAATAGTTCACCACCCGCCTCGAGTGCATAAAAAATGCGCGGTGTGAATTACTGTATGTGTGAAAAGAGAGTGCATGCCCTGGGACATTCCTGCGTTGTAGAGGGGGAAAGAAACATCAGAATCAGGGTATCGAGGCTGTTAATTTCGCGTGCTACACCTGCCACCTTATCTAAGAGGAGTCGAAAACTGCTTGCTTTAGAAACCGTGTTTAACTGGCGACGCCGCAGGTTGGTGAAGGTGTTATCCCTAACATACCTGACGTTAATATCGGTAGCCAAAGTGTACGACTTGAAAATGGTCGTATTTTCCGTAAGAAATAAGACTGAAACTGCAGGCTGTACCTTAATGCGGTTTTCTTTCTCTCTTTCTTTCTTGCTCTCTGTCTTTCTTTCTTTCTTTCTTTCCTTCTTTAAACTTTCTTCTTTTCTTTCTGTCCACCTAAAGAAGGGTAGCAAAAGTCTACCTGCACAAAGACTGGCCACAGCTCGCCGCTTAGAAAAGGTCGCCTAAGAGATACTCACGCAAGACCGGGCTGTGTTCTGTACCACCTGGTCACCGGCAGTTATAGCGTTAAGGGATCAGACAATATCTGCACTGTATCTTTTGGTTTGAGACAGCTGGTGTGCTATCGCCTCGTATTGCATAAACTCTCTGCCGATAAACTGGAGAAGGAGATGACAGACGCCGTTTCTAGGCATCGCAGTGTTGAAGATAAAATCAGAGCATCAACGCGCATGCGTGAGAATCGACGAAAAGTTTTCGGCCAGCTTTTTTTTTTTTATTTCATCTCTCTCTCTCTCTCTCTCTCTCTCTCTCCCCCGCCCCCCGCCCCCCCCCCCCCCCTCTCCCCCCACCCGGCCACGCCGTGGCTGCCACCTCTGAATTTTCTACACACGCTCGTACGTACGCTCGCACACATTGTAACTGTTGACACATCAAACACATAAGACAAGTATTGAAGAAACTGTCTGGTTGAGAACTAAAATCAATTCACTGTCAAAATGCCCAATATCGCTGCACGAGCTAAGCCGCGTACACATGTACCGGAAGTTTACGTACAGTAAGTTCATACCAAAAGAAACTATGCACGTACGAAGTCCCTCCGTTCTTGTTATTGGAATTTTGAATCGTTGCCATCAAACCGGCCCACGTCTGCATGCAAGGATGAGCATACTCCGTCATGCCAGATTCACACTTATACCCTGTCAGTAAGATATGTGTCAAATTGACAGCAAACTGGGCGCCTGTTCACTGTAGGTGTTAACGAACCGAAAAACGTATCAGCTGCCGCTCTCGAGCATCAGGTGCAGAGAGCAGAAGTTCATGATGTGCTTCTCGGTTGGTGCCCGACGATACTATAACTACCAGGGCCCGTATGCCCGTCGAGGTTAGGGCTTTTAGCTCTGGGTTAGCGTCGAACTAAACTAGCTCTAGGGTAATTTTTTTTTTTCATCAAGACAAGTGGGTCCATTCCAGCGAGGTGCCTAAGCCGTTATAGAAGGATTTTTTCTTCCTTTCTTCGCTTCCTTTTTTTTTAATTTAATTTTGCTTTTGGGTTTCTTTTGTCCTAGTGTGTGTTAGGCCCGTAGCCGTGGGTTAAATTAACCTCGACTTTTACATACGGGCCCAGGAGTCCGTGGGATTATGACTGATATTGCCATAGATTTGAACTTTAAGTTTCTATGTTCGTACTGAGTTCGGGGGGGGGGGGGGGAGGCTGCCGCCTACAAAGCTTTACGGATGTCAGCAAAATGAACAGATGCTCCTTCTGGCCATTGCGGCCATTTCTCTGACGACTTTGCGGCCTCTGACAATGGAGAAATGTGACTTGCTTTGGCGGCTTAACGCTTCCATACTTGTACTACACGCCTGTGGACAAAGTCACTAGAAATAACGACCAATCAGCTCTGTGTCATCGGTCTTCAGTCCGAAACCAAATAATGTCGTCTGCTCACGGCAATACGCGATGCGTTTCTACGTACATACAACAACATTTTCGCCAACCCGAGTTAGACTACCACAACGGTTTCATATGCTATATTGTGTTCCAAGTGATTGATTCTGACCCACGAATTAAGAGCATTCGATGAAAAGTTTTCCACAGCCTTGTTGTATGCTCCACAAACGCACTGAGACTTTAAAAGCGAACTAATCAAATACAATGAGTAAAGGAAAAACACATTTTTCTTTATTCCCTCTAAATACACAAAGCATATTTCTGCCACCAGTCGAAGTGGGTCACGCGTACCCAAAGTGCACGGCCCGGCATGACTAAAGAGAGTATGCCACTCTCATAATTAATTATATACCTTACGTGCAGACAGTTACTTCACTCCCGCCCTGTGCAACACGTTGCTTGCGAGTGGCAATGGCGTATATAGATATAGATACATGACATGTGCATCTCTCGCCGCATTTTAAATACGTGTAGAACATCCGTTGTTTTGTTTTTTGTTTGTTTGTTGTTGTTGTTTGTTGTTGTTTTTTTCGTACGACAAAATCTCCGTCTTGAAGTTTATAAAATATATAAAATGGATTTGCAAAAATACTTAGAGGTATAGGCAACCAGTTTTATCTGAGGCTATCACTGAAATACAGTGGTTTACGTATTTCGATCAACCAAGTTTACGACAAATACGCAAGAAAAATTCGTATACACGTCATAATGTACAGGGGAACTAATCAAAATTAAACGTTTTCCGAAAAACACAGAGAGAGAGAGAGGGAGAGAGAGAGAGGGAGAGAGAGACGCACACTCACACACACACGCACGCGCGCGCGCGCGCGCGCACATCAACTCCACCAACGCATAAGCAACAGGTGTGGGTGCTAATCGGGCCACATATCATGATTTCGGATAAATGCCGGTCTACAATTTATCAAACCTGTCACGGAGCCGAGTGCAGTAGGCGCCCCATACAGCGCCATTTGTTGCGCGCTGAATAATTATTATCGTTTTCATTGCTCGCAGTTACACGTACCGTCTGCAGTTCTGTAACGCCGGTGTAACACGGGGGGCTGCGCTCCCCAATTTAGTAATATCCGGGGCATTCCCCGCTTTAACGCTGGATATACACCCTCTAGGCTAAGACACTTGCAGACTAATGTGATTATTTTGTTTCATTAGTGGAATGTTGCATGAACATCGGGACCAGTTTCGGGACGCTTTCCACAAATCCCTCTTGGCAAATCTGTCCCAACGACGCAAGTATTTGCGGTATAGTAAGGGGACTGGAGTTTGCTCCTACCGGGTGTGCGTGCGTGCGTGCGTGCGTGTGTGTGTGCGTGCGTGCGTGCGTGCGTGCGTGCGTGCGTGCGTGCGTGCGTGCGTGTGTGTGTGTGTGTGTGTGTGTGTGTGTGTGTGTGTGTGTGTTGACACTCCATTTGAATTTCCTTGTTTGTTTTTTGTTTTGTTTTGTTTTGTGTTTTTGGTTTTGGTTTTTGTTGGTTGTGTTGTTTGTTTTTTCGTGGTGGTGATGGTGGTGGTGGTGGTGGTGGTGGTGGTAGTGGTTGGTTTTTGTTGTTGGATTTTTTTTTTTTTTTTTTTTTGGGGGGGGGTGCTTGTTTTGTTGTTGTTCTTGTTTTGTTTATTTGTTTTTGTTTTGTTTTTTAGGTGTTTTTGTGTTGTTGCTTTTTTGTTTTTTGTTTTGGTGTTGTTGATGTTGTTGTAGTTTTTCTTTGGTTTTGTTTTGTTCTTGTTTGTTTTTTGTTTGTTTGTTGTTGTTGTTTTGGAGGGAGCAGGGGAGTGTCGCCATTTCGACGACGCTACTCCTTCCCGTCTCATGCATATTTCTGTTTTCCTACCCTTCTTGGAAAGATTTTTTTTACTCCGTAGGGACACGTGATACATGTTTATTTGTATGCTTGTGTACACGGAGAGGAGACAGGCGTAGTAAACGAGTCTTCACGTGAAATTAGAAAATTACAAGAAACACACCCACAACCATATTCCTATACGCAAGAGGATTCGAACCCAGCAGCAGCTTTGCAGGTGGCGCCTTAACCATGGATCAAACCCTCCAGAACAGCATACTCCACATTTCCATTTCATGGAAGAAATCGAACACAAAATTATAAGCTTACTTTTACAAAGCTGGACAGTGACTTCCAAGGACATGCATCCTCATTTGTTTTTCACTTCACTGATCAATTTCGAATTGTGCTTACCATGAATTTTGGACACAGTTACAGGCTCCAGAGTCGTTTGGCCTGAGCACGGAGATTTGGAAAATCCCCAGGAGCTTTGGCATGATAGAAGCGGGTCTGATTTCCAGATAACAGACAAACCTAAACTGTACCCTCTTTGTGTGGATTCTTGCACACACACACACACACACACACACACACACACACACACACACACACACACACACACACACATACCGGGTGTATGTTTACTGCAAGTTACGCAAACAGTTGTCTACAACAGTTTACTGCTCAGGTTCTGAACAGGTGTCAACAGTAAATCATATAAAAATGTTCCTTGAGGAAAGTGTGAGAGTATTTTCTTTCTTCGGGATTTATGACATTGTGAAGAGTGTAACTAGCTCACGTAAAACAGAAGAAAACAAGAAAATAAGGATTTTTTTTAAACACGACAACGTGTTAAAAGAAATAAGATAAACACATAAAAAAAATAAAAAGAATTTGAATGACAGGGTAATGGTTGGTTGGTGGGTTGGTTGAGCTGGTTGGTTGGCTGGTTGGTTGGTTGCGGGTTGAAATCCGTTTCCAACACAAAGATATCAAAGACGTGGCAACAAGAAAAAGGTCAGCGCACAGTTACAATCATTTTTTACTCCCAGTCAAGATTCAAACCCACGACCTGAGAACTGATAGTCCAGACAAATCATACATGTAGCGAGTATCCCAACATTTTTACTGAGTTCTAACCAACGAGCACAACATATTTTTTTTATGAGTACTCGTTGTTTCCACGGCTTATACTTGTGTCTTGAAATAGACTGTGATCAAAAATTACCTACATCTAATCTTCGAGGTATCATAAACATTAGCCCAATTTAGTATCGCCCAAAGAAATCACAGTTACTGCACGCAGCGTGCGAGCGTTTCACAGCAGAGATGCAGCCGGCGCGCTGATGTCAGTGACCAGAAATAGTTTTCACTATTTCGATCAGTATCAGAACAGCCAGAACGAATTACGTCGTGGTATTAACTCGGTCAGTCTCTGGGAGAAAGGTCAGAGGTCTGGTGCATGAAAAGTGACTAGACTAGCCTGAGTCGGGCTTAGCTCAAGTCTCAACATAGACCTGGAGGAACATGGACCTGGGGAAACATGGACCCCGGGGGTAAGGGTGGGGGGGGGGGGGTAACGTAGGCCGGGCTCATCCCGTCAAGAACTGTATGAAACTTACGCACATCATCGTTCTCAGCCATAAGACAGTGTGACAGAAAGCTAAGTTTAGTCATCCGACGCCTCCATTTTGCTGAGACTTAAACACTTACTTGGTACTCTCGAGACAGGGTGGGTGGGTGTTTGGGGGTTTAACGTCCTTTTCCACCACATAGGGTGATATCAAAGACGGGGCAACGATGAAAAAGCCAGCACAAATATTTGGCCCCAGCCGGGATCGAACTCACGACCCGAGCATTAGAAGTCCAACGCTCTACCATTCAACCACCCCGGCTCCCCACTCTCGAGACAGACACACTTCACTGCAACTAGTATTGTAAATGCTACTGGAATAAACATCTGTCCCGTGTTCCCCTTGTTGCTACTAACTTTCCCAGTAAAGCCACCCTCCGGTCTCGTGAGAAGGAACCGTTTTCGTACGCCCCAGTTTTCCGACGCCCCAGTTTATCTGGGACTTAAAGATCTAAGCTCCCAACAAAAAGCTTTCCCAAGTGTGAAAACATTTTACAGAGTCGACCGTGCAAGCACTTGTCAAATCTGTCACAGCTGCAGAGTTTTCAGCGTCCCTGAACCCCCCCCCCCCCCAAAAAAAAAAAAAAAAAAAAGCCACGGGCTGCCTGATTTCACAGCTGTTTGCGTTTTGGCACTGAGCGAGAAAGATCGTACAGCACTCAACATCCGCTAGACACTGTAGCGACGTGTCTTGCTCACTGACCAAAAGCCAAATAATGTCACGGCAAACTCGTGCTCTGGTTTTATAAGGGTCCCCGACGCGCTGAAAACTCTGCAACTGTGGCAGAGTTGCCTGGATTATGCACAGTCGAAGGAGTCACAGTCAAAAATGTTCACACTTCGGAAAGCGCTTTTTGTTGAGAGCTCAGATCATTAACGAGCGTGGGCACTGAGGACCGTGTGCCAGTCAGACCGTCCGTACTTTGATACGGGGCCCTTGTTGGTCGGTTACTGACTGAATCACGTGCAGCACGCAAATCTTTCCCCAACTTCCCGCGCCCTTTAATTCAATTCAATAATTCTTCATTGTCCTCAAGGGGAGGCAATTTAGTTGCGGCGTAAAAACAGACAACAACCACATAGACATAAAAAATAGCTTAAAAGACCAACAGAATCATTCGCATATATACCCAGTGTAACGTGTCACAGTAGCTGAATATGTGATATTACAACAGTGGCACACACACACACACACACACACACACACACACACACACACACACACACACACACACACACACACATACACACACACACACACACACACACACACACACACACACACACACACACACACACACACACACACCTATTTGGTACTGTAGAGACAGACATCTAACACTGAAACTACTACTAAAACGCCATTGGAATTATCATGTGTCCAATGTTCCCCGTGTTGCTACTAACTTCTTTATAAAAAAAAAAAATTAAAAGCCACTCCCTCGTGCGAAGCAACCGTCTTCCGACGCCTCATTTTTGTTGGTACTGAACCACCTGTTTGGTACTCTCGAGACAGACACCTCACGCTAAAGCTTCTACTAAAGACGCCATTGTAAACTAAACGTATGTCCTTTTTTCCCCGTGTTGCTGCTAACTTTCCAATGAAACCACCCTCAGTCTCATGCAAAGCAACCATAAACACTAACCCCGTCCTTCCCCCCTCTCCCCCCGCGGCTGTCCGGCCACGCATTATAGGTACCCAGCCTCGCATTCTCTGAATTAAGATCTTCGCCCAGCGCAGAAAAACACGGTGTGTAGTCAAAATGGACCGAGTCTTTCCAGTGCTACTCCCGGCGCTTGAAAAGTAGCACTTCCAGGACCGAGTGTTTCCAAGCAGCAGCACTGAATGTTTCTGTTGTCATTTCTGAGTCGCACAAAGTGTTTCCAACGGACTCATTGTGGTCTGTCCGGCGTCGTGAAACTGTGTCAGTTGACGATGTTATTTGGTTGCGCGGACTGAAGACCAACTAGACATCGCAGACTGGTGGCTATGTTTGTCGATCGGCGCGGTGGACAGTAGTTCAGGTGTGGAAGCGTTAGGCATGCACACATGTGCACATCACAGTCGTAGCGCTCGGTGTGTCTACTAACTACAAAACTGAACACAGCTGTGCTCGGTGACAAACCGATTGAAGATGAACTGTCCGTCCGCCATGTTTGCGCGCCGAGTGACGTAGTACAGCCAGTCAGAATCTGTTGTGGAAACCACAGTCACAGTTGTGGCTATTTGAAATCCAGGTTGCTGTGACGACGCCACAGCGGCGGAAACCCCCCAAATCACAACTGTGGACAGCACTGTGGCGCTTCGCAGTGCCCAGTTAAGACCCGGCTTTAGGCCGAGGAAACTCATATTTCTCTATTTTTAGAAGCTGCAAAGTCACGAAAATGGTCGCAATGGCCAAAAGTCTCATGTATTCAATTGGCAATCAGTCTTAGAGATTTGTAAGCAGCAGGGGTTTTTTTCCCCCCCCTCAGAACGCATTACAAACATAGAGACTAAGAAACGCGTTCCTGACATGCAAATATGTGCGCATGGTCATATTTCAAACATGGCTTTGCGTGAGAGTGAACAAAATGGTGGAAACTTTTGAATCGGAATAGCACAGGAAACACCAACATCCATTTTTGACTACACCCCGTCGCACCGGCTGAAGAAGGACGGGGCAGCCTAGAAGTTCTCCGGCGAAAACGCCGTGACGCTAAAATACTAATGGCCTCTGTTAGTGACGATCCAACCCACTGTGCACGTCTTTCAATGAGATTATTTCTGAGCGGTGGAGCGAACAGTTCAATTTGCGCGCGAGATATAGCTGTAATCGCAGTACTGTGGCTCTGGCGAGAGAAGCAAGTGTTTCAAGGATGAGGGGTAGTTATTCTCGAGACCACTAAACTGTTCGTGACAGATCCGAAGTGGTCGGCAGGTTCTGTCTGCCTTTCTAGTTGGTGGATGCTGTGGACCGTTTATGCTTGTTGGTTTATTTGTTGGTTGGTTGGGTGGGTGGGAGGGTGGGTGGCACGTTGGTTTGTTGACTTGTTTGCCTGTTTGGTGCGGGATGGCGTGTGTTTTGCTGTCTTCTGTTTTGGGGGGGGTGTTTTCTTGTCGTTGTTTGTTTGTTTGTGTGAAGGGGAAGGGTCGTTAGGTGTGTTTCGTGTTGTTGCTGTTGTTGTTGTTGTTATTTTTTTGTTTTAGTTTTTTCTTCTGGGTTTTGTTGTTGATGTTGCTGTTTTTTGGTTGTTTGTTTTTGTTTTATTTTGTTTTATTTTGTTTTTGGTTTGGGTTTTTTGGAAGGGGGTGGGGGGTGTTTGTTTTTGTTTTCTTGTTTTGTGTTTTGTTTTTGTTTTGTTGTTTGTTTGGGTATTTTGTTGTTTTTGTTTTGTGTTTGTTTGTTTGGTTGTTTGTTTGTGGGGTTTTTTTTTTTTTTGGGGGGGGGGGGTGGGTGTTGGGGGGTGGGAGGGGAGGTGTTTGATTTTTTGTTGGTTTTTATTGTCTTCTCCCCCTCCCTTCCCCCATCCCCCATTCATTTTCTATCATCTTAATGTGCTTCGTCAAAGAACATCTGCATATAAGAAAGACTGAGTGACTGCTCTTAACGCCAACGCTTTAAACGTGAGAACCTCTCAGCCTGGAAACCCACACCTCTCTTGTCAGGAACACGGTAGGTCACATCTGAAAACATCACAGTGTGCTGGTTAGTGTGTATATCCCATGCAGCCTGCCAAACTGCTTGTGACAGGTTGCCAGATATATATACCAAGACGCAGGAGCTTTCGTTCGCTAACTACCCTAGAAATGTCACCACAATACACACCTCGATACGTCTAGTTGCCAATGTCTGGGCGCCTCCTTGGAGGGGATGCATTGTACGCGAGCCAGCGAGGATCCGATGCTATCTGCGAGTGCGTGCGCGTGGGTGCGGTACAGAAAATATTACACTGTCATGCCGACATTTGTTTGGGTTTATTGTAAGAAAAAGGTGTCGGGGTAACGAACACTGCCTGGCCCATCGGAGGCCTGACTTCTGTCCTGTCTCAAAAATCGATCAGTTAAAACAAGTATTGTAGCCTACATGTGATATGACCAGTTGCGGAACATGCCAGCTTATTGAAAAGACTCGTGTCCTTGCAACCTGGAACATTTCGCAATTTCAGTTGCATACCTACAACCCTGTCTCCCCACCATCACTGACACCCCCACCCCCATCCCCACCCAAGCCGTCCACCTAAAACATCGATCAGTAAAAACAAGTAATGCAGCCTACAAGTGATCAGTTGCGGAAAATTGAAAGCTTATTGAAAATGATAGACTCATGTCCTTGCAACCTGGAACATTTCGCAATTTCAGTTGCACACCTACATCACTCCTGTCTCCACACCGTCACCCCCACTCCCCCCCCCACCCCACCCATCCCCCGATCCGTCCACCCCACTCCCCCCCCCCCCAACTCCAACCTCCACCACTGCTCCACTCTCTATCCCCTTCATTCCCTTGGCCGGGGAAAGAGGATGAGACAGTTTACGTCATCAAGTATTTCCCCTAACTCCTGTCTGTTTTTCTTTGTGTTGAGCGGTTGGCGCCCTAAGGCCGCACATATCCCCCCTTGAGTAATAAACGATTTTCGGGTTGCCTTGCCGTCCGCAGCCACACAATCCGGTTTCAATTATGTGCGGTTGTAGAAATGATTGCGTGATTTTCTGCTGAGCCTTTTGGATAATGAAGCTGGTGGGTCAAGGTGTTGTGGTTCCTTTATCGTGTCCGTGCGCTACAGTACCCTTTCTGACACGTTTAGCGGCTGTGGTGGAGCACAAAGGGTTGTGCTAGATTACCATTAAGACGTCTCTGTTTGTGCGTGCACACACGCACACACACACACACACACACACACACACACACACACACACACACACACACACACACACACACACACAGGGGTGGGTGTCCGAGGGTTTCACGTCCTTTTCTGCCCCATATGGCAAAGACTGGGCAACGAGGAAAAAGGCCAGCATACAAATAGTTTGCCTCATCTTGGATTCGAACTCACGAGGCGAGTATTGAACGTCCAACGCTCTACCGCTCGGCTATCCCGACTCCCGAAGAGACAGACAGACAGAGACAGACAGACAGACAGGCAAACAGACAGACAGGCAGGCAGAGACAGACACAGACAGAGAGACAGGCAGGCGGGCAGAGCCAGAACCAGAGACAGAGACAGACACCGACACAGACAGAGAGACAGAGAGACAGAGACAGGCAGGCAGGCAGCGGCCAGAGACAGACAGAGACAGAGACAGAGAAAGACACAGCCACAGACAGAGAGACAGACAGAGACAGGCGGAGACGGAGACAGGTAGACAGACAGATAGACAGACAGACAGACAGAGACGGGGTGGGTGGGTGGGTGTTTGGGAGTTTAAAATCCTTTTCCACCACGTATGGGTGATATCATAGACGGGGCAACGAGACAGAGACAGACGCACAGCGGGCAGACCCTTTTTGTGGGAACCCATGACATTAATTTGTTTGTTTGTTTTTAATCGCAACTGTGACGTACGTTAATACAGGCATATATCGATAATTATGTCTCTGAAACCAGTAATCCGGAATGTTCGATAAATGATGACTAGAAACACAAAAATAGAAAAGAAAGGGGGATGATTTTTTTTTTTCCACTGACTCAGCAGTGAACTTATTCTTGATAGAAAATCATTGTTCGTCAGAAAACTACTTCATTCTGATGATATTGCATGACTCAAAGGTTGTGTGTGTGTGTGTGTGTGTGTGTGTGTGTGTGTGTGTGTGTGTGTGTGTGTGTGTGTGTGTGTGTGTGTGTGTGTGTGTGTGTTTTCCTATACAGTTTAATTCACAAATATTAGTTGCCCCGTTCGTCAGTGGGGGAGCCGGGGTGGTCGAATGGTAGAGCGTTGGACTTCTAATGCTCGGGTCGTGAGTTCGATCCCGGCTGCGGCCAAATATTTGTGCTGGCTTTTTCATCGTTGCCCCGTCTTTGATATCACCCTATGTGGTGGAAAAGGACGTTAAACCCCCAAACACCCACCCACCTGTTCGTCAGTGCGTGGTGAGATTAACTCAGTTCCTGCCAAGTAAGTTTGGGGGTTATGCACCAGTGGCCTCAATAAATTAAAAACAATCACAATTAATTTATGTGTCCATGGATTTAAATTTGGCTCAGTGGGACTGCTGCACATTCATTATACACGTATTTACTGCAGTGGAGAGCCGTCGTTAATCTTGCCTGAGTTTCGCGTACCGGGCTAAAACCGAAAAAGAGTCCAAAACGTGGGATACTCTTGCGCGGTACGAAATGTGTTATACGTGTATTTCATCTTGCTCCTTGCCATGAATACTACTAAGTACTACTTACCATCAATAGTATTATATTCAAAGCCTATTCCAGGTATTGGGTACTTTGATCTTCCTGAATTCATTGAAATAAGTGTTTTCTCTATTTGTTTTTAGTTTTGTGTTGTTTTTATTATTATTATTTGATTCTCTTGTTTAGAAACTACGAGTATTTCGAACAGAGGGGAAGAACGCCTTTACTTTGACCACTGACTAAAAAGTAAAGACATTTCCAGCTTGTAAAAAACATGTAAAATCATCTGTTTCTGAAAAGAGATTTTCTTTCTTTCTTTCTTTCTTTCTTTCTTTCTTTCTTTCTTTCTGTCTTTCTGTCTTTTTTTCTTTTTTCTATTAAAAAAGAAGAAGAAAATGTTGCTTGTTGGAACGATTTCAGTATTTCAGAATGACAAGTTTCGAAGCATTTATTGTTTAAAAGTTATCTGGGCACATTGAGATAATAAATAAAATGTATTGTTTTAAAGGTATTTTGGTACATTGAGAAACTAAATAACAATCAGCAATGTAAATACGATTCGTTTTTCTTTGGATGGTTGGTATGTACACGTATATACTTCAGGTGGTTGATCACATAGACAGCACTCACGTAGAACGGGAAATTGTCAATAACACATCTTTATAGGTGGGAAAAAACGTTGATTACACAACTGGCTGGGGCAAAAACATTGATCACACACCTGTAGAAGGGGAAAACGTCGATAACATCTGCACAGGGACCAAAGTTTATCCCACGCTTGTATTGAGTGAAACGTTGTCACACGCTTGTATTGAGTAGAACGTTTATCGCACGCTTGTATTGAATAAAAACGTTGATCACACACCAATAGAGGGGGGAAAACGTATATCACACGACTTTACAGGAGAAAAACGTTGACACGACTTTACAGGAGAAAAACGTTGACACGACTTTACAGGAGAAAAAACGTTGACACGACTTTACAGGAGAAAAAACGTTGACACGACTTTACAGGAGAAAAACGTTGACACGACTTTACAGGAGAAAAACGTTGACACGACTTTACAGGAGAAAAAACGTTGACACGACTTTACAGGAGAAAAAACGTTGACACGACTTTACAGGAGAAAAACGTTGACACGACTTTACAGGAGAAAAACGTTGACACGACTTTACAGGAGAAAAACGTTGACACGACTTTACAGGAGAAAAACGTTGATGACACGACTTTACAGGAGAAAAACCGTTGATGACACGATTTTACAGGAGAAAAACGTTGATGACACGACTTTACAGGAGAAAAACGTTGATGACACGACTTTACAGGAGAAAAACGTTGATGACACACCAGCAGAAGGGGGAAACGCTGAGGGACAAGTACCGCCAAGTAAATTCACACTCAAACAGCCATAGATGAAAAACGTTAATCAGACACCTGTAGAGGGGAAAACAGTAGGTCACACACCTGTAGAGCGGGAAAACGTTGATGACACACTTGCATAATTATGGAAGAACGTTTTTCGCACGATTATGGGGGGAGGGGGGGGGGAAACAAAACAAGTGAAAAACACCTAAGTTTCGAACACTTACCTCCGACGTCTCCGTCAGGCCATGGACAATCCCCCATCCCGGGTACTTCAGCCTGCGACCCCAGGTGCAACCAGCTCCGATACAGTTTGCTCCCCGTGAAGTTTACATCCACGTCTGCACCACGTAACATATCAGCAGGTAAAGTAGAGTGTGTGTGAGAGCGAGAGAGAGCGAGTGAGAGAGATACAAAGATAAGGGGGAGGTGTCTCCCTTTTAACGGCGCCGCTGCTTACGAGACCATCAACACACTCTCACGGGAGAGAGAAGGTGCCACTGAACAACTTGACGGACTACCACTGACTGACTAAGGCGGACAGAGGGAGTAGTATAGAGCGCGCGCCTCTCCACCACTTGAACTCTCAGTATAGCCAGTGGCAACAAGACTCGCTCTGCCAGCCTTCTGCCCGCTGTTGCTCTTGTCTGTGACGGAACTGTTGGAGACGGGAGGGGTGGGGGGTGGGGGGGATGGTCACAGTGTGGGTGTGTTGGGGGGAGGGGGGTGAGGGAGGACGGGGAAAAGGTGTTGTTACCGTTGTCTTTTAATTAAGGCGGGGGGGGGGGGGGTGCTACTGTCGACTGACGCTGTGGAGGCACTGTCGCGTAGTGCATGGATGGAATGGTTAATAATAATAATAATAATGAGTATTGTATAGGCGCTTTTCCCAATTTCATGAAACGGCTCCAAGCGCCGCGAACTGAACCCAACACGCACGCTCACGTGAATCACACGCATTCACTCACACACTGGACATAAACACATTACTGGCAATCACGTGGTGCGAAGGGTCAGCTCAGCTATTCAAAAATCGGAATATAGAATTGCATTTATTTTTCAAATTTGGTGGGCTGAACATTTGTGGTTAGTTGCTTGTGTGTGTGTGTGTGTGTGTGTGTGTGTGTGTGTGTGTGTGTGTGTGTGTGTGTGTGTGTGTGTGTGTGTGTGTGTCCGGGGGGAAGGGGAGGGGGAGGTATTGTCGTCTTAATTAAAGGTAGTGCTGACGCACTGTGACAGATGGCACTCTCACGTTGTTCAGTTAGTCCAAGCATTGACGATATGGACGTGAAAAAAGTCAGTTCTGAGTCTCTCCTCACGGGTGACCACAATACGCAGAATATAGCCCGTATTTATCGAGAAAACGCGCCTGGTGTGTGTGTGTGTGTGTGTGTGTGTGTGTGTGTGTGTGTGTGTGTGTGTGTGTGTGTGTGTGTGTGTGTGTGTGTGTCTGTCTGTCTGTCTGTCTGTGTGTCTCTCTGTCAGCCTGCCTATGTGTGTCTGTGCGTGTGTGTGTGTGTGTGTGTGTGTGTGTGTGTGTGTGTGTGTGTGTCTGTCAGCCTGCCTATGTGTGTCTGTGCGTGTGTGTGTGTGTGTGTGTGTGTGTGTGTGTGTGTGTGTGTGTGTGTGTGTGTGTGTGTGTGTGTGTGTGTGTGTGTGTGTTATAATTTTCCCGTGTAGAGGCATTTCATCAGAAATTTTCTTATGGGAAAATCAGTACCACTGCCCACAAGATGTTTGACAGTCCAATTGATTGATTGATTGATTGATTGATTGATTGATTGATTAACTGAGTGAGTGAGTGAGTGAGTGGGTGACTGAGTGACTGATTGATTCTTTGATTGACTGAGTGACTGAGTGATGGATGGATGGATTACTGGGTTCCTTGGCTGGTTGTCTGGTGGATGTATTGAAGGAATCCTTTATTCGTTGCTTCATTCAAAGAACAAGGCAGGTGTGCCTTATTTTGCGTCGTACACGCAGCGAACCTGTCATCACAACGCCTCAGCTACAGCAGCTGCCGCTGCTCCCAAGTTTACTGTAGCACCTTCCTCCAGCTGCATGATGAGAGGTTGGCCAACATCAGCCCTGCGTGGTCCGGTAAATATGGGATGCTATATCATATGATTTTTAAAAAATGTGTCCTCTTAAGCAGAACGTGCGTGACATAAAACACAGTGTGTGCCAACCCTGTTGCGGGTCCGTCGATAACTCTAGACCCCTGCGACGACGGCCAAGTCGGGCTAACCGAGACCGAGCCGAGCTAAGTGATACCTAAGAAGGAAAAAACAAAATTAATACTCGGTGACAAGGAAAGTGGACAGTTGCGAACAATTTTGAGGTTCCCGTGTTATTTCACAGTGTGCACAGAAGCAGTGAAAACTGTCGAATTCACCAGCACAGTACATTCTCAGCCTGTTTCGAGATTATTGCCCGCATGAGTTGTCTCCCTTGCCGCACAAAGCTGCCACGAAAAATGCATGCATGCTGCGGGTCTGTGTATGCACGGGGGACAACTCTTACTGCAACCCCGGGTTGGACCGGGTTGGCGCGTTTACATTTAACCAACCCGGGTTAAAAGCGACCCGGGTTCAAGCCTGCTACGGACCAGGGTTGAACCCGCGTCCAGGGGCAACTCGCATTTCAGATCTAAACATGCAGCTGGCGTCATGATATGATGCTTTCATCAAGGCATGACAGCGGGCATGACGCAAGTTTTCGTACATCCTTCCTTGCCAGGGTTAAGCCGGCTCTTAACTGGGCACTACGAAACGCTACAGTACTGTCCACAGTTGTGACACCGTTGTGATTTGGGGGGGGGGGGGCCGCCGCTGTGGCGTCATCACAGCAACCTGGATTTCAAATAGCCACAACTGTGCCTGTGGTTTCCACAACAGATTCTGACTGGCTGTACTACGTCACTCGGCGCGCAAACATGGTGGACAGTGCGTCTTCAATCGGCGGTTTGTCACCGAGCACAGCTGTGTTCAGTTTTGTAGTAGTTAGTAGGCACACCGAGCGCAACGACTGTGATGTGCACATATGTGTTTCGCGCGCTGTGCCCAGTTAAGAGCAGGCTTAAGACTTGCAAAGAACGTAGTGTAAACGCTATTGCTCGAAGTCGAGGTGAACTCGGGTTGTAATGTAAACAGCCTCAACTACTAAAACAGCTCAGAACGATGTGTGAGACTCGATATGTTGGAAGATGGGACTTTAATAACACCTTAGCGCCAGCTGCGGTTGCGTGTCTCGTTTATCACATCATTCTATGGCCTGTATAGTAGGCACACCTGGTAATTCACAGCATGAATGGGACACCAGAAGTTCTTTTTATGTCATTCATCATCAGCATCGGTGATTCGAATCACGTATCACGTGTATCAGCCTGTGGGTATGTCTCACTAGCAAGGGATGGTTAGCTGACGCTGGCGTTGGGACCGGGCTGTGGGGTCGGGCAGAGGGTATATTCGCGCCCCCTTCCCCCTTCTTAGACTGGAGGGGGTGGGGGGTTGGAAGGGTTCTCGACCTTTGGACCGAGAAAAAATGACTTGTTTCCCTTACATGTCTGCTTACTTCGTACTTTCGTTTGCTTGTTTGGTTGCCTGTTTTGTCTTGTCTTGTCCTGTCCTGTCCTGTCCTGCAGTGTCCTGTCTTGTATTGTCCTGTCCTGTCCTGCCCTGCCCTGCCCTGCCCTGTCCTGTCCTGTCTTGTCTTGTCTTGTCTTGTCTTGTCCTGTCCTGTCCTGTCCTGTCTTGTCCTGTCCTGTCCTGTCCTGTCTTGTCTTGTCTTGTTTTGGCTGGTTGGTTGTTTAGTTTAGTTTAGTTTAGTTTAGTTTGTGGTTGCTTCTTTTGGACAGTATTACACTGTGTTTCGTAAGCTGCTCCGAATATAGGTCTGGGTCACCCTGAACTTTGTGTTGCTGTTGTTTCGCACTCACTGCTCACAACGTGAACAGTTTAACTCTCCATTGTAAACAAAAACCGAGACTTTCCTTTTCCCGTTCAAGTGCAGGGACTGGAATAACCTGTTTGCTGTGTGAACGAAGCAGATGGTTATTTTACCAGGACACATGACAGTGAGTTTGGAACGCCAAGTGCGCATATTCATTCGAGGGCATGCCAGGCAAAGTTAGGACGAGCCAAATCATCTAAAATCCCCGAAATAAACTGAAACAAGAAAATGTGATTGTGATAGCTGTGCGCGTGCGACTATTGAGGAGCAAAGCCAGTTTTACTCCTTTCGGGTTTAGTACCGGTGGACAGACTCCTTACTGTTGGAAACGGATCTGGGCCCGTATGTAAAAGTCGAGGTTAATTTAACCCACGGCTACGGGCTTAACCCAGACTAGGACAAAAGAAGCCCAAAAGCAAAATTAAATTTAAAAAAAGGAAGCGACGAAAGGAAGAAAAAAATCCTTCTATAACGGCTCAGGCACCTTGCTGGAATGGGCCCGCTTCCTGATTTAAAACAAAAAAACAACAGAAAATTTAACCTTTGAGCTGGTTTAGTTCGAGGTTAGACTCTAACCCGGGGATAAAAGCCCTAACCTCGCGTATTACATACTGGCCCAGTAGTGTTAACTCGACTTTCCGCTACCCATCAAAGCTAACAAACTAAAGATCCCCCCCCCCCCTCCCCGCCATCAATACAAAAAACACATTTTGTGTTGGATAATTTCAGTGAGTTATGATGTTTTAGCATTTCCTTCCATTTCTTTGCACGACCGCCGCGCACACCGCCTCGCACTGTTTGGGCGCATCCTCAATTCCTGCTCCTCGCAGATTCCGGACTCCTCGTAGACTCCAAAACCACGTGATGTTGCGACTTGCGAGATGTTGCTGCTGATCAAGAAATTCTGGAGAAATTTGCCGAAATAAAGCGATATCTACGGTGGCTCGTCGTAAATCAGCGTCTCATCGAACACCGTCAAGTCACGTGACACGGTGGACCGTATACCCCGTGGAAAGTGGTGGTTTGTTTTTTTTCCGTGTCTTCTCTTTCTCGTTTCCTGCTATCGCAACCCGGGTGATTCCCGAGAACGGGTGATTATCAGTCAAGCGTGACTTTGGCACCGGAGGCTAGAACCACCAACAAAGCTAACGATAGTGTGGTCGCCACCTTGCCGAACCGAGTGACCGGCGAGTCCGTGACTGTCCCGACGGTGTTCACACTCCAACGTATGCCGTCTCGCTCGCGCAAACTGAAGAAGATCCCCTGGGGAGGGTTCTGTCTATCCCACAATGCCACATTACTTTTGATTGATTGTATGCGTGTTTGTTTTGTACTGCTTGTTATTATAATTATTTTTGTTGTTGTTGTTTGTGTTTTTCCCCTTGTTCCTCTGTTTGCCTGTTTGTCTGTTCGTTTCTGCTGCTCTCTTTTATCGTTCATTTTGTGTGCGTGTAAAATGCTCATTTTTTTCTTGTTATTTTTTATTTATTAGATAATTGTGGTACTTATAGCAATGGCAGGTATGAAAATTGACTGTGTAATGTTAACTGCCTCTACCGTTGTAAAATAAAGATTCATTGATTCCTAGAAAATATTGAAACCATCCAAGCAGCTTTCGGCTCACTTTGCTAATGGCCTCTAGTAACTACAGTATTATACAGTTAACGTAGAACGTGGCATTATATATTTTTCCAGCTTTAAGAAAAAGACAACAGTTGCTCAGCTGAGTTGATACACTTTATTTTGCACTTTGGTTATTTCATGTACAAGTATTGATGTGTATAACTATAAGAATGTCTGGATGTCACTCTCTGACTTTGAATGGGCTTATCCCCTAAGGCCTATCAATAAACAATTCTGATTCTGATCCTGTCTAGGCGGTCCCAGCCCTGTACCCTGTGACCAGCTCTTAGTTATGTGGCTCTGGCCAGTACACGCATGCGTGCAGCCTCTCTCCGTCACCTTCAGATGCAGTGTGTGTGTGTGTGTGTGTCCTGATGAGAGTCTAGTTCGCACTTTTCGATCCGGCAATACGCGCGATAAAATCGCACTCATTTAAACTTGTACCTGAGTGTATAAAAACTGCATGTAGGTAATATCTCGTCTTCCCTTGGAACAATGGATCAAAGGGGGCGCTCGACTTCCCCGGCTATTTTGTGAAGCAACAGACTGAGACGTGCTCTGGAAGTCTGGATCGAAGTTAGAGGAGCCAGACAGCGAGAGAGTATTTACCATGTGTTGCTGTCAGTTGTTGTGTCAATACTGAGGAGCCGTTAAAAGGGGCTAATGCTACAATATTTATGCTCATAGAACGTTCTGAGCTGTTTTCGTAGCATCTATCGTCACACCACACAGACACTGGACAGTGACAGCGTCTACAATGGCGTTGGCCTCTCAATGCTCGGGCCGTGAGTTCGAACCCCGTCTAAGGTGAACCTGAACTCACTCTGCTTAGCTATAGGTAGGTTTGGTTTAGAAGCAGACATTCTTTCTGTGATATGTTTGCGAGATTTGTGCGGTCGGTCTCTGCCTGCGATTAGATAGTCAAAATTAATGTCAGGCGACCGCACGCCTGTGTTTCTTGTGTCTGCTTCGGTTCCGGCCCATGTGAAAACCGTGGTGAAACAGTACCGCTTGAAAGTTTCTTTTCTGAAGAATAAACACACACACACACACACACACACACACACACACACACACACACACACACACACACACACACCGAGCCAACTATTTGTGCTGGCCTTTTTCTCGTTTCCCCGTCTTTGATATCACCCTTACGTGTGAAAAAGGACGTTAAACTCACAAACGCCCACCCACCCCGCGTCTGCAACAGTGGTACTGAGCCAGCAGAAGCGTACTCAATGACGCGGCGACCACACCGAGGTGTAGCACACCTTACACCCCAGTGGTGTAACACCAGTCGTAGAATTTGAATGTTCGACCGCTTGTGCAAAGTGTAAACAACAATGTATTGCTTTAACAGCTGTACTGATCATCAAGATAGCGTACAGGCGCACTCACGAGCGAAACTGTTCCAAAACATAAGCTGGTTTAGCAAAGGCGGAATTAGCCCGTTTAAATAACTCTCTCTCTCTCTCTCTCTCTCTCTCTCTCTCTCTCTCTCTCTCTCTCTCTGCTCCAGTTCCCTGAGAGGCGTTCCCTCTTGATATTGTTCTGGTCAAACAAACACTGGGTTCTTTTTCAAAGACAAATAGAGATATGGCCCAGTGGACAAGACTTTCTCCTCAGGGAACTTTTTTGAAATGAGAAAAGGTCCCAGTTTTGCTGGCACGTAGAAAATGGACCGACAAAGAGATCGATAGTTTGAAACTCTCATTCTGATTTCCAGTAAATTCCAAAGGGGCAATATTCCTTTTTGTGTGTTTGTCAAGAGTCCCAGATCGCTCTGATGATATACGCCCTCTTTAGAATATTAAATAAGAGGTGGGGTTTTTTTTTCTTCTGGTTTTTGTTTTGAAGAAAGCGGTAGGAGAGGACAAGGCAAATATAGGACATGCAAAAGAGCAGCTGAATCACAGGGCACATTTTCATATTTTCTTCTTTGACATTCAACCCGTCAAGGCGACATGGCAACGTTTTGTAAGTAAACATTAAAACTGTCTAAAATAGGTTCTTAAATATTGATCGAGTCTAAAAACTTTCGTCAAGCTCGTGATATCAGAGGGTGCTCTCTCTCTCTCTCTCTCTCTCTCTCTCTCTCATTAAGATTTTCGTCGAGATTTCAGCAATTTCTGCAAGCAAAAATGGCCACTGGCAAGCACACAACAGATCTGACATTGAGGGGGGGGGGGGGGGGTCAGGAAATGAAGCACAACAATTCAATGATGGGCAAAATGTTCACTGGCAAATTTTGTAATTCTGACAAATGATAGTTGAAACAAAAATTAAAACCCTGTCCATCTGAATTTTGAGTTCAATTGTTATTTTGCTTTTCAGAACTGCAATTAGGAAACTTTTAAATCTCGCTTTCAAGGCACATTTTATTTGTCTCTGTGTGAATATTGAGTTTTGTTTTGGTTTTTTTTCCCAAGCTTTTGTGTCTGTTTAGTTCAGTTCTGTTCTGTTCTGATCAAGATGGTATCTCTCAGCTAGGAAAAGCCCATACGTACTCCAAACCCATCTCTCAGTATTCTCCTCAGTCCTGTTGTGACTGTTCCAGTGCTGCTTTGGTTCATAAATGGCCTGGCATACTCTCTGGCGTACTTTCGGTTCCACCGTCGACGGCTTCCTCTTCGCACGCCTCTGTTCTGCAGGCGGTCTATGGAATGATGACCTAATCTTTGCTTGTGCGGTGTGTATTTCAGATTCCTCACCGCTTCTGATCTTTCTCTAGGCGCAGGCCATCCGTAACGCTGGCCGAAGGACACAAGTACACAAGTCCTCAAAATGCCTACATATTCCCTGTTAGCCTCAGGCCTCATAGGCACCCCTAAAAATGCTTCGATCTGGAAACAATTACTGCCATGAACAGACCATTCAAAGGGACGCATCTGACAGGGGTTTAAACACTTTGATTGTCTCCTTTCCCCTCAGGCATCACTGGAGTAATGCACGTCTACTTTCTCCCTAGGCCAGAGAAGCAGTTCGGACAAATCCACTTGCCTCACTTGTGTCCCACCTCTGTGCAAAAGGTCCCAGCTTCACTGGCAGCTCGCCTCTTTTTGTGACTGCCTGGCATGCACCTTGACCTACATAACACAAAAATCACGAAAATCACGCTTTTTCACGACAACGAAAATCACTACAGACTAGCACACTCGCCAAACAGGGTACCCGAAATAAACATCAAACATGACCCCAACGATCAATTTGTGTCCTTGCGCCTGCAGGCGGTCTGTGGAATGGTAACCGAGTCTTTGCTTGTGCAGCGTGTGTCTCAGACTCCTCACCATTTCTGATCTTTCTAGGCGCAGGCCATCCGTAATGCTTGCCCAGCCGTCTCACCCCCTGAGTACCCCGGGCAGTAGATCCGAAGCAGCCTGTGTAGGCGAATGCTTTCCACTGGCGCATGCTGGTCTGACCCTACATGGTCCAACCCTTGTCGTGGGGTAGTGGCTTGTGTACCTCAATGACCCAGAGAACTATGCCAGCAGGAGCACATGCTCCTGGCAGGGTCACCCAAGCTGGACAGGTCGAAGGGTAGAGGTCAGACGAATGTGGACCACCTCTCCAAGAGGCTAAACGGGTTTGCGTAGGGTTAACAGCCCTACCTGTAAAAAAACACTAAGTTACTGAAGCATCGACAGCAACAAACCGAGACATTCACCTGGGCGAGGAAGGGTCTCCATCCCGGAGACCTATGACGCATTGCAGTGAAAGCCGAAAGGAAGCTGCAAGGCCGACCCCCCTTCTAACACCCAGGACAACAACGAGAGTAGCCACATGGAACATCAGGACAATGTATGAAGTAGGAAGGACCATACAAGTAGCAAGAGAGATGAAGAACTACAAGATAGGAGTACTGGGACTGAGTGAGACAAGGTGGCTACAGACAGGACAGCTGAGATTTTCATCGGGAGAGCAATTGCTGTACTCTGGACACACAGAGGATGGAGCCCCCCACACTGAGGGCGTGGCCCTGATGCTGGCACCGGAGGCACAGCGGGCACTCATCGGCTGGGAACCTGTCAACTCCCGCATCATCACAGCCAAATTCATCACCAAGAAAAAAGACATCAAGCTGAACATCATCCAGTGCTACGCTCCCACCAATGATGCGGAAGAGGAGAAAAAAGATGACTTCTACCAACAACTGCAGACAGTGATAGATAGAGGAGGAGCCAAGGACATGACCATACTGATGGGAGACTTCAACGCCAAGATTGGATCAGACAACACAGGCTATGAGGACACCATGGGAACACACGGACTGGGACAGATGAACGAAAATGGCGAGCGCTTTGCAGACTTTTGTGCCCTGAACCAGCTAGTGATAGGAGGCAGCATCTTCCCACACAAGCGCATCCACAAGGCCACATGGAGATCGCCGGACCATGTCACGGAGAACCAGATTGATCACATCTGCATCAGCCGGAAGTTCAGGAGATCGTGGCGCGATGTGCGCGTCATGAGGGGTGCCGATGTATCATCAGACCACCACCTTCTTGCAACAACATTGAGACTTCGGCTCAAGAGGCACACCAACGCCAATAGCACACGGACCAGGTACAACGTTGGACTTCTCAGGAACACAGACACACAAGCAGCATTCCGGATCAGCCTTTCCAACAGGTTCCAGCCACTGCAAGACCTGATAGAAGACAGTGAAATGGACATCGAGACACAGTGGGAACACAGCAAGAAACTCTGGCACGACACATGCGAAGAGGTCCTTGGCAAGAGAAAGACCCAACATAAGGAATGGATCTCTGCTGATACCATCCAGAAGCTGGAAGTTAGGAAAGAGAAGAAAACTGCACTGAACACGAGCCGAACAAGAAGAGCTAAGGCAAAGGCACAAGAGGAATACACAGCAGCTGACAGAGAAGTGAAGAGGAGCACCAGGAAGGACAAGAGGGACTACATCGACAACCTGGCCAGTCAAGCAGAGGAAGCAGCCCGACAAGGGAATCTAAAAGACCTGTACCAGGTGACCAAGAAGCTCGCGGGCAAATTTCAGCAGACAGACAAACCAGTGAAGGACAAGAACGGGCACCCACTGACAACAACTGAGGAACAGCTGAAGCGATGGGCAGAACACTTCAGGGAGCTGTTAAATCGCCCCATCCCTGAAACACCACCAGACATCCCACCAGCTGAGACAGAACTACCCATCAACTGCGACAAGCCCTCTAAGGCGGAGATCAGGAAAGCCATCATGACACTGAGAAATGGGAAAGCTGCAGGGCCGGACGAGATACCAGCAGAAGCCATTAAAGCAGACACAGAGACAGCCGTCAACATGCTGCACAGCCTGTTCAGCAAGATCTGGGAGAAGGAAGAGGTGCCAGCCCAGTGGAAAGAAGGGATCGTCATCAAGCTGCCAAAGAAAGGGGACCTCAGGGACTGCAGCAACTACCGAGGGATCATGCTCCTGTCAGTGCCAGGCAAGGTTCTCAACAGAATTCTACTGGAGAGGATGAGAGAGGCAGTCGACCCCATGCTCCGAGACCAGCAGGCAGGCTTTCGCAGGAACAGGTCCTGCGCTGACCAGATTGCCAGCCTACGCATCATTGTGGAGCAGTCACTGGAGTGGAACTCCCCCCTCTACATCAACTTCATAGACTATGAGAAGGCCTTCGACAGTGTAGACAGAGAGGCGCTGTGGAAGCTGCTAAGGCACTATGGAGTTCCCGGGAAGATCATCTCCCTGATCCAGTGCACCTACCAAGACATGAGCTGCAGGATTGCCCATGCCGGCCAGTTGTCAGAAAGCTTCGAGGTGAAGACCGGAGTCCGCCAGGGATGCCTGTTGTCCCCGTTTCTCTTCCTCCTGGTCATCGACTGGATCATGAAGACCACTACAGCAGGCAGGAAAAACGGGATACAGTGGACACTCTGGACGCAGCTGGATGACCTCGACTTCGCGGACGACCTGGCGCTCCTGTCTCACAGCCACAGCCAGATGCAGGACAAGACTACGTGCCTGGAAGCCACATCAGCCGGAACAGGGCTCAAGATCAACAGGAAGAAAACCGCAACACCCCTGCCAACACACCAGTCACAGTCGGTGGAGAGCCCATCAGGGAGGTGGAGTCTTTTGTCTACCTGGGGAGTGTGGTTGATGGACAGGGAGGCACAGACCGAGACGTCACAGCCAGAATCGGCAAGGCAAGGGCAGCAATGGTCATGCTGAAGAACGTCTGGGCATCCAAAGTTGTCAGCATAAGAACCAAACTTCGCATCTTCAACTCCAACGTGAAGTCAGTTCTGCTCTACGGATGCGAAACATGGAGGACAACGAAGACGATGCAGCAGAAGATCCAGACATTTCTCAACATCTGTCTGAGGCGCATCTTCAACATCCGATGGCCAGAGAAGATCCGGAATGAAGAGCTGTGGGAGCGAGCGGGGCAGGAACCAGTGGCCAAGCAGATCCTGCGGAGGAAGTGGGGCTGGATTGGACACACCCTCAGGAAGCCAGCATCCAGCACCACACGCCAAGCCCTGACATGGAACCCGCAGGGGAAAAGGAAGAGAGGCCGGCCTCGCAACAGCTGGAGGCGGGACACTGAGGCAGAGCTATGTAAGCAGGGGACCAACTGGACTGGAGTGGCAAGACTAGCCCAGAACAGAGTGCGATGGCGAAGGGTTGTCGATGGCCTATGCTCCACGTGGAGCCAAGGGCCTAAGTATGCTGGTCTGAGATTCCCATGCCAGCTGGCACATTTTGTAAAAGACTCATTGAGTCTGTGAGGATGATTGCATTGGACGCACGGCTGCCTGGCTCGGTCGCTACCGAACTGGAGCGCATGTGTCACTGCCTCCACCTCCATTGTCCTGACATAATGTGATGTGGTCGCTTTATGAGCCGTAATTGTCTTCACGTACAGAGGTCCCGTTTTGCTATACCGTGAAGCTCCCATACTGACTGACGTTTTGTAAGTGAGCCGCCCGTATGCTGATATGGTGCGGTAAGGCTATTTCATGTTCTCTTCAATCAGCAGTCTTATTTCTGCATCTCCTTTGCCCGTTTTTAAAAGATACCACTTAACGTTTCTAAGCTTACACACCACACTGGTATGGTATGGTATGGTATGGTATGGTATGGTATGGTATGGTAGACTTTTTCCTCGGCGCACATATCCATCTCTTCTGAAATGCTCATGGCGCCGCAGGGCTGAAGGACGAAGCAGTGAAAGCCAGCTGCCGCTAAGCTAAACCTTTACCCTGCTTTTCACTCTGGTGCGTGCGACAGTATTTCTGTTTTCCTTCCACCGGCCACAGCCTACTCTTTTTCGGAAGATGGACGTGGGATTTTTTGCGTACACACTTGATATTTGTGCGTGCGTGTGTACACGAGGGCGAGACAGGCACCGTTTAAAAAAGTCTGCACGTGATTTTGGCTCGATTTAGAAAGGAAAAATCCATCTAAATTCCTGTCCACCAGGGATTCAAGTCGGATACATAAACCGCTAATAATAATAATTATAATAATACATGGCTTTTATAGAGCGCCGTTCTCCAACTTCCAAGGACTCGCTGCGCTTAAGGGGAGCCGGGGTGGTCGAATGGTAGAGCGTTGGACTTCTAATGCTCGGGTCGTGAGTTCGATCCCGGCTGGGGCCAAATATTTGTTCTTGTTTTTTCATCGTTGCCCCGTCTTTGATATCACCCTATGAGGTGGAAAAGGACGTTAAACCCCCAAATGCCCACCCACCCATCCTCGCTGCGCTTAAAGCACACACACACACACACACACACACACACACACACACACACGCTATTTACATTTACATTACACGCTAGACCAATGCCCTGCCGGACTGCTTAAAGATCTAAGCTCCCAACAAAAAGCTTTCCGAAGTGTGAACAAATTTTTACAGAGTCGACAGTGCAAGCACAGTCAACTCTGTCACACTTGCAGAGTTTTCAGCGTCCCTGAAGCCCCAGTAAAAGCCAAGGGCAGCATGAGTTCACAGCTCAGTTTGAGTTTTGACACTGAGCGAGAAAGATCGTGCGGCACTCAACATCCGCTAGACACTGTAGAGATGTGTCTCGCTCACTGACCAAAAGCCAAATAATGTCACGGCAAACTCGTGCTCTGGTTTTATAAGGATCCCCGAAGCGCTGAAAACTCTGCAACTGTGACAGAGTTGACTGTGCTTGAACGGTCGACTCTGTAAAAAATTTTCGCACTTCGGAAAGCTTTTTGTTGGGAGCTTAGATCTTTAAGATGGCTAAAGTATGATACCACTCGGACACGTGGAAAATTTTAGATGTCGGTAGTCCTACTTCGTCGCTAATAAAATAAATCTGAGACTTTTGAGAGGTCACTGGCCTGATAGTTACAGCGACTACTGGTAGCCCTTTTTGACACTTTGCCAGTTACTCATTTTGCTGATCGGCCGCTGGCAGTACGTTTGCGATTAACTGTAACCCTGTGGCAAGGTAACCTGGTGCAAGTCGTATTTCGTCCATTTGGGGAAGAGCAGAATCGATGGCTGATATTTAGACAAGTTGCTTGAGAGAGAGAGAGTGTTGAGTGGTTTCAAACAGCGCGGGTGGT